>ML685768.1:33080457-33148942 GCA_007922175.1 Pelusios castaneus | reverse complement strand
TTCTGTGGGGCACTGGAGAAGGGCAACTAAATGAATTTAGCCCACCCAAAGGTTACACGTCTACACTTGTAAATTAAGTCGACTTAAGCTTGCTGAATTCGACTTAATTTACTCTGCGTCTACACTACACTTTCCTTAAGTCGACTTAAGCTGCTGCTTAAGTGACTTAAGGAAAAATTAAGTCGACTTTGTTAAACCTACTTTTAAGTCAACTTTCTGCTTTCTGCTTCTTTCTAAAGTCGACTTAAGCCAGTGTAGACATGGAGTAGTCCTAAGTCGACTCTAAGTCGACTTAGGGCTCTCCAGGACTTCCCCACTGCCCTCCCTGCCAGGGTGGCTGGCACAGGGAGAGCCTGGCATGCCCACCCTGCTCCTATACCTGCCAGGGTCCCTGTCCCCCCTTGCCCCATTGTATCCCGGTACAATGGGGCAAAGGCTGAGCCCCCTGGCACTTGGCAAGGGGTGCCCAGTCCCAGGTCCCCCCCATGGCCACACTCTTCCCTGCTCCACGGGCCGGGAGCACTAAGCCCAGCCTCTGGGCTAGCCCTTCCCGCCCCCGGGGCAGAGCAGGTAGCTGGGGCCCGCCTCTGCGGCAGCAGCTTCGGGTCCCCGGCTGGGGCACCGGCCACAGCAACCTGGGGTCCTGGCTGCGGCCAGCTCCCTCCACTGGCGGCTCCTGCTTCCAGGGCCGGGCCCAGAGCCGGCTTCCCACTGGCGGCCTCAGCCTCCCCGCCCGGGCTGACTCCCTGTGGGGGGATGGAGCTGCCCGCCTGCACTCCAGCACGAGGGGGGCGGGGCCCTGCCTAGGCCAGTTGGCCCTGGGCCCCGCTTCCTCCAGGGGACAGCGCTGTCTAACCCACCTTGTCTCATTACTTCTTCTGTTTATTGTATTGCATATTATTAAATAATATTGCAAGATCTTCAATTTTTCTCTCAGTTCTGTTGAAAGCAAAGGCATTTGTGGTGATCCAGTTCTTTCAAATTCTAATACGCACAGCTTCCCACATGATCAAATTAGTGTGCTTCATCCCAGATTACTGAAATGTGTCATTACAGAATTTTAGCCTGGAGTTGTTCTTCAGAATTTTGCAGTAAACATTAAAGATCATTGCATTTCTGGTAGAGCCCCAATCAATTTGACCAGTGAATATCTGAGATGAGTGACTTGCTGATATTTGAAGTTTTAGTTCTGTAAACTACTTTTCTCCTTTGGCCCCCAAAACCAGTTAGTGGTGGATAGACAAACTCATTTGACGACATATAATTTTCATTCCCCAGTGCCTTATCTGTAGAACTGGCCAACAAAACAAAATCCATTTTTTCCTGAAGAAAAAAATATCTAAATTTCCACAGAAAAGTTTGGTTTTTAATCAGAAATTACAATATTAAAAAAATCAGCCTAAAACCAAAATATTTCAGCTTTCATCAAAAATATTTTAATTTGGGGGCATTTGGTTTTTCAATGAAAAATCCAAATCTGTCTGTCAAGGTAGATAGATAGACCTTCTCTGCCATAGGTGACTATTGAACCTTACACCAATGTTCAGAGAAAAGCTAATTAATTCCAAGACATTTCACCTCTCTATCTGCCACTGTTACTCAACTGATGGCTTAAATGCAATGAGGCAGAAAAACAGCAGAGAGAAAAGCGAAAGCTACATGAGATAGGTGAGGGTAATTCACAATGTGCCAGTATTGCAGAAGGACTGGAAGATGAATCTACCCCTGAGCTGAGCTCAAAAAACTAGTGTCTGTGACCCCAGAGCTGAAACTTCAGCTCCAATCAGCAGATGCCTCAGTAGGGTAGGAGGAGCATTGTGACTCAAGCATGAGGGGAAAATGTCCTTGGATGTAGCTTTTGGTTTTCAGAGCTGTGTCCTTTTGACAATGTCAGCAGTGTTCCAAACCTTAGGGGGACAGTGCCTGGAAAAGATAACCCAGATATCCCACCTAGTTTTTACATTAAAAATCAGGGTTGGATGAAATATTTTCATCAATATTGTTTTCAGATTTTTCTGATGGAAAATTGGGGCGTTTGACTAAGTGAAACTTCTCCCCCCCCTCCACCCCCGCCATTGAGAATTTCAAATTTTCATTAAAAAAAAGTCAATGCCTCAAACCAGAAAAGTGTGTATTTTTTAGCCCAAATATTACACATTTCACAAAATGGCAGACAAAACTCAATCTTGATGAATGCAAAGTAATGCACATTGGAAAACATAATTCCACATATACATATAATATGATGGGTCTAAATAAGCTATTACCATTCACGACAAAGATCTTGAAGTCATGTGGATAGTTCTCTGAAAACAACCACTCAATGTGCAGCAGCAGTAAAAAAAAGCTAACAGAATGTTGGGAATCATTAGGAAAGGGATAGATAATAAGACAGAAAATATCATATCACCTCTTTATAAATTCATGACATGTACACATCTTGAATACTTCATGTAGATCTGGTCTTCCTCTCTCAAAAAATATATATTGGAATTTGAAAAGATACGGGAAAGGGCAGATAAAATGATTATGGGTATTGAAAAGTTTCCATATGAGGAGAGATTAATAAGACTGGGAGTTTTCAGCTTGGAAAATAGATGACTATGGGGGTGTGTGTGTGTAATATAATAGAGGTCTATAAAATCATGATTGGTGTGACGAAAGTAAGTAAGGAAGTGTTATTTACTCCTTCTCAGAACACAAAACTTGGGGGTGACCAAATGAAATTAATAGGCAACAAGTTTAAAACAAACAAAAGGAAGTATTCCTTCACACAATGTACAGTCAACCTGTGGAACTCCTTGCCAAAGGATGTTGTGAAGGCCAAGACTATAATGAGATTAAAAAAAGAACTAGGTGAATTCATGGACGATAGGTACATCAATGGCTATTAGCCAGATGGGCAGAGATAACTGTTTGCCAGAAGCTGAGAAGGATGATGGGATGGATCACTTTATAATTGTCTGTTCTGTTCATTCCATCAGAAGCACCTGGCATTGGCCACTAGCAGAAATCAGAAGCCTGGGTAAGATGGACTATTGGTCTGACCCCATATGGCTGTTCATATTGTGAGATTTTGCTGAAAAAGCATGCATTTTCCAGAAAAATATCAACAAAATTTTAAAAAACAAAACAACACAAAAAAGAAACAAAAAATCCGTCATTGTTTTCCTGCAGAAATTCCAAGCAGGTCTAATTAGAACATTACCATATGTATTTTAATTAATAAGGACTACACTTCCATATATTTTTCTCTAATAAAATAAATAAAAACAATATGTGGTCCAGCTCAGGCAGGAATTCTCATCAGATTATGTGTCTTCTTCCAATTGCCTGAAGACTCTTTCTGGAGCCCTGTTTGACCATTTGTCACATGGGGAGAACCGAGATGATATGGCCGCACCCTTGTAAAGGAGGGGAATCTGGGCTTTGGAACACACCAGTCACAGGGAAGGAGGCACATGCAGGAAGATGTTATGCGTGCTTCCTGTCACCCACTAGGTAATAAGAGATTAAATAATGACTGCCCCAGCAGGTTACGGAGTCTGTGACACCAGGGCAATCGGAGCATTGGAAAGGCTAGACCAAAAGTCAGCAACCTTTAGTAAGACATGTGCCTTATATTTCCCCATTCCCTCTGCCCACCCCCTGTCGCCCCTCTACTAGTGCTGGGAATCTGTTGTTGGCAGCGGGGAGGGCAGGGCTGGATTGACCAGACAAGGAGGGACAGGCACAGCACTTAGAGCCCAGACTGGTGCGGCTCCAGCCAGGATTTCGGTGTTCCTCCCAAACTGGGCATGCGTGCCATGTTTGGCATGCATGCCGCAGGTCACCAACCCCTGGGCTAGACAAACAGACAGATTTGGGTGGGAGGACTAAACTGCGTGTGTGGAGCTTGGGGAAGGGGTGAAGTGGGAGGAGGTTGGAAAATCTGGATGAAGGTTGTGGGGGATAGTTATTGAGGGGAAGAGCTAGAATTGAGGAAAGGATTAATACTAGCAAAAGAGCCATTGGCCAAATCTTCTCACTTGTCTGGGGTCTATGGGATGGGCCCCTCCCACACCATCTCCAAAGCCCAGGAGTTTGTCCACCAACTTCTCATCTCCAGACTTGACTACTTCATATTCTTCCTCTCCAACCCCCACATTGCTACCTTACCACACTCCATCCCACTCTGATTCCTCCAGGATCATCTTCCTTTCCCTCTGCTCCAATTACATCCTGTCCTCAGCCCTGGCTTCGCAGCACCATCCCCCTCTGTAAAACTTAAGCTTCAAAATGTTTCACAGCTCTGAACCCACCTACTCACCAGTGTATAGATTCAGCTAAGAAAACATTCATGGAAAGTGTCTGCTTTCCAAAAAAAAAAAAATGCATTAAAAATATTTTAAAAACCACTGAAATCAGAATTTCTCCTCATGAAAACAGTTCAATTTCCAACTATTTTGGGCCAAAATTGTCCAGTTTGTGTTTTTTTCAATGACAAGCCTTTCCACATCATTCCCCCTCTTCCCTTATTTTTTGACTCGCTTTAAGAACTATATTTGGTTCTGCCACCGACTCTGTCAGGCACTTTTAACCAAGGAGCTCCTGAAAGCAGGAACTTTTGATTTTTGTATGGCACTAAAAAAACCCATTATGAAGCATTGGGCCCTGGTTAGGGAATGATACAAATAATTATATGACTAGCAGGAGCATCTGTATTTACATTAAACAGGACTAAAAATGTACTTAGATGTTAACTCCAGGGCATAAATTGGTCACTAAGGCTCTGTCTACACTTGCAAGTTAGGTCAATTTAAGGAGGCTTAAGTTGACCTAACTTAGTCCCTGTCCACACCAGAAATTCCTTAAGTCGACTTAATGGAAGCTTAAATTGACTTAATAAGAACTGCCGGTTAGGTCGACCTAACCCTTAAGTTGACTCCTTAGGTCAACCTAAGCACAGTGTGGACTTGGATTAACCCTTAAATCGACTTTATTAAGTCGACTTAAGGGCAGTTAGGTCGATTTACTAAGTCCCCGTTGAGGGTAACCACTTTGTTAAGGCGACTTAATAAGGTCGACTTTAAGTTGACTTAAAGTCGACCTTATTAAGTCAACAACAAAGTCATCCTAACTTTTTCTAGTGTAGACGTAGCCTAGGTGTCTGGGATCAGAAAGAGACTTCCCCTAAGGGCAGATAATTGCATAATGAAAAATAATGTTTAAAATATATAAATGAAAAGGTCGCACATCCCCATTTCAGTCAAAGGAGGAGACTAAAGAACAAGCCTCATGCTTTACTGCAGGGAATTGTTAGCTGGAGTCGGAAACTGGCTGATTTGATGACTATTGTGTATCCACTCTTCTCTTGAGCCCCGCTCTGTGTTGCATGACACAAGACAATGCCCACGGCTGTGAAAATCTCCTACAGACACACCACACTGTTAATGTACCCTTCCTCACTTAACAGACAGTCAAACAGACATCCCCTGCACACACACACACTACAAGCACACATGCAATCCCTTTACCCCATACTCCTCACACTCAGATGCACTGCTCTCCAGGTCAGTTCTTAGTCAACTGGCCCTATTTTTTTTCCTTTGGAAAGGAGGGGTGCTGAATATGAGCCAACGCTTGATTTGAAAATAAATAAATAAATAAATAAATATAAGAAAAAAACCTGGTGGACACAGGTCAAGCTCAGCCCACTCGAGATGCCAGAATGAGATGGCACTCGCAGCAAATTGTGCAGATGTTTAAAATATATTCATGGTTGGCTTCCCCTTGACAGAGTCCTATACAAGCACAGGGGACACATGCCCAGGGACCTGGAGCCTAGAATCACGGGCTGACCTAAGAATCTCAGCTTTCCTTCAAAATGAATTCCAGTTCTAGCTCTCAGAGTCAAGAAGGCAAGCATGGAAATGTGAATGGAGTGTGCCTGAAGCAGCAACGTCTGACTGAATCTGCAGAAGCCCCAAGAAAATCACCCCCAGAAGGGAGGAACTGCTCTGAGTGTAATCAAAGTAGCCACATCTGTTGAGTCTGCCAAGAGCCTGAGGCAACAGCTCCGAGGGGTGATGCTGGCCTATTTGTTCAATACAGTGACAACTGCCTGAGCCTGCAGGCTCCTTCTAATAGAGGGAGGAGCAGCAGCTATGGCTGACCTCATCCACTCCCAGTTACACCGGCTGAAATGTGTCTCATCCCTTCTTCCGTCCTGCAAGGCTCCCATTTCTTCCCACCTTTCCTGCATCTCCTCCTCCTGCTTCACGTTAAGTATAGCTAAGCCTCAACATCTAATCTTTATGGTCCCTGAGCCTCAATTTCTTGGGGTATGTCTACACAAAAAGCCAGATCAGGGTGTGAACTAGGTAAATCTACCCCACACAAGCCTGCTACGTGCTAAGTATCCAAGTGGTCTCTGCTGCCCTGTGCTAAATGTGCCCTACTGAAGCAGGGCAGGGTACATAAAGTGCTTAGAGAATTTTTAGTACACAACAGCAGGGTTGTTTTGTCCACAGCCCACTAGTGCAAGGTAGTTGTCCACCTGTGTTTGCTGTGAAGTCGGCATTAGACAAGCCCTTCCTCACTGCTGACATCTCTACTGGTTTTCTGGTCATGCAAGCTCCCATCCTGGAGGTGGTCTTTGAATTCCCTCCTCTTTCTCTCGGGTCTTTCCAGACTTGTTTGTAGCCTCTTCCTTTCAGGCTCCCTCATCCATCAGCGTCACCTCTGTCTCCTCCAGAGACAGTGTTGACCATCTTGCACTCATCCCTTCCTCACCTGTTGCCAGGAACTGGAGATGCAGAAGGGAAAGAGAAACCCAACTGCTGGCATCAGGATGCCAATGGCAGCATCATGTCAGATCTGGCTCCTGTGCCCCCAGAGGGCCAATGGAACAGGATATCATGGAACACACACAGCCAGGGCTGGATTAAGGAAGGGGCTTTAGGGGCTGCTGCTCAGGGCCCCAGGCTAAGCCTTGCCTTGTCACCCTGCAAAAATAAATCCAATTTACTCCAGCCACCCTGCCTTTGGCAGGCCAATCTGCCCAGGTTTGGAACACCTCCAGCCCCATGCAGCAGTCCCAGCTCCTGGTACTGGCATGCCTCACCCCCAAGCTGGCCCAAGTCCTAGCCCCCAGCCCAGACTCAGCATCAGTGTGCTGGACCATGCCATGATGCTGCCCCACAGCACCGGCCAGCCTCAGCTCTGAGCACTGGCCCCACCCTCCCCAGCCCCCACCCCACACTCTTTGGCCTCAGACTGGCTGGTGGGTGCACTGCTGGGAATCAAGGAGCTTTCAGCCGAGCTTGCCCCAATGGGGTGAAGAGCCATGAACTACTTTGGGCTGAGCATCAGCCACAGCAGCAGCAAGGGGCCTAGGAGCAGACGGCTGTGGTGGTGGCAGCGGCAGCCAAGAGCCCACAGGAGGGTTAATCCCACCCTGCACACAAAACACAACTTGGGGAAGGTGGACAATCACCCAGCATCGCCCTTGGAAGCTCTCCAAGAAGGCAGATTGAATCCACTGAAGTGGGATGCTAAGGCTCATGAGCAAGTTAACAGAACATCCCAGTCAATGGAGTGGCTGTTTTCAGTCCAAAAATAATCACAAGATCCCAGGACCTTGTTGGAGGGCATCTGTGAAAGGGACTGGGGTTGCCTTCAGTCCATATCTGGGCCCGTGGCCAGACTGAATAGACTGAAGGAAGCCCAAAGTGGTCACCAAAGTTCCCTCAATTGCCTTGCCCCAGCATGGAAATTTACAGTAGCAGTGAAAGCTACAGAAAAATTGCCAGCACAACGGGTGGCAAATGCTCACTGGAGGGAAGCTTCTCTCCAAAGTGTCCTACATGATACCCGTTAGATCAGCACTGACTACTATTGCTCTCCAGGCACAGTTTATAAACTCAGTTCCAGATAGCCGTGTTAGTCTGTGTGCAGCAGAAACAACGAAAGTCCTGTGGCACCTTAAAACTTAACAAATTTCTTCGGACATAAGCTTTCGTGGGCTCCAACCCACTTCATTAGATACATCTGAAGAAGTGGGTTGGAGCCCACAAACGCTTATACCCAAAGAAATTGGTTAGTCTTTAAGGGTGTGTCTACACGTACAAATTAAGTCGACTTAAGCAGGCTTAAGTCGACTTAAAATACTCCGCATCTACACTGGGCTTGTCTTAAGTCGACTTAAGCTGCTCCTTAAGTAGAATTAAGGAAATGTTAGTTCAATTTAATAACACTTCGTTTTAATTTGAACTAGTGCTTAAATAAACTTTATTAAGTTGACTTAAGCCAGTGGAGATGGGGATTAGCACCTTGGTGGAGCTATAAAGCACTAAAACTCTGTGTACACATCAAAGTTAAACCCATGGCACCAAGTCTCAGCATACACGTCAGTTGACTCAGGCTCACAGGGCCAGGGTGTGGAGCTAAAAATATTCTTTAGACATTTCTGCTCCAAGACCCTCCTAGCTAGGTTTCAGAGCCCAAGTGCCAAACTGATCAGAAACATTTACACTGCTATTCTTAGCCCAGAATCTAAAACTAGGCACTGCAGGTTTTCTTTGCAGTGTAGACATACCCTAAATGGCCTTGGTCCATCCTATTTGAGGGCTCACTCTAAAACTGTCACTGCTACAATCAACAGGGATGCCTGGCTGGCAGGGCATTCTCTGTAAGTGCTCAGGGACTCTACAATTTGCTCCCCATCTTGATCCAAAATTGCCTGAATTTGGTGAGCTTCATGCTGCAATAGACACCTGTTTGAGAGCGGTTTGGGGAAAGACTGAGGATTTTCTTCCCACCACCACTGAGCAGCAAAAGAGAGTTTCTGCAGGTGTGTAGCTGATGGAGTTCCTATTGAAATAATTAATTTAATTTTGCTGGGATTTTATCATATCACGTCTTAGAGTGCCAAGTGTCTTTTTTATCATCTAAATTGAGATAAATAAATAAAAATAAATGGATTTTACCGGCCATGCCAGTCACATGGTCCAGTTCCCAGGCTGGATAAAGCTGCATTGCCTCCAGTAAATATGCAAGGATAGCAATCAGCGAGTATTTAATTAAACCCTAATTACCGCCCATGAACTGTAAATGAAATCCATATCATGGGCCCTCTTTTTGATCAGCGATGCAGTTTTCTGTCAGTTTTTGTTGTTTGGATTGCAGAATCAAATGTATATCAGATCCAGCAGCTCTAAGGACTCTCTCCTCTGGCACTGCCCAGATGGCAGTACTAACTTTTTTTTCAGTCTTTCGCATGGCAGTATTGGGTAATTGGCATTAGCGGGGGTTATATGGGATCTTTGTGCCTAGAGTGAAGTGTCAGCAACAGCAGCGTCTGAAACATGCACAGAGCTATAAACCTTTCATTTATCGAGCACTCTTGGGTTTGCTTTTTAATTGTCAGGTTGCTACTCGAACCATTTCATCCTCAGGCAGACAAAGCCAAGAGGGGCTGAGTTTTGCATTAAACCCAATCTACTGATAAGGTTATTTCTGTTGCCCACAAACCAGCAAATTTTATTGGCTTGCCACTAGCTGAGAAAAAAGAGACCTCTGCCAAAACCAGTGTAATGACTTTGGGCTGGTAATTTACACCCCCACCCCCTTCTTTTCCTGGAGTAAAAATAATATTGAAAATCCTCTGAAATTCCGTGAGTCTGTAGTGAATCCCGCATGGGCATATGTGAGCCATGGCCATGTGGTGTGGTACACTGTCCCCTTCTAATAATGGCTGAGAATGCTTCAGCCTTGGCTAAGAGGAGAAAGAGGAAGCTGAACAAAATTGTCTCAGGAGAATGATCCAAAGCATTTGCGCAGCTTGCTATTAACAGCTTACTCCAGCCCACAGCCGGGGCTTTTGCAAGGTGTCAGCCTGTCCTCACTCACACAAACGGTTTGCAAATGGCATGCACAGAAATGACACTGCTGTAACCCAGCATAAATCCTCTGTCTCTGCAGTGCTCCCAGCTGTCATTATTTTGTCTCAAATCTCGTGATAATTGGTGTCTTTTTAAAGCACCAGCTCCGCGTGAGAATGCCACTTTTTTTTAAGTCAGTCTCTAGCCCTCCTAGATGCAGAGAAAAGCTGTTACATGTGATCTGCCCCCAAAGCCTCCAAAAGTAGAAGGCAAATAAAAAGAATACCAGATTTATTATTTATTTGAAATCTCATGATTTTTAAAAGCAATCTTATGATTTCTGGAGGCCTACTCGCGATTTTTTAACATGTAGGTTTGGCAATCCTCCAGTGGACTGAGAAGAAATACTGCCTGAGACAACAACGGGGGTGGGGTTTGTTCCCTGCTCTATATTTTATTATTTATGGATTCAGATATTATTATACCAAGAATAAATGCTTTGATTCAACAAGATACTTAAGTACATGCCTATCTTTAAATACATGAGTAGAAGGCACAGTGGCTATTGACATTTTTAATATTAGGCACATCCTTAAGTATCTTCCTGAAATGGGTCCTAAACATCATAATAAAATTAATAAACATACATCTTAAATACTGTATAATATAAGATGTGAAATACTCATAAAAAACAAGAGGCCTCAGGACAGCCAAGGACTTGTGAAAAACAAATAGTCAAGGCTTATTAAAGCAGGAAAACACATCATAACAAGCTGAGCAATAACCTACCTTTAGTATCACATCTAGTGGCATAATCAAATCAAAATGACATAAAAAATAACAGCAGACACTCAAATCCAAAGGAGCATGATACTCAGCAACTCCCATTCAGAACCCTTGGTGCTTCTTTCTGAAACAATTTCTGCACAGCTTAGCTGCAAAATTAAAATTACCTTTTCCACTCAATGTAATGATAGGGTTGAGAGAGGACATAGCTGCTCTTCATAAAGACAGGGCTCCAGGGAGGGAGAAGAGCTAGTGAAGCTAAAGGGCCAGGTTGGCACAAGAACAAATGGATATACACTGACTGTAAATAAACTTACATTGGAAGTTAGAAGAATGTTTATAACCAGCAGAGGTGGGAGCTTCTAGAACATTCTCCAAATAGGGATAGGGAAGGCAAACAACTATTTTGAAGGCAGTGCTTGTTAAGTTTATGAACAGGATGATATGGTGGGTTTGCCTACGCTTTCAGGGATCAACCCAGGACCTCCTTCCCAGTCCTGTGCTGTGTAATCATAACGTAAAAAAGTTTGAGGGGTGCTATATGTTTGAAAGAGATGGAAAGTTCTGGTCCTCCACTGTTCCTCTAAAAAATGTCTGACTAGGGGCTTGTCTACACTACAAAGCCTTAGCTGGTGTAGCTGTGCTAGCAAGGCCATCTACTAGAGCCACAGAGCAAAGTGACTAGAAGGGTTCTTCTGCTGGTATAGCCATGGATGAAGTTTATTGAAGGCTCAGGGAAGCAAGGCCTTCCCTGATTGGCTGTGGTGGCCCCACCTCTTTCCCTGCCACCTACACTTTGTGCTGGGAAGACAAAAGCTTTTATGCTCCGTGCAGGCTGGGTCTGTCACCACCCAGGAAGCCTACCTGCATTGAGCATAGAAAGCTGAGCATGCCCTTAGGCAGTGTGAGAGAAAGACTGACATCAGCCTTCTCAGCAAAACAAAATAAGAGTCTTCTCCAGTCAAGTCTCAAGTTCACTGCCAAGCTGAAAAACAAAAGAGGAGTCTTGTGGTACATTAAAGACTAACAAATTTATTTTTTGTTAGTTTGTTAGTCTTTAAGATGCCACAAACTCCTCTTTTGTTTTGCTGAACTAGACTAACACATTCAAAAACAGGGATAATACTTGCCTGTCTCAGAGTATTCTGTAGCTTACTTTATTGTTTTTGCTTAGGAAAGTACTTCAGAAGTGCTCAGTGTTTCCACAATTAACCTTTCATTCATATGCACTCCTAGGTCACAGGAGACTGGAATTGTATGGGACACTCTGCTTCCCAACGATGCTGTTTGAACCCCTTCCTCCTCCTGCCCAAACTGCTGTGTCTCTCCCAAGCTTCCTGATGGTGGGTCTGTTTAATGTACCCCACCCTCCAACACTTGGGTCTTTCACTGTCCCAATCAGCCAGGGAGGGAAGAACAGGCTATTGAGTGAATCATCCTACAGCAGCCCCATCCTTCATTGACCCAGTTCCTGCCTTTGGAAGGACACATAGGCAGCTGCCTCTCATTTTGGGAGGGCAGTGGGGAGGATAGGTGGGGTGGGAGAAGGAGAGGAGAGGAGAGGAGAGGAGGAAGTCAGCCAGAGACCTGTGCAGTGGATGTGGTGAGGGGTAAGGGAAGAGGCCTGGGGGTGGGATCTTGGGTGGGCCTGGGGTGAGAAGGGGGGCAGGGAGCCTGCCTTTCCAAAGGACAGCTTCAAAATCTTCCCATGGGCATAGTTACACCACCTCTCTGCATGACGTTAGCTGTGCCAGCAGAAACACTCTGCTTTCACCATCTTCACAGAGACCTCATCTATGTGTACCTCTGGGGTTATGCAATGGTCTTCAAAGGGGTACAGCAACTCATCTACATAGTTGCCTCATTTTACAGCAGGCTACAGAAAAAGCGCCAGCAAAGTCAGTACAGACTAACATTTTCATAAAGTCAGTGACTTCTTCAGATGGCTCTAGATATGAGGCACTGAAATGTAAGTACAATATTTACCTTCCAACCAATTTATTTTTAAATTATATGGTAAAAAGGAGAAAGTCAGCTATTTTTCAGTAACAGTGTGCTGGGATGATTCTGTGTTTTTATGTCTGATTGTGTAAGCAAGTCGTTTTTAAGTGAAATGAAACTTGGGGAGTGGTCAAGACAAATCAGGCTCCTGAAAGGGGCCCAGTCATCTGGAAAGGTGGAGAGCTACTGTCTAGTGCACAGAGCACTAGAGTGCCACTCGTGATCTGTATTATATTCCCAGCTTTGTCACTGGCTGGGTGACCGTGGACTAGTCACTTTAGTTCTCTGTGCATCAGTTTCTCCATCTATGAACTGAGGAGAAGGAGACTGACCTCCTTGCTAAAATGCTTTGAGATCTACTGATGAAGAGCTAGACAGGAGTTGGGTATTAATAGAAAATCCAATTGTCTTTTGGGTTTCAGGAAACCTCTAAGGCCAAACGCATCAAACTCTGAGGCTCTAAAGTTATACCTATATATTCCTAAGTGACCACTGTCAAGAGGTGAGCACTTACATTTCTCTTTGTCGTCTGTGAGAATTTAGAAGGACTCATTCCCTCTGAAAAAATGAATCTACTTTTCAGTGCTTCTGTGTGGATAGAGAGAACTTTTAAAAGGCCCCCTGAGTTTGCATGTTTTTTTGGTCTAAAATTTTCTGTATTTTTTGTTTGTAATCCATTTAATTTAAATCTGGATTTCCTTTTTTAAAAGCCAACAAAACATCTGTCTTCTGACCAGATGGAAGCTCTTGCAGTAAACGTTATAAAAAAATCTTTTGTGCAAATCATTATTCCTCCTACTCCTAATATTCCCAGGAGATCAAAGCATATAGCATCTTAGAACTTGTCACATGCAAGAGTATAACAGATGTCAAACCACTATCATCTCCTGTTCTCAACTGTGCTGCAATGTTCAGGATATTACTGATCGCCATATTTTGGGTTGGGAAGGAATTTTCTCCTGGATCAAATTGTCAGAGACCATGGGAGGGTCTTTCTCTTCTTCTGCAGCGTTGAGCACAGGTCACTTGAAAGTTTAAGCTAGTTTCAGTGGTGGATTCTCTGTCACTTGAAGTCTTTAAAGCAGAATTTGAGGATTTCAGTAACTCAGCTAGAGGTTAGGGGTCTATTTCAGAAGTGGTGGGTGAGGTTCTTTGGCCTACGGTTAGACTACATGATTACAATGGTCTCTTATGATGATCATGATGGTTCCTTCTGGCCGTAAAGTCTCTTAGTCTAGATCCCCTTCCCCTACATTGCTTAATAGGGCTCCTCTTGAACTGCTGCACTTCAGAATTGCTGGGCCTCTGGGGGTAATTGCTCCAGTATTACGGGGAAAGTGGTGTGGTAAGATCAATAGTTCTAAAGTGTGACTACAGAGAAATCAGCCAGTTCCTGTGCACAAGGCCAGTCTCACAATCTGAGCATAGGCAAGAAAGAAGGATTGTGAGTTCCTTGCACATCAGATTATGCTTCTCTGCCTTTTCTTCTATCTCTGATCAGCCCAGGATCTGCCATCATCCTTAGCCTTTCTGCCAAAATCAGGAATCAGACTGTCAGCAGGGCTGGAAGAATGATAGTGATTACAGCTGGTTAGAAGATTTTTATCAAAAGAGTTTTTCAATGTCAAATGATGTTTCTCTGAAATTAAAGCATCTTGGAAAACCCATCGATTTCAGCTACACTTTGTTTTGAGGGAAAGAGCCAAGAAATGAAATTAAAGCATTTCAGTCATGTCAAAATGTCCTGATCTGACATTTTCTGAATGGAGCATTTGGGATATTTTAAGCATGAAATTAATTGTGGTTCTGGGAATTTCATTAGCAGGAAATTTCCATTTTTTCATTTATTTATTTTTTAAGAATGGAAAAAAATAAATTCAAAGTCACAGAATTTATCTGTAACAGTGTTGAAATTCTTTTCCAGTTGCAAAACTGATGCTTTGTACTGAAGCCGCAACTTCCAACTATGCACTTGATAAGCATTTGCTCCTTAATTCTAACACTACCCGTAGAAGAACATAGTCCACACTTTACTTGAAGCACACACACATTGGGATTGTGTGTTTCTGAGGCGCCCATTGCTAGAATTCTCCCTAGCTGTGCAGCTCTGTGCACCTGGGCTCATAACTGTGGGTGATGAATACATCCTGCCCATTTATTACTTATGCGTCAGGAAAATGCTTAAGTGTTTTCCTGAGTTCCTGTCAGAAGTAACAAAAATCTGGTGTATTGGTACACAAATAAACCCAGCTGCCCAACCTTTTAAATAATTTGGAATTCCCGGAAGAGTTTTCTCCACAAAGAAGCAGGCAGTTCATGAAATTATAACCCAAAACCCTTTGCTGAAGAAGAGAGGCTCATACTTCAATTATTTATGTTGGCTTTAAATATTTAGCTAGGCACTTATACCCTTAAGGAAACCATACTTACCGCTTCACCATTACAAGCAGCCTATCATTTATTTATGGAATCAATAGGAGAACAGAACAACAATAACGTTTCATTCTGCTACATGTGCCATGGAATGAGGCACTTACTGTATCTTTCCATCTCTTCAGAAGGGGCAAGACAATTTTAAGGCCAGGATAGTTGCTTGGAGGATGGGAGCCCTGTCTTGGAATTATTTCGTATTGAGAAGGATGTGTTCGGGAGATGAGCAAGAATGTAAATAAGAAGCAGCATATAGAAGCTGTGAAGAATTCACTCCAAGATGCACTGGGATTATACATTTAACTCAGTTATTTGATGTACCTGGAGCAGTGGAAGGTTTAAAGTTGACAGCTGTGTCAGGGCTGCAATGCTGTATTTATCTGTAGCCCTGGCAGCAGAATGTATCAGTTACACATAGCCCTAAGTGGGATTCCACCTAGAACTTCTGGTTCTAAAAGCATTGACTCTTTGGCTATGGCTGTAGCAAACTCACCAAGTGCTCAGTGTGGTCCAACCATCACTAGAGGGGGACAGAGCTACACACAAAGCTTCCCATAACAATAATCAAATGTCTCTGCCCTGAAGCAACCACCCTTGGTGGTGAAATGGGGATGTCTAGTCTTATTGGCCCTTTGCTCTCTCTGTGATAAAGCTCTTAGAATAATATTTCTTAGCTCTTTCAAAACAGTTTTCCAAGGCAATCAGCATCATTTTCCTTATTTTACAGAAGGGATTCCCAAGGCATAGAGAAGGAACAAGACCATAATGGCCAACCAACAGAGGTGAAAATAGAACCCATGACTTGTTGATTGCTAGACTAGTGTGCTGGCCTCTGGGCAAAAGCATGGACACCAGGGTAGCTAGGTTTTGGGAAACTATTATCTGAAAAACAGAGGAAGTTGCTATTCATGAATCTAAATCAAATGTTAGGAACTGTAGAAAATTGATAGGGGAAGCAAAGAGACATAAAGAGGAATGTATGGCCTGTAGAGTTAAGGACAATATAAAAGGAGTTAAAAAAAAAAAAGGAACAAAAAGAATCCTGACAATGGTATTGGTTCATTACTAGATGGAAATGATAGAATTATCAATAATAATGCAGAAAGGGTAGATGCATTCAATAAATACTTTTGACTGAATTCAACCGTGTGTGTAAAATTTAAATTCTCACCAGAATGAACTCACTGCCCTGCCACAGATAGAAATCTCCTCCCACTGGATGATAGAACAAACCAACTTTTTATATGAAAAGGAGTATTTCTTATTAAAGGGGTACTAATTTTGTATGCTGCCCTCCACATAGATTTAACCTGGTGTATAGTGATTTAGCATGAGTTGATTAAGACTCAGATTGAACTAAACCAAGGTAAGCTACTCTTCTTCTGAAGTAAGAGTGTCCACACAGCTTTTGCACCAGGTTAAATATACTGGTTTAAAGAACCAGTTCACATCCTTGAAACACAGTTATGCCAGGATAAGTTTTAAGAGCAGACCAAGCCTGACTCACGTCGCACAGCCTCTCTGCTCCTCACCTAACCTAGTTCTGTGCTCTTCCCCACATTACAACTATTCAAACAGAATTTGAATCTTTTTTTTCCCCATTCCACTCGGTCTCACCACGAGCATACTCTAATTGCTAACACTATATTTGCAGTTCCACCGCCATCAACTCCTAATGGTCTTATTTCAAAGTTCACTGGCAATGTTTCAACAATAAGTGCCTTGTCATTAAGAAACCCTTCGCTTTCTAACTTCATTCATCATGGGTGCTTTATTTGGCAGCCATGCAGATATAATCTGACATTGTGTAACATTTGCATTGCAATGGCTGTAATTTAATTCATATTTATGTTTTGAGGGATTACCTGCTGTAATGTCTAAGTTTTACCATTCTCCATAAGGTGCAAGACAGGAACATAATGAAAATTAATCATGTCCAAGCAGGACCTGAGCAGATGTCAGGAGGTTCTCAATGGAGCTGTTAAGGCGAACACACGGATTTTGTGGTAATCAAGAGTAAATGTATTAATGACTTAGGCACTAATTGCAGTAATATTCGTCATAATAAACTCCTTACATTTTAATGTGAGTGAGGTTTATAATTCCAAAAGGATTATAATATTTATTATATATATAAGGATTTACTATATGTTAAGAAGACTTTTAATTCCAAAAAGTTTTGTAATTTAGCATTAATTTTTTGTGTAAAATGGGCATTATAAAGAGTGGAGGTGCAGTCTCATAGGGTTTCTATCCAGAACAAACCATCTGATTTGTCCTCTTGTACATAACTAGCTGTTATATTTTCCTCTAATTACCTTGTATTAAGCCTGAATACTTCATTTGAAATCTAAACTTCTGTATACACAAGCTGGGAACAGGAGAGACTGAGAGGTCACCAATGGCCCAAGGTCCCTGTTATGGCATGGAATGGATCCCAGCAAAGAAAGACAAATAAGCTTGAAGGATCCTGATAACTTGTCTTGGGAAAAATTGCTTCCTAACAATCTGGTGAACCTTGAGCATGTGAGCAAGGCACATACTCAGAGTTCTTCAACCCAGAAACTTTTAGTCTCTGCAAGTCACGATCAGGAAATAATTAAAAGGAAATGCAGTAACTCCACCTGCCATATGGCTGGCACAGACAAGTCAAAACCAAGTGCTCTTGACTTAAAGCTTTATTTTATCAGTCTCCAGCAATTCCCATGGGAATTACCTTTACCAGAAGTCTCCACTTATCAGTCTGAAGCACTTACAAATACAATAGATGGTTAGGGTACCCCAAAACTTGATAGCTTTCCCACAAGTCAGAGGCAGTCTTTGAGTGAATCAGTCACAGATTTTTGAATGGCAAATCCTTCCATCTATGATCTTTTTAATGTGTCCACGAAACAGTCCGCCTCACTTAGACTCACTATCTCCCTCTTATACCCCCAAAGCTACAGAGACGTGTCAATCAAGAAAATGTCACGTAGCTGATCACACAAATCAATCGCTGGGCAGAAACAAGAGTTACAAAAACATGTCACTAGAAGAAAATATGGTTAAGCAACCACTCTTAAGCTGTTAGTCTGATAGCGAAATTTCTCCATACTGACAACTCCAAAATATATCCAGACTTCCTGGTTTTCACAGACATTCACCCCAGCATATTCAGAGAGAGAGAACACATAAAACTGGACTCACTTCACGTGTTCACTGTCTACCCCTTCCCTCCTGGTTTCCCTAGTTATGCTAAGTTCCTGCAAAGGCCTGAAAATGGCTGAACACAGCAAGTGGAATAATTGGTAGCCCATCTATGACATTTCTCCCTGCAATCTGGACTGGTGTATATCCGTGTCACCCCAATTCTCCATTCCTGGACCCCAACTTACCCTGATTTGCTGTGTGAACTGCCCAACCCTGGGTGAGTTCAGACCCAGCCCCCTGCGTGTATTCAATCTCTCATCTAGTGAAGAAGTGCTTTGGCCAGACACTCATGGGATAGATCCCTAGTAACACCCCCAGTCCTAGATGCAACCCTGGGAACTACTGTCTTGCAGGGTTCATTGCTGCACACTGCACCCTGTAAGCTCATTTCCACTTGTCCATCAATTTATCAAAGAAATTGATATGCACCAGCTGTGTCACTCTCAGAGAAGACTCTGCACACATTCAATCCACATGCACTGTTTCAGATAAAATCTTTCAGTGGTCAATAAATTGTTTTTTTAAGTGATTCTAAATCAGAGCGATATAAACCAAAAGATTATTAAGTCAAGGAGTTAGTCACACTCAAACAAAAGATAACTTGTAGTCTGAGCTAAGATTACTGTTTCAGTCTGTATTCAGCTTACCACATAGGTTGGCTGTGACATGTCTTGAAGCTCAAAACCTTCCCCCATGCCCTTGTGGGTAGGTTCTCTCTCTTTAGTGCTGTTCATCAAATGAATTCCAGGGAAAAGCCTCGAGACAAAGTCGCTTCAGCTTTTAACAAGTTTCCCCAACAACCCTGTGATCAGGTGATTGGCCCTGTCCAGCAATGGGCATGATTCCTTCCACTTGAGCCCAAGTGCTCACAGGTGCTTAACCCAGTCCATTGTTCCTGTATGCATGCCTCTGCTGGGTGTGGAAACACAGCTTTCTGTTTGTCTGCATCCATTCAGGCCATGTGATTGTCTGCATCCATTCAGGCCATGTGAGACACACAGTTGAGGATATAACATAGCAGAGTTTCATACCTGTACATGTGTGACATCGCAGGGAACATGCTACCATAACAGTAATGTTCAGCATGTCATGAGCATTCCAAGAACATCTTACATGATATTTTGCATCAGACAATACATGGTTACATTGTAACAGTGAACTTGAATACACACAAATCACACTATAAGAGTGTATGTGCAATGCAGCCTGCCACACCAGGCCATTAACTGACAATAACTTGAACATCTTAAAACGGTTCGGCATGCGTGCTGGGGGTTGCCGACCCCTGTCTTAAAATGCCCCAGTTCAAGGTGTTGTATGGTTCAACCACAAGGACTGTGACTCTGTAACTGGTGGTGATGTATTAGGTTCCAGCTACCATTTGTCCTATCAGCCTTTTCCTGGCTAATTCAAGAAAGTCATGAAGAGTCAATGTCAGCAGAAGCAGCTTGCCCAAGGCTCCCTGGAGTTTAGGCATAGGGTGCATCTACACTGGTGCCTTAGGTCAAACTAAGGACGCTTAAATCAACCTACACACTGGGCGCTTGTTAAGTTGACTTAAGCACTTCCTTAAGTCGACTTAATAACAGCACCTCTAAAGGTCGACTTAAGGCTTAAGTCGACCTTATTAAGTTGACTTAAGTCAACTTAAAGCCAGTGTAGATGGGTATGTCTTCACTATAGGCTCTATTAAGCCTACTGAACAAGGTCGACTTAAGTCGACTTAAAGTCAACCTTATTAAATTGACTTAACAGAGTCGACTTAACAAGTGTAGACATTGCCTATGGCACTAGCCAATTGAGGAGAAACAGGGTTTAAAGATGATTTGTGTAATGATTTAGTGGGATGATTTAGTAGGAATGGGCCTGCTTTTAGCAGGGGGTTGGACTAGATGGCCTCATGAGGTCCCTTTCAACCCTATGATTCTATGATACTAGGTGTAAATAGCCAGCCCTTCAATGAAACTGACAACTCTATAGGGACAAGTTTGTCCTTAAGAACCAGCTATGGCAAGGGAGAGTCTGCTGTCGAAAACCTAGCTGAGTTCTTCCATGGCACTTGTCTTCATAGTACCTGGGCACTCCACATGAATGGACTTATCCTCACAACAGCCCTGTGCGGTAAGGAAGGGTCACAGCCCTTATTTTAAAGAGGGGGAACCAAGGCCCAGATCCTTTCATGATTTCAATCCTTGAAGGGTTTAGGTCAGAGACGTGAAGTGCATTGTCCAAGGTCCCCATGGAAGTCATTTGCGAAGATACCCAGTCTACTGAATCCCATCCCCATGCTTCGACCACAAGGTTATTTTTCCCTCCCTGATACTGTCCCCAGCTGAACCTCATTAAACAGTCTCTTTCCTCTCTGGCTTTTAGTCCCCAGCAGATTTTTACAAGGTCATTCAAAGTCACTCAGGCTATGTCTACACTTACCAAAGTTAGTTTGAATTAGTTAATTCAAACTAACTAATTTGAACTAATTTTAGTTAGTTTGAGTTAACTTAATTTGAACTAGCATGGCCCCACTGGAATTTTAGTTTGAACTAAGCAAGTGCCATGCATGGCACTTGCTTATTTGAATTAGTCAGTTGCATTAAGCTCAATGTGCCAGTTAGTTTGAACTAAGCAGTTAGTTCGAACTAATATGCCCACATTGATTTAATTCAAACTAACTAATTTGAATTAAGGGTTAGTTCAAAAGGTATAATCGAATTTATTGGTTTGAATTAAGGAAGCTCTTAATTTGAACTAATGAAAGCCTAGTGTGGCCAAGGCTTAAATTAGTTCGAATTAAGCTTCCTTAATTTGAACTAATTTGCAAGTGTAGACATAGCCTCAGATTATAACTGTTCCTGTTCTGGTTAGCAGCTGACACTCTGTCTCCAGCTGAAACAAACCTTGGGTGAACCATTGCAGCCAGCCCATCTTAGACTGAAATTCTGTGTGTTCTCACAAGCTAAGCAGGGTTAGGCTTGGTTTGTGTCTGAATAATGGAAGACCTTTAAGAAACTGTAAGGTGATGGGCCACCCTCAGGTGCTCACTCTTGGGCTTTAGGCCCATGGCTAAATATCAGCATTTGAAGAGGGTGTGTGGTATGGAGTGGTCCTAATGAAACCTGTATGACTTTTAACAGCTGGGTAATTAATCAGTGGAAAAACATATGTAGGCACAGGATGGATTTTCCATCACTTGTAGTCTTTCAGTCAAGACTGGATATCTCTAAGGCTATTCTACACTTACACATTTACTGCAGAACAGTTGTATCGATACAGCTGTGCTGCTATAAGAGCGCTCATATAGCCATCTTATGTTGATGGGAGAGAACTCTCCCGTTGACATCATAAAACCAACTCCATCAAGGCCATTTAGTTACTCCCAACCCTCCCCATCTTTCCTTCTCTGTTTTATGGGAGAAGCTTCCAGAGCCCAGTAATGTGATTGTTTGAAACCAAGATAGTAGCTTGAAAACAGAAAGCACAACGTGTACTATGGATTTTGCTGATCCTGCATATCTCCTTTCATCAGAGGATCTCAGAAGACATTACACATTGTAATGGAGTAAGCTTCACAGCCCACCCACCCTCTTGAGGTCCACCTGTATTATCTGTATTTTATAGATGGGAAAACAGAGATTATGTGATTTGACCGATGTCACAGAGCAAATCAGTGGCAGAACTGGAATGGGAACTTTGCACCTTATCACCTACAGGTCCCTGTTATTAAAAACACTCTCGCTCCTTTCCTATTGACTGAGAATTTAGGAGAAAGCAGCAAGATATGTTGCATCTGCAGCTGAGGAGCAAGGTGCTCAGCTGGGGTTTCAATCGTGGAACTGTGTTTGGGAGGAGAGAGTATAGCTTATTAGACTGAAGAGCCTTTCACATCATCAGATGCATAATGCATCATTTTAGCATGGTAAGGCTGCAGGACCAGAAGCTGAAGACTTTATGCACCCAAAAGAGGCTGGATAGCTAGCTGTCTTGCAAGGTTTAGACACAACAAATCCTGCATCTTGATAGGGAGTTAAACTCGATGACCCTTGCCGTCCCTTCTAACCTTATGGTTCTATGAGTTATACCAATTGCTGGCTCAGACTGTCCTTCATTGCCACAATTTCCCTTCCTCCAGTACATCATACACGCCACCCACAAAGTGCCTAGTGGCTTATAGGCATTTCCTGTAGTGCTGCAGTTTTGAAATATCTTACCTGGTAGCCAACTAGCCACAGCTCTTATCACATTTATTCCTCCTTTTTGCATCCAAAGCAATTTAATTTTTTAGACAATACAAAGGAAACCACCCCCTGCTCTAACACTGATGCCTGGTCATGAAATGCAAATATCATAAGGTTGTGCAGAAGGGGCAGATGGGTTGTGCAGCAGACAAATTGCTGAGAAATCCCCACTGGAAAAATGACAGAACATTTCAGAATGAGTGGAAGTAATGAATCATGGCAAGCGACAAGTGTATCTGGCTGAATTGATGTAGTATGAGTGTCACTCATTACTGTTCATTCCTTTATTAGATTACAGCACAGTTCTGCCAAGGGTATTGTGACTGATATTAGTTTCAAAAGTCACCCTGCTCTAGTAGATATGCCACAAGGATGACGATGGAGGCTTGTGCCCCCTGCAATCCAAGCCCTCCAATGCACTGATCAGCAGGAATGATCTGTGGTCTATGGATTTCACACAGTGGTCTTCAGTATTGCTGAGTGACTAACAGATTTTTTATTTTATTTTATTTTATTGGTGTGCTGGCAAATCAAGGAGGAAAAAATAGTGTGGGCTGAGCTCAATGATTTGTCTGAAATTTTAGGTTTCGCTTTTGTTCACTTTAAAGAGTTATATTGTTTTTAATACAAAGCAAATTTGTGAAAGTCACTGGAAACTATAACAGCAAAAAAATTGATTAAAGAAGTCCAATGAAACATTCTGATATTTTCTCTCTCTCTCTCTCTTTTTGGAGGTGTGTGTGTTGGAGGGGGGGTTAATTGGCTGAAACCATTTGGTGAAACTGACATGCATTTGCTAAAAGCTTTGGGGGTCACTGAATCTGCATATTTTGCCTGAAAAAAAAAAAAAGCCAAATGCTGTGAAACATTTTGGCCCTCTCTTACCTTCAATCACCCACATACTGGCGAACTACACTCCAGCAATGGAGTGTGCACAGTCATGCCTGGCCAGGTGATGCTCCAAATCCAGCAGAGGGCAGTGCTGAGCAGCCCGGCACCTGCACACACCCATTGCAGGCCCCCTTAACTATGCTCACGGTCTTACTGACCAATGGCAGTTAATTATTTTCCTTAAACTCCCCTCCACCCTCACACATAACCAAACTCCCACTGCTATCACCCAGTGCCTTACACTCTGTAGAACACACAATGAGTAGAACAGAACTGAACACACACACGGGGGAGCTGTAATGAGCTTAACCCATAGGTGGCATTCAGGGAGGCAGGGCTGCAATCAGCCTGGGAAAATGGAGACAAGAGGTTGGCACTGGGCAGGGTGTTTGCAGCAGAACAGAACTGCTCAGACCTGCCACTTCTGAGCTGGGCCAAGTCCCAAGACATTATCTGCTACATGATCTCCTTCTTGCTGCACCAAAACGTGGTGGAGAATGGAGCATGAAACTCCTTGCCTGATGTTCAAGTCTCTCCTCCTAAATTGAGTCCTGAGTGAGTTGGGTGGATTCTGGGTAGTGTCATTTTTATGCAGGAGGTCATAGATTTCTAGAAGATAAGGGTTGGAAGGGACTTGAGGAGGTATCTAGTCCAACCCCCTGCTCAAAGCAGGACCAACACCAACTAAATCATAACATGATTAAGCTGGGAGTTGGGAGTAATTGGGTTGCAAACTGGAGTTACTCTGACATGCCAGGGGACTTGATCACTCTGTTCTCAATACATACAGGTGCACTCACCTGGGTGCATAGAGGCATCTTCCTATGGAATGGATGTGCTTGTAATCAATAGGAAAGATGCTGCCACTCTTACACTGAGACCTTACTCCTTTGAAAAGGCTTATGTTTATGTCACTGGAATGCCAATGGTGGTATAAGTTACTATGCAGTTAAATAAGGATGATATAATCCAGACCATTTCATGCTTCATTGGGGGGACATTTTGAAAGTTTATCTATGAAAAGAGTGTAGTTCTGATAAATCCAGACATTGGTGGGGCTATATTTTGGATTGCACAGTTCGTGAACTTAAGGATCACGAACAGTCGAAATGGACCTGTTGCAAGATCACTGGGCTTCTCTATTGACCTTTTCTATACACCAGTTAGCCTGACATTGATTATGATCCGGGATTTTATGAGCAGAAAGGGAAGAGCATGTGTCTTTCAAGAGAACAGCTATAACATAGTGGCAATGCAAGCTTCTCCACCTCACCATCCCTGACCTAAAGAGAACACCCTTAAGGAGGGTGAGACACTCTGCGTCTCAAAAACAATGACCTAAAACATATATTCACCACTGTCATATAATTATGATGTGTTCTGTACAAAGTATGCATTGTGAGATGTCATTTTAAAAGTCTTGATCTGTTAAACATTACTATTTGATTGGATTGTATCTGCTGTAATTGTATACGAAGTTATAAAATATTGCTCTATATGTTACTAAAACATGTTGGATATATCTACACTTGTAAATTTAGGTCAACTTTAGCTAAGTCGACTTAACTAAGTCAACTTAGTGCATCTACACCTAAATTTAAAGTCGACTTTGGGGGGAACTTACAAAGTCGACCTAGAGCGTCCACACTGGATGCCTAGGTCAACTTCTAGGGGCTAGGGGGACCTAGGGCAGGTCCACAGAGGTAGGAGGGCACCCCTTGCCAAGTGCCAGGGGGCTCAGCCTTTGCCTTATTGTACCTGGGTACAATGGGGCAAAGGGGGACAGGGACCCTGGCAGGGCATAGGGGCAGGGTGGGCAGGGCTCTGTCCTGCCCTGTGGGTGGGCATGCCAGGCTCCCCCTGTGCCTCCCCCCCGGCAGGGGGGTCAGTGGTGGAGTCCTGGAGTAGCCCTAAGTCGATTTAGGGCTACTCCAGGTCTACACTGGCTTAAGTCGACTTGAAAAAGTCGACTTAAGCCTTAGGTCAAAGTAAAATGAGGTTTTATAAAGTCGACTTAATTTTCATTAAGTCGACTTTATTTTCCTTAAGTCGACTTAAGGAAACTGTAGTGTAGATGCAGGATAAATTAAGTCGGTTTAAGCAAGCTTAAGCCGACTTCATTCACAAGTGTGGACGCAGCCATTATGAGGTAGGAAATGTAGGAAGATTGAGAATTAATGCTAAAATACAGGCTAGACTTGAGCTACAGGTCATGGGGTGCCTTTGGGTGCATCTGTATTCATGTATTCTTGAAAGTAGCATAGTTATAGCATGTTATCTTTTTCCCTCCTGTTTTCCTCCAGCCATCTGGACAAAGAATGTGGTCTGTACTGTTTTATTCTTTGTTTGGTGGTAAAAGGATAGCGTTACTTCTTATCTCTCTCTTACCCTCCCTGGTATTATGCCCCCCTTAGAATGTAAAGTTAGTGTTTTTGTAGAAAATAATGGGTTTGGAAGGGAAAAGTGGCTGCGCAAAATATGCAAAACCTGTCAATAATAAACAATGGCAGGGCAATTATATGCACCTTATAATCATTAATATGCACTTAATAGACGTTGATGTAACCATAAAAGGGTTTATAAAATGATGTAAATCATGTCTGTATTTCCATACTGATCTAGATAAAAAGTGTTGTAAGGCTGCCCCTCCTCGTTCACTCAAGGCGTTGAGGTGGAACAAGCAGGCAATAAAGGGTAATGTTTGACCCAATCCACCACAGGACAACCTGTTTGTTTATTTAACATCCAACAGGAAATACCCATATGCCAACTTCTCGGGTACAACTGACAGAGTAGCCAGACAGGCTGATGGCCTATTAAGAGGAATTCGCTCTCCCAACCCCTATCCCTAGAGACTTCACATACACAACAAGCACAGCTTGACCAATGGGCATCCCCCTTTGTCACATGCAAGGATCTTTCCAGAAAGCTGGAAGAAGCTATAAAAGGGAAGAAGTGACATCACCACTTGTCTTCGCTCCCCTTACAATTCAACATCTGAAGGAATGTCTGGAAGACAAAGGACTTGGAACAAGGGAGGGTAACCAAGACTGCAAAGCAGACGCAGCCTGTGTATCAAGACTCTGTAAGCCTACTTGTAGAGGCGGCCTTTGGCTATTGCAGGCCCTAGGCGAAGGCCCATTCTGGGGCCCCCATAGGCCTGTGGGAGGCCCCCCTCTCTGGCTTTGGCTCCCCACCATCACCCCTGCCCCTCCCCACAGTCCCAGCTCCCTGCCACCCTGCCCATGTCCTGTCCCCAACTCCCCCCAGGGCCCCAGCCCCCTCTTGGCTGCCAGCCCCAGACCCCCACTGCCGCCCCCAGTTCCCCTCCACTGGCCCCTACCCCAGAGGCCAGCTCTTCTTCCTGCTGCTGACTGAGGCAAACACGGCTTTTGGAGTAGGCAAAGCAGGCAATGGGGCCCCTTACAGCTCGGGGCCCTAGGCCTGTGCCTACTTCGCCTACCCCAAAAGCCGCCTCTGCCTACTTGTATCATCAGTCAAGATGAGATATTGCTGTTTTAAATCCCGTTCAGTAAGAATTTAGCCTGAAAAGTTATTCTTATTTCTTTGGTACCTATCTCTATTCCTTTATGCTTATCACTTATAATCACCTAAAATCTATCTTTCCGGAGTTAATAAATATGTTTTATAATTTTATCTAAAATAGTACACTTTGGATTGAAGTGTTTGGGAAATCTCAGCTCAGTAACAAAGACTGATGCATATTCTTTCCACATCAAGAGAAGGGTGGCCTAATTAATGAGCTTGCAGTGTACAGGCCTCTGTCCAATAGAAGATGGTATACTCCTGTAGTGCAGGGCTTGGAAGCTAAGGGAAAGGGCTGGTGCCTATCTCTATCGTTCCTTCATGAGTTGTGGGAAAGCATTCATGTGCCACAGTTTAAACATTCCTGCTGTTGCACTGGGTAATAACATGGCCTTGAGAGGATCCACCCAGGCGGGAAGGGATAGTTAAGGCAACACAGTGGTTCCATTGCTTCCAGACTGCACCCCACTGGGGAGTGGAGGGGTAAACCCATCACAGATAGGCAGGGACCTCTGTCTATTGCCCGTTCAGTCCATGGTATCTCTAATGAAGGCTGTTGCTCTGTGCCAGCTGCTCAGCCTATGTTTGTTACGCATGCATTTATTGAATGATAAGGCTGCCTGCAAGGTTAATCACCATTCGAGCAGAGTTGATTGGAAAGCAAAAGTCCATTCCTGTGGGGAAACGGTGATATTTTGACTGTTTTCCTCATCATGTATCAAAAGTTTTCACACAATGAAAAGTTCAGAAAAAACCTTCTGTTTGGAAATGTCAAAGCAATTTGTTCCACATCCCTCTCATCCCCATTGTCTGCTACATGCTGGTTCTACAGCTCAGCTTCATCTTCCAGGGTGCACCAGAACCTCACATTTCTGGCTGGGCTGTCACAGGACATCATAGATTCAAAGACTTGCAGAGCCAGTGATGATCGAGTCTGACCCCCTGCATAACACATGCTCAAGAATGTCCTCAAAATAATTCCCAGAGCAGATATTTTTTGGAAAAAACATCCCATCTTGATTTTAAAATGGTCAGTGATAGAGAATCCATCACAATCCTTGGTAAATGATTCCAATGGTTAATTACCGTCATCATTAAAATTGTATGCCTTAGTTCTGGTCTGAATTTGTTTAGATTAAAGAGCTCATTATTAAATATTTATTTCCCATGTACTTACATGTAGATTTGAATCAAGTCACCCCTTCACATACTCTTTGTTAAACTAAATAGATTGAGCTCTTTCTGTCTATCATGTTTGCTAATCTTTTAGTCATTCTCATGGTTTTTCTCTGAACTTTTTTCATTTTATCGGCATCCTTCTTGAATTGTGGGCACCAGAACTGGACACAGTAGTCCAGCAGCAATGACACCAGTACCAGACAAAAAGGTAACATTATCTCTCTACTCCTACTTGAGAGTCCCCTGTTCATTCATCCCAGGATTGCATTAGGTCTTTTGGCCACATCATCACACAGGAAGCTCATGTTTGGCTGATTATTCATCATGACCCCCAAATCTTCTTCAGAGTTAAGCATGGAAGTCCTGTGATTACAAGCCATTTTGTGAAAAGTATTCTCGACAGGAAACTGGTGCATAGGAAAGAATAGGATGGTGGAGGTGAGGTACCCAAACTAAATTCCAACGAAGCACAGCAACAGTTCAGGCAGACACAGATTAATGTCACATCAATAAGAAACATTCCATTTAGACTTTCCCAACAGATTTTATCAACATGTCATGTAAATGTTTGATTCAGCAGAAACCACATTTTCTAACCAAAACTTGTTTTGAAAGAAAACTCCTGACCAGCTCTTTGGTATAACATCTCATCTGCCTGTGAACCAATAATCTAGCCGTGCAAGGCTCCATAGGCAATGCCCAGTCCCTAGAGCCACTCATTTCCTTCTCTCTAATTCCTGTTTTGTTAACACTCCAAACCTGCTTCCCTAATTTTTACTGGATTTTTCTAGTTTGGGAAGCTAGAGGTTTTCAGTGCAGCTTTTGGCAAAGAAAGTGTGGTTTCATGGGCCCTGGAACATAAAATATATCTGGAATCATGGTCTTATCTTGTGATTCCCTTTGCAGGATCGGTATCGTTATGTCAGTAAGAGAAAGGCCAATGACACAAGTATGCCAGTGAGCAATGGACTACAGCAGCTGCTACAAAATCAGCATGGTCCTGAACACTTGTGCACGTGTTTCCTTTCTTTCAGAGCAAGTGTTTGCTCATTTTGCTATAGCACTGTATTCTTGTAAGGAGATAATTACATCCATCTCACTTGAAGAGGCAAACTGTCACAGTCTAATCTAGCACAGAGGAATATTAACTGGATACAAGATTCTGTTGATAAATGACAGACATGTAACTAGCTGGCTAATATGAGCTGTGGCAAATACATCAGTGAACATTAGTTGCTCCGGAAAAAATAATAAGGAAAAGATAAAAGCCCAACCTCAATAACTCTGCGTTCCCAGAGAGCAAGGACAGCCAGGTCATTGCACATCTGCTTTCCACTGCCATTCTAGGTGTACAAGTGCCTGGCCTTTAACACAAGTGTGCCCAGTGCTCTGGGTTAGGAGAGCCTGCACCACACCTGTTAAGCCTAACACACAAGCTGTTGCACTATCTGGCTGCTCCCACAGTACAGATCTGTCAGAGAGATTAGACACATCACACTCTCAAGCTGGCGCTTGGCCTGCAATGAGAAAGCACGAAATCTGTGTCCTAAAGAGGCTAGGATGCAGGAATAGGCTGTTTTTATTAATTTATGATAGTGACCTCCATTAACTGGTCTCTACCAGACACTGAAGAAGGGAGAGTCCTCATCTGAGGCGCTGTTTGTCCTGAATCCCATTAGCACAGTTCTGAGGACTAGTCAACACTTCAAACATACAGCAGCAAAGCTGCATCGGTCCAGCTCTGCCACTCTACTAGCCTGGTGTGGCCGTGTTATCTCGATGGGCAAGAGTGCCCCTCTGGACATAATCAAACCAGCTAAATGAGCAGCAGTAGCCACGTCAGCAGGAACGTATCTCCCACCAATGTGGTGCTGTGCACAGGAGCACTCATGCCAGCAAAACTCATGTCACTCAGGGGTGTGTTTTTTCACACCCATAAGCAATAAAAGTTTTGCCAGCATAATTGGTCGTGTAGATAAGGTCTGAAAGTCTTTTCAATCTTTCAAACATTTCCTCTCACGGCACAGAGAATGTAGCAAATGTGGTGGGACTCTCTCCTGCATTTCTACCATTAAGTTGCTCCTCAAACCTCATATGTGGAAGATTTCTGTGACTGTGGCATAATGGGCTCACTTGTTTCTCTGCAAGGTTCTTGCAGCTAATTTTAATGGTGTGTGGGGAAGGATCTCCCAGGCAATCCCTGGAGCAGCACCTCCTTCTGCTCCAGAGTGAATCTGTCACCTATGAACTGGTTCTCCTTTAGTTCACGCCAGCAGAATTTGATTGACTTCAGTGGAGTCACTCTTCATGCCTCCTGTAGAGGAGAACTGGTTCATAGTGACGAGGCTACCCACTTGGGCTCAGCAGCCAACTTTCTGGTCCCTTAGGCCCTCTTCAAACAAACCCCTGGCTGAAACATAAAAGGGAAGCTTACAAGAAGTGGAAGCTTGGACAGGTGACAAGGGAGGCATATAAAGATATTGCTCGGGACTGCAGGGATAAAATCAGAAAGGCCAAAGGGCAATTGAAGTTGCAGATAGCAAGGGATGTGAAGGATAACAGAAAGGGGTTCTACAAGTATGTCAGTAACAAGAAGAGGATCAGGGATGGTGTAGATCCCTTACTGAATGGGGCAGGTATCCTCATGGTAGATGCTGTGGAAAAGGCTGAAGTACTCAATGGCTTTTTACTTCAGTCTTCACAGGGAGGGCCAGCTCCCAGGCTACTACACGGGGTAACGCGGAATGGAGAGAAGAGCGGCCCTCGGTGATGGAAAGTCAGGTTAGGGACTACTTAAAGAAATTGGATGTGGCCAAGTCTATGGGGCCGGATGAACTGCATCCGAGGGTGCTGAGGGAGTTGGCTGAAGTGATTGCAGAGCTGCTGGCCATTATCTTTGAGAACTCGTGGTGAACGGGAGAGGTCCCAGAGGATTGGAAAAAGGCAAATATAGTACCTATCTTTAAGAAAGGGGAAAAGGAGGATCTGGGGAACTACAGACTGGTGAGCCTCACCTCTGTCCCTGGGAAAATCATGGAGCAGGTCCTCAAAGAATCCATCCTGAAACACTTGGAGGAAAACAGAGTGATCAGGAACAGTCAACATGGATTCACCAAGGGCAAATCGTGCCTGACCAATCTGATTTCCTTCTATGATGAGATGACTGGATTTGTGGATGTGGGAAGAGCTATCAATGTGGTATACCTCGACTTTAGCAAGGCTTTTGATATGGTTTCCCACAGCATTCTCGTTGGCAAGTTAAGGAAGTATGGGTTGGATGAGTGGACCATAAGATGGGTAGAAAACTGGCTAGATCAATGGGCTCAGCGGGTAGGAATCAATGGCTCGATGTCTAGTTGGCAACTGGTAATGAGTGGAGTGCCCCAGGGGTCGGTCCTGGGGCCGGTTCTATTCAACATCTTCATTAATGATCTTGATGATGGGATAGACTGTATGCTTAGTAAGTTCGCTGATGACACTAAGCTGGGGGGAATGGTAGATAGTCTGGAGGGCAGGGAAAGGATCCAGGGAGACTTGGACAAATTGGAACACTGGGCCGAAAGAAACCTCATGAGGTTCAACAGAGACAAGTGCAAAGTCCTGCACTTAGGGTGGAAAAATCCCATGCACTGCTACAGGCTGGGGACCGATTGGCTAAGTAGCAGCACTGTAGAAAAGGACCTGCGGGTTATGGTGGATGGGAAGCTAGATATGAGTCAAAGTGTGCTCTTGTTGCCAAAAAGGCCAATGGCATATTGGGCTGCATCAGTAAGAGTGTTGCCAGCAGATTGAGGCATGTGATTATTCCCCTCTATTTGGCACTGATGAGGCCACATCTGGAATACTGTGTCCAGTTTTGGGCTCCCCACTACAGAAAGGATGTGGACAAATTAGAAAGAGTCCAGTGGAGGGCAACAAAAATGATTAGGAGGCTGGGGCACATGTCTTACGAGGAGAGACTGAAGGAACTAGGCTTATTTAGTCTGCAGAAGAGAAGACCTTCAACTACTTGAAGGGGTACTCCAAAGAGGAGGGAGCTAGGCTATTCTCAGTAGTAACAGAGGACAGAACAAGGAGCAATGGTTTCAAGTTGCAGGTGGGGATGTTGAGGTTGGATATTAGCTAAAACTTTCCCACTAGGAGGGTGGTGAAGCATTGGAACTGGTTACCTATGGAGGTGGTGGAATCTCCGTCTTTGCAGATATTTAAGGTCCGGTTAGACAATACCCTGACTGGGATGATTTATTGAGAATGGTCCTGCTTTTAGCAAGGGGTTGGACTAGATGACCTCATGAGGTCCCTTCTGATTCTATGATTTTTAGCAAAACAAAAGGAGTCTTCTCCAGTCGAGTCTCAAGTTTCCATTTCACTGTCTAGCTGAAAAACAAAAGAGGAGTCTTGTGGCACTTTAAAGACTAACAAATTTATTTTTGTTACTTTGTTAGTCTTTAAAGTGCCACAAGACTTTTCTTTTGTTTTGCTGATCTAGACTAACACATCCAAAAACAGGGTAATACTTGCCTGTCTCAGAGTATTGTGTAGCTTACTTCATTGTTTTTGCTTAGGTGCCTTGATGGAAAGTACTTCAGAAGTGCTCAGTGTTTCCACAATTAACCTTTTATTCATATGCACTCCTCCTGGATCACAGAAGACTGGGATTTTATGGGACTCCTCCTCCCACTGAAGCTGTCTGTACCCCTCCTTCCTCCTGCCCAAACTGCTGTGTCTCTCCCTAGCTTCTTGATTGATGGTGATGTTTAATGTATCTCCCAACATTTAGGTCTGTCACTGCCCCAGTCACCAACACTTGGGTCTGTCACTGCCCCAGTCAGCCAGGGAGGGAGGAACAGGCTAGTGATTGAATCATCCTACAGCAGCCCCCATCCTGCATTGACCCAGTTCTTGCCCTTGATGGGCATATAGGCATCTGTCTCTCATTCTGAGAGGAGAGTGGGGAGGCTAGGTAGGGGTAAGGAGAGGAGAGGAGAGGAGAGGAGAGGAGGAAGTCAGCCAGAGACCCATGCAGCAACTGTGGTGGGGGATAGGGAAAGAGGCCTGGGGTTGGGGGTGGGACTTCGGGTAGTCCTGGGGGCAGGGCCTGGGGATGGAGAACCAGGGAGCTTGCCTTTGCAAAGGGGAGCTTCAAAATCCGCCCATGGATATACCAGAGCCAGAAGAAGTATCTCAGAGAGACCACTGTAATGATTAGAGCTGAGTGAAAATTGGAATAAGAGACCTCTGGGACAATCCAACATTTTGATATTTGTTTTCACCCAGAATCAAAGGAAAAAAGTCAAAATATCCAATTTTTATTTTTGCACAAGAAAATTTTTGATTTGAACACATCAGAATGTTTCAATTTGAGTCAGCTCAGCATGACATCATAAGAGCAGGCAGCATTGTGAGCCATCTCCTTGGGCAACCAGCTGTGATGTCACAGATGGAGGTGGGCGATAAGGAGTTGAGGTATTTCAGGGAAAGCTCTTGTCATGGCCTTTTCCATCATTATAAAAAAGTGGAAGGAGAGAAAGCCCAAATTGTATAGAGCATCAGAGTGGCTTATAAGATGAGGGTCTGATTCCCTTCTTTACTTACCTTCCATATAACACTATTGTTTTTAATGATATTACTCTGATTTACACCTATTGGGATCAGAAACTAGCCCAGACTGTTTCTCAGAGTATGTCTGTACTGCAACCAGGGGTATGACTGCCAGTCAGGTGCCTAGCTAGCATGGCTATTCTAACCAGTCTGCAAACCCACCTTCAATTACAGAGTAGACCTCCCCTCTGAGATCTCCTTGGGGCATCATTAGCTTTTTATGCTTCCTACCTTCTGACTTTGGCCAGAAACTTTCCCTGCAATGACGTACAGCAACATCAATCCCAGCAAAATTATCTGGCAACAATGTCACTGGCACTCTTCACCTCTTTGATCACGTCTCTGCAGCTTTCTAAACTCAGCCATTAAATTATCCCTTCACAAAAAGGAGGAAAAGAGAATTACAATAGTCAGCAAGATCCCAGACAGAGGGGAAAGGTGTAATCTGTACAAGCCTTGCAGTCAAAACTGCTACATCATTAATTTTCTCTTAAATGTCAAATGCAAAGAGAAAATCCTCCGCTTCCACTGCTTAGTTTGGAGGCCTGGTTAGTGCAGTGGCCAGGAGACTGTTGTGTTTGGGTTCTTCTGCCTCTGCCACTACATTGATGTGAGAAATCTGCTTGTTGGAACCTGGGTTTGGATATCCCACCCCTGGCATCACTCATAGACCCCACTCCCTTCCACAACCCAGGAATCCTGCTCCTCAACCTTCTACTGTCACCTAACAAGTTGCTGTGCAACTCACAGCCACACTCGCAGCCTATTCCAGTGGCTGGTCAATATAGGGGCTAAAAGTTGATCCTGGTTTACAAAAAAAGGCATGATCTCATACTAATTTATTTAAACAGGTGCCACTTTCTGGGTGGACACTCTAGGATGCATTTAAATCTAGTTTAGGTCACTTTGGCTTGTTCCTGCAAATTTAAGAGCATCCATACACAAAAGCTGCACCAATTTAATTAAACTGGTATCTAAATAAACCTCATTTAAATGGGTACAAATTCTGTGTCTTGCAAAGATCTTAAGGCCACTTCTTGCACAAGTGGAAGGAGTCTGTGTGCCATGATCTTTCAATTTTAAGTTCTGAACCCTGCTGCCAGCCTGGTTGGATAAAGATGTTACTTACTGGGAATAGCTGGAAAACAGTCGTTCCATTTTGAGGTTTTGAAATTTGTTTTCATTCTGACTGGGAATGAAAATGAGACCTTTGGACATTTTTCATGATGTCAGGGAAACCAGGTGAACCTGGTGGTTAGGATCCTGGTCTGGCAGGTGAGAAACAGAAATCTAACCTCTACTCCTCAGGAGTTGTAACAATCTGAGGTGAAAAACTGCTCTTAATGAATCAGAAGAGACATTATAACCTGGGTTTCCACATAGCCCAGGCAGCTTCTCTGATGATGAAACTATGGCGAGTCTCCATGAGAAACCACTTCTAGGAACATTTTGATTTTGACAAAATGGCATTTTTCAATGAGGAAAAAAGCGGTTTTGTTGAAAAGTTTTCAACCAGCTCTAGTCCTTCCTGTTACATGATGGAATTTCTGTTTCAACTCTTTTCTTTGTTTTTAAAAGAGCCGGTTTATTTATTCACACAAAAAGAAAATACCCTTACAAGAGGTTTTAGAGTTAAAACTCATGATGATCTGTTTGTTGTGTGCTATGCCACAATTAACAAAGGTGTTGAGACGCTGGTCATTTCATACAGATTTCAATGTTTGGGTGACACATCAGCCAGTTTGGAGAATGAGTAGCATGATAGCTTATAAAAGGTGCCATTTTTCATGATAAACAAACAGAGACCTGTGACATTTTTAAAGACTAACAGATTTATTTATCGCATGAGCTTTTGTGGGAGAAAATCCCACTTCATCAGACGCATCTGACGAAGTGGAATTTTCTCCCACAACGCTCATGTGATAAATAAATCTGTTAGTCTTTAAAAGTGCCACCGGACTCTGTTTGTTTTTCTGCAATAGACTAACACGGCTACTCCTTTGGATCTTTCACGTTGGCAGCTTGTGGTTTCAGACCCATTGCAACTAATAGGAAAGGGTGACCATCTTTACGGATGTTATATCTAGTGCTATCCCATTAGGTAACATTAGTCTCATGCATTGTAAGCTATGGGAAATAATGGCCACAAGATTACTTGTGACTGTCATGGGAAAGACAGGAGGAAAAAAAATAATAACTTTGCTTAATTGCAACATCTTTTATTCAAAAGTACATTCATCACCCACTGTTAAACACTTTTAACTGTATGGATAGGATGAAGGATAATGAATCAGCCATTTATTAGCAAAGGAAGCTGAAAAAGGGCAAAACCTGGGGATTTTTTTTTCTTAAAGGCCTCTTTTTTAATTAATTGTAACTCATGGACTAAGCCACAACTTCAGCTGAAAAGCCCTCCTAAATTCAGTCTTTACCCATAGATTGTGCTCTGAATTTTAGGCGCATACTAAGTACTCTTCAGACAAAAGGAAAGGATTGTTTCCTAACCCTTAGGTGCAAACCAGAACCAAGTCTTAGTACAGACACACTACCATGCCCCTAGACTAACACGGCTACCCCTTTGTAACTTACCTTGCCTCTATAATCTATGATTAGTATTTATTAATAGCATTGCACTAGCACAGAATAGAAAAAGAGTTCCTGCAAGAAAGAGCTTACAGTGTAAGTATATGGCCAAATCTTGAAGTCCTGACTCCATTCTTATTGATCCCATAAACACAGATTTTTCCATTAATTCAGTTACAATCTGAATAAATCTCGAGTAAGAACCTCAAGAGTGGCTCATAATTTGTACAATCACCAGTAAAGTCCACTGAAAGCCTTCTGGCTCGAAGGAGCAATGTAATAGCAAGGTGATTGTCATTATAACTCTGATTCTGATGGCAAGAACTGGATAAAATCGGAACTAGCAGGAAAGAACATTTATGAATCAGCAGACCAGGCAACAGATTACAAAACTCACAGTTTGACATCTCTACCGTCAGCCCTATACACTTTTCAATTTCCCCCCATCTGTTCAACTCTTGATACTAAATAGCAAGAAACGAGACAATTAGAAAGTCTAGATGGCAGATACTTATTTTTAGAGGAAAACTAAAGCAGCGAGGATATGTTCCGTGACCTAGTTCTGCTCATTTTGGGATCTAATTTCTGCTAACACCATGTATTTCTTTCTTAATTAAACACATACCCTCACAAGGAACCTGGCAGCTTGAGATCAAACCTTAATTGCTGTAAAATACTTAATAAGGAAACATTTTTGGCTCATGCAGAGAAGCTAGCTTCAGCTGAGTTATGAAGTTGCATTGATTGCATTTATTAATTCTATAGCAATGTCCATGAGTGAAGTTAACAAGAGAGATCATTAAAAGCAAGCCTAGAACAGCCAAATGCTTGGCTCTTTGGTGTAAGTTGTCATAGCTTCATTGGCATCAGTGAAACTATGACTATTAGAACTGGACTAGTAGCAGATTTCTTTTTTTTTATTTAGTTTGGTTTTCTGGTAAATCAAAACATTGGGGGTGAGGTGGGGGAAATTGTTTCAGGTCAAGCCAGAAATGGATCTTTTAAAATTCTCAGCAAATCAAAGAGTTGGGAAAAAAATATCTCACCCCGTTTCTGTTTCTGCAACATTTCAATCTGACAAAACTGAAACGCTTTGGTGAAATGCTGACCATTTTAAAATGCCTTTGACTGCTTTGATGATATCATAGGAAATTTTAAAACAAAAGGTCATTTTGAATGGAAAAATTGAAATCCTGGGGAAAATGTCCAAATTAAATATTTTTTCTGCCTTTTTTGTTCACTTGCTTGTTTAAGTTTTTCCCCCAGCAAAAACACTTTGGCAAAACCAACCAGAATTCACAAAATGCTTCAACGATGCCTAATGTGCATTTTTCATCAGAAAAAAAAATGTTTTGTGCAAAAAACCCTACCCCAGTACTAACAACCATTTAGCCCAGCTTAGGATCTGCCCTTTAGAACAAAGATGGGGATACACAGAGACAAAGCGATCCAGAGAAGTTGTTCCAGGAGCAGGGGCTGCAGAGGAGAGCTAGACAATGTGGAGGAACAAGGAGGAGACTAGGTGACAATGAGATGGTGTCATGTCTCAGGGATGATCTTCTGGGTCAGCTTGTACAGTGCTACCAGTACTGGGCTGTATTCTGTGACCGTGTGCAGCCCTGCTGCAGTGCATTTCTGACACAAAGGAGCCCACCATATAGGCTGTGGCTACACTAAGCAGCAGCAATATGGCTGTGCTGCTATATATCTTCTATGTAGCTGCTCACTGCAGTGACGGGAGTGACTGTAATTACTCCGGCTCCCTAAGCCGCGTTTGCTAGGTTGGCAGAAGAATTGTTATCTACACTGGAGGTTAGGTTGGCTTAGCTACATTACCGAGGGGTGTGGATTTTTCACACCCCTGAGTGATGTAACTGGGAAGCCTAACTTTTTATCGAAGACCTGACTGAAGTCTAACACCGGCATGGGGGAAGAGGGAATCCCTGGATGCTGGAAGAGGGTATGATAGTAATAATCCATCACAACACAAGCCAATAGCCAGCAGCTGATGAATAGGTTACTTGCATTCACCTTTGTACTCGGCAGCTGCTTACCTTCTCACTCATCTACTAATCTGAGAGTGGATGTCTGCAATTTCTTTAATGCCTCGCACATTAGTACAGCCTGACCCCATCACCACTGCACTTGGGGGTGAAGATTTCCAAAGGAGCACAGTGTGCTGGAAAATCCTGGCCCCTGTTGTAGGTGCTGAGTCCTTGGCCAAGCTCTACTGGTACACTCTTGAAAATGTGCCTCAGAGCATCAAGAATGGTCTGGGAAGTAAACGGCACCTTTCTCCTAGCTTTCACCGGGGCCAACACAGGTATGCTAGAGAGCTTCCCAGGAATAGTAAGTATATCTAGTAAGGTAATATCTAAGAACCTGTACTTTCAGGAAGAGCTTGATTAGAGAGGATAATATGTAAGGGGAAAGGAACAAAGCCTGAATCTTACACTCTCTTGGTTCTCTGTCTACTGCTCGAACACTGACCAAGCAGAGCATGTGACACGGTGGTTCTCACTGTCGTCTCCATGCTAACACAGTGGATATTACTCTTTTCCATCTTTTTTATATTGTGCCATAAATAAGGCACCCATTCTGTGAAATTAATTATATGCACATCATTGTTTGTTATATAAGCACTGACAGCCTTGTAATGTATTCATTCTCTCAGCATCCCTGTAAGGTAGGGAAGGGCTGTTATCCCCATTTTACTGAGGCACAGAGAGACTAAGTGACTTCCCCAAGGTCACAGAGTGAGGCTGTGGAAGACCAGGGAGTCGCCTGATTCCCAAATTAGCGCCCTGACAATTGGGCCATCTTTCCCCTCTTCTAAGATCAGCTAGTGCATCTAGGGTTAGCACCACCACTCCATATACTTAGCATTGACAGCAGTCACTGGAGTCTGTGGGTGCTGAACACTGCCATATGAAATTTGGGTAACCCTCGCCATTTTTATGGGACTGAATCTGGAAAATAAAGAACCATCTGGTGTGTCAGACATTTATCACACTGAGAATCCATGAAAGGAAACGTTCTGTGTTGCAGTGTTGAGTCAAGGTAGGAATTCGTTTTGCTATGTATATCTCTGTGTCAAAAAAAGAGGCTGGGCTTATGAAATTTTATGACTAATAACATTATGTAGTTTTCATATTAACTATGATTCATAACACCTATGCTTCAGGGCATAAGCTGATCACCACAGGGGTCAGGAAGGAAAGATTCCTGCAGCATTTACCATGGTGATTAGTGCCTCACAGAGAGATATGCCACAGATTTATTCTGGAGAGTTTACCTTTCTTTGGAGCATCAGGTGTTGCCCACTGCCGGAAGTATGATAGTGGATTTGCTGGATCAACTATCTGATCCAATTTGGCCAATCACGAGTTCTGATCTGAGATCGAAATTCATGTTCCTAACTCTGGGATGGCCTGTGATATCCAGAATGGGCTGGAGAGTCATAGAAATCCTAATGGTGATTTAATGACTTTCACTCTACATCTCCTCCAGGAAGAAGTATTTTCAATTGAAAACCATAAACCTAATGTGCAGTTAGTTATACCATTAACACGCTGTGGCATTTTCTAATGAAGGGCTAAAACTCACACAGCACAGGGCTGGGAGCTGGGGTGCAGCTGATCTGAATGGAGAGCAGCTGCTCACCTCTTTGGTTGCCTCTATGTGGGGCTGCATCCCTTCGACTGAGATAGTCACTGCTGGAAAAGCCCCCTTTCCCCCCTGGAGTCAGAAGAATGCAGAGGGATATAAGATCCCCTTGGCAGCTGCAATACCCCTGGAGAATCACCCGTATTATATGAACATCTCTGTTCTAGCTCTGCTGCCTTTACACCCACATCCCATCACTCATACAGCACAAAGCAGTCACATAGCACGGGAGAACCTGTCCCAGGATGCCTGTGGATTATGGGCCTGGTGTCAGAGGAACATGCCCCTTTCATGAACCCTGCCAGGAGTACAAGACAGGTCTGTTCCCCTGCATAACATCCTGAAGATGCCATGGGACTGACGCAAAGACCAATCAGCAGCGTTTTTCTTCAGGTCTCCTCTCTGCATGTTGGAATCCCAATGGAGTCCACGTCCTTCACCAGGGTATGGGCTTGTCGACATCCCACTCATGTTGCAAAGTCTCTCTGTCCTCTAAGGTGTCTCCAGAGGAAGTGTAGGAGAAGGGTGGCTTCAGGAGTTGGGCGTTAGCCACATTTGCATGGCGCAAGCTTTGGGTGGGAATCAGTTGGGATAATTTAGCTCCCTCAAGTCCATAGGGTTACAGTGGCATAAACAAGAGGCTCAGTTACCTCACAGCAGTACGATCTTTGTCAGGCGATTGCCAGCTTCTGCCCTTTGGCTGTTATCATTCTGTATTTGCTAATCGCCAGCAGCACGCTGGGCAGTATGGAGCGCTCAAACCCTGGTTCCATCGCAAGGTGATCTATTCATCTGTAACTCGAAAATGACCACAAAGAACAAAGGACAATCTGGCACATGACTGCCAGGTTTGCCATAATTCCAAACTGACTCACACAGAACATTTAAAGGGGCAAACACATTTTGCTGGCTCGGATTCTTGTCTGGCCTGGAATTTTACACACTCCTTTGACATCTCTGGTGTGAGGCCTGGTCTACAGATAAAAATTATATTGAACAAGTGACATTGTTCATGGCTGTGAAAAATGTCATGCCCCGTGCGACAGTTTGGGTGACCTAACCCCTACTGTAGATACAACTAGGTCAGTGGGGGGAGTCTTCTGTCAACCTATTTACTACTGCTCAGAGAGATGGGTTAGCTATCATGACAGAAAAACCTCTTCCATCAACGTAGGATGACGTCAGCACTAGCACACAACAGGGGCATAGCTGCAGTGCCCTAGCAGCTATGTTGCTGGAGCCGCTGTGGTGTAGACACACCATCAGAGCAGTGTCATACCCCTTTTAGGAGCAGTTTCATTGCACTGTGTTATTGCTAAACATGCCTCAAGGTGTTCATCAGCCTCGGAGAAGAAGCATGTGGAAAAGAAGCAACGTGTTAGATGTGACAAGCGTGACTGGGGTGATTGGTTTCAGTATAATTACCCTGGTGTCACTCCAAACAGCACCCCGCCCAGCTAATCAGGAATGTGTAACTTGTCCTGCCATTATATTCCCTCCAAAGCACCAAATGAATTACATACTTTGGTCCAGAATGTGAACCATTTGCTTTAACTGCCAAGAATTTATTCATGTGAGGAACCCCACTGACTTAGGCTATGTCTACACTTGTGAATTTAAGTTGACTTAGCATGTCCACACTTAAATTTTAAGTTGACTTTGAGGGGACCCTACAAAGTTAACCTAGAGCATCCACACTGGATGCCTAGGTTGACTTGTAGGGGCTAGGTAGACCTGGGACTGGTCCACGGTGGCAGGGGGGGGCACCCCTTGCCAAGTGCCAGGGGGCTCAGCCTTTGCCCCATTGTACCTGGGTAAAATGGGGCAAAGGGGGACAGGGACCCTGGCAGGGCATAGGGGCAGGGTGGGCAGGGCTCTGCCCTGCCCTGTGAGGGGGCATGCCAGGCTCTCCCTGTGCCAGCCACCCTGGCAGGGAGGGCAGTAGGGAAGCCCTGGAGGCCCCTAAGTTGACTTAGAGTTGACTTAGGGCTACTCCACGTCTACACTGGCTTAAGTCGACTTTAGAAAGTCGACTTAAGCAGAAAGTCGACTTAAAATGGGGTTCAATAAAGTCGACTTAACTTTTCCTTAAGTCGACTTAAGCAGCTGCTTATGTCGACTTAAGGAAAGTGTAGTGTAGACGCAGAGTAAATTAAGTTGACTTAAGCAAGCTTAAGTCGACTTAATTTACAAGTGTAGACGCACCCTTAGAGACTTAGAAACAAAACAAAAAACAAAACAAAACAAAAAATCCCCAAACATATAGGCCTATATAATCATGCACTGTTCCCCCTGGGCCTGCACAATTCTCTGATATTTGATACCTTGCAGGGTTATTTTGCTCTGTTCTGTGTTGGAAGGAATCCTGGGCAAGGTCACCCAGGAAGCCCATGGAAGAGCAGGAACGGATTGCAGGGTATCCCCTACCTGGCCTACCTAGCAAGGATACCTCAGCAAGCTGAAAAGTGAGAAACAAGAATACTGCGGGCGTCAGCTGCTTTTGAAAGTTAATCAAAGGTCAGAAGTAATTGAATCAGAGCTATTGATTCAGGTTCTTTTGGGCTCCATAAACAGTGGCTCTTGGTGCTTACTTCAAAGTGGAATAAGGAAGAAGTCAGCTGTCTGCTAATGTGGGTTTGTTGTTTTTTGTTCCTCTGTGTTGGCTCAGCAAATCGATCGCTTAGCTGCTTTTCTGGCCTGTCACACCAGGGAACTTGGAAGTGGGGACAGGGTGGGGAAAGTGCAGCTTAAAAGATGAAAGGAAGGAAAGAGAGTTAGGGAGGAACAGGGGAAAAGAAGGCAGTGAATGAGAGAGTGCTGGGCACTGGCCAAAGACAACTGCCCCCATAGCCAAGACTTCACATCTGGGAGGATGTGTCACTTACATGACAAGCAAAGAATTCAATATGATGGTACCATGTTCTGCCTTTGGTTTATTCATTTCTTTCCGTTCTGGGGCAGCAACACAGAGCAACACATGGAGGGGATTTCCAGAGGGGTAGCTGTGTTAGTCTGTGTACAGCAAAAAACAACGAGTGTCCCGTGGCACCTTATAGACTAACAGATTTTCTTCAGCAACTGACGAAGTGAGTTATAGCCCACGAAAGCTTATGCCGAAGAAAATCTGTTAGTCTATAAGCTGCCACAGGACTCTCGTTGTTTTTTACATGGAGGGGATGTTCTTTTGTAAGTGTCCCATCACTCTTGGCCAGTTGTAGGGACATTAACCTTTTCTTCACAGTCATCAGCAGTTGACACTGCTGCTGGGACACAAAGGCCAGGAACAAATCTCCCAGACCCTTCCTCTCTTGCAAACAATAAAGAGCAAAAGCTTGGTTTCCTGAAGTACCAGTGCAGGACACAATGAATTCCAGGTACATTGCAGGGTTTATATCTTCCTTCTTTTGAGATGTCAGGCAGCAGAGTGGCTCCCACACAGGGAAAGGAGCTAAAGTCTCCAGTTAACTTGCTGGTTGTGACTAGTTTGTTCAGTTCTGCAACAACTAGAAACAGAGAACTCTGCACAAAATATTTGTTCTACTGAAAGATTGGGATTCACAGTCCTTTTCATCCACTAGGCATGACCATTTCTATGAGGAATTTTTTTGGTTTCATTGTTAACTCATGGAGAGAGTGATCACTGATATTCCCCATAACCACTTGTGACAAAGTGTTTATGCAAAGACTTGGAATTCACAAAATCATAGTTTTCAGAAGGCCCCAGTGTAATCACCTAGTCCAGTTTCCCCAAGGATTCCTTTGGCAACTAACTAAGTCTCCCAGACCCCTTTTATTTCTGGTACTACCCAAATGCCCCCACTAGAATGGGAATGCTTCCACCGGCATGACCTCTCACATAGAAGTTACGCTGTGGGAAGACTCCATTTTGAGAACAAAATGGCACCCTCCCCATGCTGCAGAAGTTCCGGAATGCCACTCCATTGCTTTCTGGCCCTAGCTCAAGGGATGGGCTCCCCATAAACTGCAGTGGATTCTTGGGGATCCAACACTGGGAACCACTGATCCAATCAGGCCTCCTGTATACACAAGCCATAGAATTTCTCCCAAATAATTCTTGTAGAAAAATAACTGAATTTTTATTTTAAAATTGTCATTGATGGAGAATTCACTACAAACCTTGGAAATGCCTTGGATAGAGACGATCCCATTTTTAATTTCAAAGATGTTCATCAAAATTTCAACACCAACAACAAAAACAGGGGGAAAATTGCATTTTTGAACTTCTACCCACTCATTTTTCAACCAGTTTTTTATTTCCCTCTAGTCATCTAGTGAACAGAAGCAGCACCACGAGACTGAAGTGATGAGTCAGACACTACACACGGTTCTAGTAGAGCTATGTGAATAATTAATGTTTCACTTTTCTCTCAATTCTGAATTTTTTAAAAAAAAACATTCTGGGTTGACCTGAAATTATTTTTCCACAAAGTTTGAATTAAAAATTTGAGAAAAAAATAATTTTGATTTTGAGATTTTTTTAAAAAATTGAAGGAAATTTCAAAATAAAAAATTAATTTCAAATAAAAATTAAAATACTTCATTTAGAAAATGTCAAAACTAAAAGTTTGGATTCTTTCAGTTCTTCCTCCTGATTTTCCTACCCTTGCAAAGTCCACAGACCAAAATACATTTGCAGGAGGTACTTGAAGAATTTGACTAAAGACATCCATAAAAAGGTTCATTGTGGAAAATTTGCAAACAGTATCAAGTACTAAATTCATCACATCCATTATTCACTTCTAAGACTGATTGCAAAATGTCATTTCTTCAGAAAATTTAAACTTTGTGAAAAAAAATCAGCTGAAAACTGCCCCAAACCAGAAAATTTTAGGTTTCTGGCCCCAGATTTTCAGTTTTCCAACAAAAAATGGAAATCGTTCCTCTATCTCTACTCACGGTACTTTTCTTCGCCACTCATCTGCTAGTCTTTCATTTTGTAATGACGGCCTGGGAAGCCAGAAGCAATGATGCAAAATGAAGCTTGCTGTTACCATGGTGCTGGTATCTATTGCGCCAGCCCTTACTTCAAACTACACTTTTAAGGCCCAGACAGCACAGTCAGCTGCATGACTAACCTTGCTGCAGATTCCTCTCTCTGTGTCCTGTGTCTTCAAGCTGCATGACTTGATCCAGACTTTTGAGACAGATTTGCAGGTAAGTTTCCAAATTCATTAACAGGCTTGGAAGAAGATTCAGATAAACAGAGTGTTGGAGGCCATACCATCATTCACTCCATCCCAGTTTCTAGCTATTAGCAAGCCAAGAATAATTTATGAAGCAGAAGGTTTATGCATTTCTAAAAGAGCCCGCTGAGCAACAGGAACCAAGTAAACTCTAATCAGCAGGCTGATAGCAACAGCAGCAGGTGATTACCATCAGCCTTTTCCATTTCTCGTTGCATCTGAGCCAATGGATAGCTTGGGGATTTGCTCTCTTCAGCTCATGGGAGCACAAAATTGTTGAAGCAAATCCAGTCTCCATCTATTGCATTGGAAAGGTATTTTCTCCATTAGATCTGATGGAGAGGAGTCTATATTGGATATGGAACAGAGTTGCTAAATGCACAATGAGGAAGGATGTGACAAAATTGTTAGTTTCAGGGGATGCCCATTCTTGACTGGGGTAAAGGCCTAGCAATAGAAGGGAAAGGACAGTTCATGTGTAACCTACTGATGAGTACAATGTGATATATGCCATCATGTGCCAACAATGCCCCTTGGTCTTATGTGATGTTCACTGCATTTATCCCTCCTTTCTATCCTTTTTTCATTTTCAAGTGTCTGACAAAGTGGGATTTCTCCCACGAAAGCTCATGCGATAAGTCAATTTGTTAGTCTTTAAAAGTGTCACAAGACTCCTTGTTTCCTTTGCTGAACTAGACTAACATGGGTACCCCTCTGAAACTACTGATGAGTGTGTGTTGTATGTCCTGGGGCTGCCTCTGAGCTACAGAAAATATGAGACGGTTACAGCCCCAGGTCAGGAGACTTGGCTCCAAAGCTTCAGCTATAGCTACTCCTATTCAGCTTTATTTGTATGTGGTGAAAGAGAAATATATTATAAGTGGGTCTATCAACAGCTTGCTGTCTTAACACTGTTAGTATGTGATTTTGTCTGTCAACATAGCCAGGCAAAAACTGTGTTGCTTAGCAACTGTTCCCAATGGTGACAGTGAATCACACATTAGCTTGTGGTTCTTTTTCCTATGTTAAGAGGATCCTAAAATGTCAGCGTTTTGGAAAGCCTTGTTTTTTCCCCAGCAATCATGACCTTTCAGACAAAAATTACCTTTACTGAAGATTAAAGAAATAAAACAATATGAAAAAAAGAGCCACCCCAGGAAAAAGCACAGTGTTTATCGCCTGTAACAAGCTTCAGCAACCCAGAGAACAAAATGGCAGCTAGGGCGTTCTTAGCAATTTAAAGAGAGAGAAGAAAGACACCATTTCAAGCTACATACACAAAGTTACTATGTTTGGCTATGTCTACACTTGTAATTTTAAGTCGACTTTAACTAAGTCTACTTAACTAAGTTGACTTAAAGTCGACTTAGTTAAGTCGACTTAGTGAGTCTACACTTAAAATTAAAGTCGACTGGGGGGAACTTACAAAGTCGACCTAGACTATCCACACTGGATGCCTAGGTCGACTTCTAGGGGCTACGGAGACCTAGGGTAGGTCCACGGGGGCAGGAGGGGCACCCCTTGCCCAGTGCCAGGGGGCTCTGGCTTTGCCCCATTGTACATAGGTCCTGCCCTGTGGGGGGGCATGCCAGGCTCTCCTTGTGCCCCCCCCGGCAGGGAGGGCATTGGTGTAGTCCTGGCGTAGCCCTAAGTCGACTTAGGGCTAGCCCACATCTACACTGGACTAAGTCGACTCTAGGGAGTCGACTTAAGCCCTAAGTCGACTTATTTCGAGGTTTAATAAAGTCGACTTTATTTTCCTTAAGTCGACTTAAGCAAGCTGCTTAAGTCGACTTAAGGAAACTGTAGTGTAGACGCAGGGTAAATTAAGTCGACTTAAGCAAGCTTAAATCGACTTAATTTGCAAGTGTAGACACAGCCTTTATGCTAGGTGAACTAAGTCAGACTTAAGGGCTACATACACCTTGCACTGAATTCCACCTAATGTTGTTGTTATTCTTATTAACCTGTATTGTAGTAGCATGCCAAACAGGGTCAGGTTCTGCTAGGTGCTGAACAAACACATAGGAAGACAGAGTATGAAATCCTGGCCCCACTGAAGTCAATGTCAAAACTCCCATTTATTTTGGGGGGGGGGGGGTGGGGGACAGAATTTCACCCATGGTCTCTGCTCCACCATCTAATTGTAATGGTGTGCAATTGCCTGGCTTAGCTTTGTTGTTTAATAGTTGTTTATCCTTGGTGCCTTGCCATTCAAACCCATTGCAAAAACAACTGTGGAGGAATATTCAGGTGCAGAAAAAGCCATTAACCCCCCCCCCCCCCCCCGAGCCAAATATCCTTTTTTTCTTGCAAATGTTTCTCATAGTGAAGAGTAATAAATCAAGTCTGTGATCATATAGGCTGATGAACTTGGCCACAAATGTGGCATTTTTAGCTCATGCAGTAGAGACTCAAGCTGGCCCAAGATTCAATCCCTGTGACCAAAAACTGCCCACTCCCCAGTGGTATCAGGCTAGAATAATATTAATATTATTATCCATTTATTTTTTATTACAACAGGACTTGAGGCCCTAAATGAGAGCAGTGCTCCAGCATGCTAGGTGCTGTACAAACTCATAAAGCTTGAATCTAGTGTGACCAGACAGCAAGTGTGAAAAATCAGGACAAGGAGTGGGGAGTTATAGGCAGTTATGTAAGAAAAAGCCCTGAATAACAGGACTGTCCTTATAATCAGGACACCTGGTCACTCTGCCTGAGTCTCTTGGGCTATGTCTATACTTGCAAGTTAGTTCGAATTAAGGAAGCTTAATTCGAACTAACTTAAACCTTGGCCGCACTAGGCTTTCATTAGTTCGAATTAAGGGTTTCCTTAATTCGAACTAATAAATTCAATTGCTTAGTTTGAACTAACCCTTAATTCAAAATAGTTAGTTCAAATTAAGTCAATGTGGCCATATGAGTTCAAGCTAACTGCTTAGTTTGAACAAATCGGCAGATTGACCTTCCTGCAACTGACTAATTCGAACTAAGCAAGTGCCCTGCATGGACATGGCTAGTTCGAACTAGCATTCTAGTGGGGCCATGCTAGTTCAAATTAAGTTAATTCAAACTAACTAAAATTAGTTCAAATTAGTTAATTTGGATTAACTAATTCGAACTAGCTTTTGCAAGTGTAGACATAGCCTTGTATACTAAGGCCACTTGCTTCTCACATCTCTGCAATGTGAAAGAGTGTTGCCGACTGTAATTGTCAAACTAGTTTCAGTTCTAGTTCTGCTCAAGTGTAAATAGCAGTCAACTCTGGGGTATAATTTTCAAAAGCATCCAGATTCTTAAAGAGATTTAGGCACCTAACTGTCAAGGGAGTTAAGGCCCCGAAGTTTCATTGTCTGAATTAATGTAAGGCTTATCTATTTGGCAAGTTACTGTGCAGAGAACCAGGGTGTGACTTTGCAGCTCACCAGCTTGCTGCATAACATCCTGCATGGACATTGTTGTAGCACAGTGGAAGTGTATTAAATCACACCACATTCCAGAACTTCCCCTGCATTTTAGCAGCATCTACATGGAGCATTATTGTGCAGCAAGCTGGTGTACTATAGAGTCACACCTTGGCTTGCTGTACAATAACTAACCATCAATGGGATTTAGGCTTCTTGGCCATTTTTGAAATTATTACCCTATATTAACTACAAACTTTGTAATTTGTATTGAAGTTCCAGACTTTGATGTCCTTGCCAATGGACAATGAAATAGCTCAAATGAAGATCCTTATGAAGGCAGCAATTATTGCTCCAATAAAAGGAACACAATCTCTATTTAGAAGAACACAGTCAGCCCTTGTGTATTCGTATGCTACGCAGCTAGACCCCAGTCTTCCAGTGAAGAATGTGTTCAGCTAAAACACGGATTGTTTAATAAGTAAAAGGTTTAACCTTCCTTTTAGAAAACCCAGTAGAGTGCCTCTTTTTCCAGAATGTTTTGCGTGCTCCTGACCTTCAGACTTTTCTTAAGTGATGAAAATCAGAATTATAAAGGATTCCTGCTTATCCTGGTTGCTCACTGTTCATTGCACATCAAAGAAAACAATGGTAATCTCCTGGTTTATGACAAAAATGGAACAAAAAATGCTCTGCCTTTAAATGAAAGCCTAAGAAAGCATGTTCATGACTGCCCTGCCATCCACTGCTCTCAAACAGCCTTAGCTAAGTCAGAATAACTCTGTGTCTGTCAGTCATTTCTACAGCCTAAAGGAGTGAATCTCTCACTTCCAGCCTATTACTGCACCAGGAGGATACTCACAAAAACTCAGCAACTTATTGTACACACCCTGAAACATTCAGCTTTATCTGTCATCTAAATGTCATGTTTCAAAATAGCTTCTCTTTTAACAGCTCAGGCTACCCAAAGTTCATTAAGAAATGTCCAGCGTGCACATCAAATATCAAACAAAATCTACACATGCCAGCCTGTTTATGTGAAGCTGTTATTGCCAAAGGAACAGTCTGACATGACAAAGAGACAGGGCAGCTGGCGAGTGGTGATGTGTGAACAGTCTGAATAAATCAGAACTGACCCTGACTTCCGCTCAGAATTCAATCTCACCATATTTGAGGCTTGAAAAATGTTTGCTGAACCTTGTTATATATTTATTTATTTTTACGAGTATTACTTTTCATCCTGAACCCACGAAGCTCCTTTTCTCAATGCACGTGAGCCACTGGAGGACCACAAAAGCAATGCAATCTCTGAGTTACAACTGATAATAAACCTCACACAAATTAATACTCGTGTTATGCAGGTTTATATCCCTTTGCATTGGTTTGCATGATAGGCCTTCATTGCTGCTAGTTGGTCTCCAATCTACTGGCGTCATTCATGCACCTGTTTGCTCATCTTTGGATCTAATGTATGTTCCTGACATCTTTGATTTATTGAGTCAGCTTTGCAAGCTTCAGTGTCCAAAAAAGTTGTGTAAATGTCCTTTATACAAAGCCAATGAACATCTCCTGTTAGAGGATGAAGAGAATGGAAGCCAATTAAGTATACATGCGTTTATTTCATTGACTTGTCCTTACTTGATGGGTTAGTTTCACCTTCAATACAGTTTCACAGATCCTTTTTTAAACCACCTGTACTGAATGGGAGTGTTTTTGTTGTTGCTTTGTTTTGTTTTTTTCTTTCCCAGTGCCTTGCAACTCAAATTTTAACTATCTCTCAAAAATGGGGAATGAACTTCCTATCTTCACAATCTCTGTGTAGACTGTGCACCGTGGCAGACCTAGCTGTATTGCTCATGGGCCATCTGGTAAGTGGGATTATCAGATTTGTTTGCCTTCAGGTCATGTTCCAATATTACTGAATATGCCGACAGCATATATGAAAAAGCCCCTCCCTGCCTCCCACCTCAATCCTTCCAGAATAAATCTGTTAAACATTTTGTTTAAACAAAAATCTCCTCTATGAGAGCTCTTGCTCTGGGATTTTCTATTGTGTCTTGTCTACTGTCTTTCATTCTGTTATCTGGTAACCAATTCTGCTCAGATGCTGCCTTCATTTCATTTCTTGTAGCACTGAGCATATTCTTGGCATTGAACTAATAAATAATAATAATAGACATATTTGTATTGATTTTGACATTTTTATAGCACATAAATATGAACTTCGTGGCTTCCAGAAGCAGCAGCAGAAATGTCTCAAAATAGCCTATTCCTCTAGCGTTTTTACCCTAGAAATGAACTTTCTGCACCAAAAAGATCTGAATGAACACCCAAGCTCTTTAGTCTTATTCTAAAAGGTACATAGTCTGGGTTCTGCTTCAGAGAAGTGATTGCTATAACTAGTGAAAATTGTTTTATCTTTTTTCTTTTTTTTTTAACAGAAAATGGCTATTTGACAAAATGGGATTTTTTTTTTCAGGGAAATATTCCTTTCTTCTTGAAACTTTTTTGGTTTCCCTTCAAAAACAACAAACCTGATTTTTTTTCAGTTTTAACCTGAAATTTGTAGGGTTTTTTTTTCAATAAAACCCTCAAACAAGAAAGAAAGAAAGAAAGAAAGAAAGAAAGAAAGAAAGAAAGAAAGCTTGTTTTTCTCTAAAAATTGTAAGGGAAAAACATCATTCATTACAAAAATGTAATTACAAATGTGTAATTTCCAAACTACTTTTCTCTGTATATTCATAGGTAGAAAGAGAGGTATCTATCTATCTATCTATCTATCTATCTATCTATCCAGGGGTCAGCAACCCAAAAGATAAGAAGAGCCATTTTATAAAATTCCTTCAATAACTAAGTGTTTTGAGAGCTGTAATGTGTGTAGCCTGCTGGTGGGGGCTGGGGGGAGCTGGGCCAGGGCACCTGCTGCAAGGTCCCATGGCCAGGGGGGAGGGGCTGGAACCAGAAACAGGCCCCCCCGCAGGGTCCCCCAGTGCTGGTGGAGAACATGAAGCCAGGCATGGGCCATGCAAGATCCCTTGGTGGCAGGGGCGAACCTGGAGCCCAGAGCCACAGAGGAGCAACCAAAGAGCCGCATGTGGCTCCGGAGTCACAGGTTGCAGACCCCTGATCTATACACACCTCACGTGTATGTATACCTCCAAACTGTAGTTTCCACTTCATGTATCTGATGAAGTGAGTTGCAGCCCACGAAAGCTTATGCCCAAAGAAATTTGTTAATCTTTAAGGTGCCACAGAACTCTTGTTGTTTAAGCCACCTCGAGTTATCAATGAGTTTAAAGTTGTGTTCCCCCAAACTGTACCACAAGGGGTAGGTTCATGTGGATTCACCTAACGCAGTCAAAGACCATTGAAAAGATGAATGATTTTTATTGAATGCCGGGATTAATATCCCGAGCAAGCAAAGCAAAGTAATAAGTGGCAAGAGCTTACGTACCTTCAGTAGCAAGGGACCCTTGACGACTGCGGATGACCCCAAGGAGGTTCCCGAAGCACCTTGGTCCTAGGTTACCAAGACAGTCTGGTCCATGGTCCCACAGCGAAGTCCACAGATTCCCAGTGGCTATGCTAACTGATAGAATATCAGGAGAAGACGGGGTGATTAAGCCCGCTTTCCCTTCACACACACAGGCTCAAGGCTGAGGTAACTTGAAGGAACAAATTAAAAAAAAGATCAGAGCCACGCCTTGCAAAACACCTTATATCAGGCCCCAGCTGGTTCCCACTGTCTCCAGATGGTGCTTCGGGCATGAAGCCCAGTATCACTTACTTTTCCTTTGTACTCCTTTACCACAGGATCTGAGCACCTCACACTGTCAATATATTTTAGTCTCTAGCTAATTTATGCCTTCATTACCACAGGAAACAAACACCAGACCATTTTGAATACATTAATCCTCACAACATCTCCATGAGGCAGGACAGTTCTCTTATGTCCATTCTGTGGAGAGTGATCTGAGGCACAGGAGAAATCAGACACTCATCTAAGGTCATGGAGGAAGTCTGTAGGACAGTAACGCTCAGACTGAGGCTTGCAAGCCACAGGTGGTTTTTAACGTGTCTACTGTGGCTCTCCACAGCACATATTAAAACACTGTGTGATTAAATTTTTAAGTGAGCTAAGTCATTAATAAATCAGGATGCTTTTACTATGTCATGAAGCAATTGTAGTTGATAAAATAATAATACTTAGTCATTTTGCTGTGAGAATAATATCTATACACATACACATAACTCAATATTTCCCCATCATGCTGTTTAAAAATATAGTATGATAACTAAGGCTAAGATTCTTTGACAGGTATTTTTAGTAAAAGTCAGGGGCATAAATAAAAAATTTCAGAAGCTATGACCTGTTTTTGACTTTTACTAAAAATACCCTGGAGGAAGAAGGGAAAAACAAAGCTGCCAGGGTTTGCAGCTGCTCCAGCTATACTACTCCAGAGGGTTGGCTGCAGATCAGCTCTTGGGCGCCCAGGGATGGCCAGGGCCAACTGTTCAGCTGTGGCCCCAGGGCTGACAGCTGCTCCAGCCCTGCTCCCAGAAGTCATGGAGGTCCTGGAAAGTCATGGAATCCATGACCTTCCTGACCAAATCATATCCTTAAAGTAAATGGAACAATGGATTCACACTACTGTGGCTCTTTTGGGTCATGCTGATCTCTAATTTGACTCAAGAGCCACTGAGATCTGAACAGCACTGCTATAGAGGAAGAGATGCTTAAACTGAAGTTTCCCAAGGCACAGGTAATGGCCGTACCACCAGGCTGTCCTTCTGTTACAGTGTTCAGACATTAGTCATACTGCTCACTAAATGATCTTTGCTGTCGCCCAACAGAGTTTGATCCATGGATGTTCTTTGGTGCTGCTGACAATGAAAGATTCTTCCAGGGTGTTGAGCTACAGACTATTCTGTAGCCACTTTATAGAACATGTGCTCCACAGTCAGTTTTCTGCAACATTACCTATTTGTCAAGCCAACCACCTTGTTTAAAAATTTAATGGTTGGGCTTTTTACTGCAAAAGAACATCTGCAAAGTGCCACACACTTTTAGGGTCCTGTGTGGATACTAATTCATAGTAATGATGATGGAAAACATAGTCATGTCAGGAGTATTTCCCAGCATCCATCACAAAAGTTACCTTTGCAAAGATGCTGCGTGCCACCAATTCAATGTCATGGTGAACTCAGCTTCCTAGCTGAAGCATGGTGAAAGTTGTTAATAAAAAAAAATCAAATCCAAAGTTTGACCAACTTTAAGACTTATCAAACACCTGGGTTGTCTTACCCTGTCTCTAGGAGGTGATGGGGTGCTTTAGAAATAACCTCAATCTAGGTACTTATCACTGTTGTGTCTGAGCACTTCCTAAGTTTTTAATGATGAATTCTCACAACATCCCTGGGAAATAGGGAGGATGTTGTATCCCCGTTTTACAGATGGGATGCTGCGGCATGGAGACATTAAGTGACATTCCCAAGAATAAGGAATTTGATCCAGTTCTTTCAAGTCCCACAAAAACATCCTTCCTCTCTATCTTAGGCAGTGTGGTCTCTGTAAGGGGCAAGGAATATGGCCGCCCTGTGAGATGGATGCAGAGGGTGGGTCAATCCCCTGCAAGGGGTGTGGAACCAGGGTCTCCAATCCCAGCAGACAGGGAGCAGGGGGGTGGAGCACGGAAGGGAAGTATAAGAGGGCTGCCCTCTCCCTCAGTCAGGCCCCAGCCAGCACCGGGGAAGGACCATACTGCACTACCCCGGGGCTGTATGCCCCGCCAAGCTTCCAAAGAGGCTTGGCCCCGACTTCCTACTGCCTGGGACCCAGAGGACCACCCCAAGTAGCCGGTACCCAGCCAGCCAGAGGAGACGCCAAACCGCTGGGACCTGAGGGAGCAACCCTCCATGGGAGAGTCAGGAACCCGACACCCTGACCCAGAACCCTGGGAACCGGAGATGCCGACCGGCCCCTGCGACCTGGAGGAGCCACCCTCAGCTGAGGACCTGAGAGAAACGTGCCAGCCTTGCCGCCACTGGATGAAGCTGACGAGTTCGAGAACTTCCTGAAGGCAGAATACCCCGGTGTCCCGTTAGGACCCAAACCAGGTACCCCAGGGGAAAGGGAGAGGGAAGAGCAACCTGGCCCAGTGGCCACTCAGCGGCCTTGGAACAGTGGACCTGGGGCAGCGTGTTGCGATGGGAGCCCTGTTGCCCCACACCAGGGGCACACCCAGAGTGTTTGAACCTCCTGCCATAGCCACTAAGGCTTGTTAGTGGTGTTCCTTTCTCTTGTGTGCCCCTGTAACCCAGCCTTGACCATGAGATTGACTCTTGGAGTTGCCTGCCCTGACCTGCCTGAGGGCTGGGGGGCCTACTGTTATATAGAGACTCACCCTTCCCAGGGCTAGAGACTGCTGCCTGCGCTGCCCTGCCTGAGGGCTGGGGGGCCTGTTGTTACATAGAAACTCACCCTTCCCAGGGCTAGAGTGTGCTGCCTGCCCCGCCCTGCCTGAAGACCGGGAGGCAACATGATCGCAGTCTTGTGGTTAGGGCAGTGGTTTGGGAGTCAAGAGCTCTGGGTGCTATTTCTGGCTTCAGAAGTCACGTCATTGTCCCAGGACTCAGTTTCCCCATCTGCAAACATGGGGATAACAATGGTCTCCTCCATTATAAGCACTTTGAGATCCATTGATGAAAAGTGATGTATAATAGCTAGGTGTTGTCATTATAAAAACAACTGCAACTGATTGGAACTCCTTTGGTCCCGTCCTTAAAGGAACTTTTCTTTATCTTTATCATTTATTTTATTCTTCATACTAATGCTGATGAACTCTCAGTGCCTTAGAAATGTAAAATAGAGACAGAAGATTCCACTTCTTGCCCAACTCACTGACATCATGAGAGTACCTGGAGATAGATTTTCAGCAAGACAGGGTAATAATAAAGTTGGCTGAATAGTAAAAAATAGCTCCTATGACACCCCCTCTCTCTCCAGACCAAATTTCCACCTATATCAATGAATCACTTTCACATCTAAGAGCACTGCATGCATTTGGCCATTTAAGATGCATGTGACCACATTATCAGTTTTTTATTCAGCTTTCAGGTGTCTGTGAACCTGAGCATTTCACAAAGGAATATATATGTGAATATAAGTATCAAAATGCATTTATTTTATTAATATTTTTTGCTATTAGATATTAGTAGCTGATCATCCTCCTTCTCCTTTATAACCAAAATTCATGGATGCCTTGGATTTTCAGCCCTTTGTTGGGAAGATAGTTAATAGACGAGACCGGTGGGTCAGAAATAAACTCTACTGCCAGAGCATACTGAAGAACTATGAAGCAAATAGCTGGATCCTCAAACCATGACAAAAGAGTCCTTTGAGCCCATTGTGTTACATTTTCTATGACAAAGTCACCATTGGCTCTTATAAATCTTGTTCATATCTGCTTCTTTTTGTCAACTTCAAGAGCAAATTTTTATCAGTTATCCTGTTCATTGGAGAAATCTACTTAAAAGGTCACTATTCCAGGTCACCTTTGTCAGGGCAGTATTTATTAGATTAAGGGGAGATTTACTCTCTCTCTCTCTCTCTCTCTCTCTCTCCAGAAGAGAAAATGCATTTAACTCAGAGGGATAGTGAAAGGTTGCTGTGCAATAGAGTAATATAAAAGCACAGATAGTGATGTGTAGGCTACAGCCATTGATTACTACTTCGCGAAGCTGTGTGAAAACACCAAGTATTTGCTTTGTGTGCATTCATACCAGGCTGCTCATTCAACTCAATATTTCTTGGATCACCTTAATTTCAATGGCAGTATTATGCCCTTTGCAAAATACAGAGGAGATAATGTCCGGATGCCTTCCTGGTACCTTATCATCTCCATTAAAGGAATATCTTCACAGCCACAAAGTTATGCTTTTAACTTGGATTAGCTAATTCAGGTTAAAATAGCAGCAACTTGGCTTTAAAATCTGGATAACAGCGGTGTGGCATGTGATACTGGTTCCAAACAACACTTCTGTGTCCATCTGCAATTGACTCCTCCCCACCCCCACAACAGACAGTAACACAGCAGAATCAAACAGCTCCACCTTTTTTAGAATATTGTATATTTTAGAACAAAGCACCTGCTCCATGAAATTAGTGACAAGTACATCACCACAGTATCTGAGGTCTCATATTTTTATTGAATTTGTCATACAATCATAGAATCTTAGGGTTAGAAGGGACCTCATGAGGTCATCTAGTCCAACCCCCTGCTAAAAGCAGGACCACTCCCACTAAATCATCCCAGCCAGGGTTTTGTCTAACAGGGCCTTGAATGTTTCCAAAGATAGAGAGTCCACCACCTCCTTAAGTAACCCATTCCAATGCTTCACCATCCTCCTAGTGAGAAAGTTTTTCGTAATAGCCAACCTCGACCTCCCCAGCTGCAACTTGAAACCATTGCTCCTTGCTCTGTCCTCTGTTATCACTGAGAACAGCATAGCTCCCTCCTCTTTGGAGCAGCCCTTCAAGAAGTTGAAGGTCTTCATTTCTGCAGATTAAATATGCCTAGTTCCTTCAGTCTCTCCTTGTAAGACATGTGCCCCAGCCTCCTAATCATTTTTGTTGCCCTCCACTGGACTTTTTCTAATTTGTCCACATCCTTTCTGTAGTGAGGAGCTGGACACAGTATTCCAGATGTGGCCTCATCAGTGCCAAACAGAGGGGAATAATCACACCCCTCGATCTGCTGGAAACACTCCTACTGATGCAGCCCAATATGCCATTGGCTTTTTTGGCAACAAGAGCACACTGTTGACTCATATCCAGCTTCCCGTCCACCATAACCCCCAGGGTCCTTTTCTACAGTGCTGCTACCTAGCCAATCAGCCCCCAGCCTGTAGCTGTACATGGGATTTTTCCATCCTAAGTGCAGGACTTTGCCATTGTCCTTGTTGAACCTCATGAGATTTCTTTTGGCCCAATGCTCCAATTTGTCTAGGTCTCCCTGAATACTGTCCCTGCTCCCCAGCGTGTCTACAATTTCCCCCAGCTTGTGTCATGCTCGAACTTACTGAGCATGCGATCTATCCCGTCATCCAGATCATTAAGATGTTGAACAGAACCAAAACAATGACCGACCCCTGGGGCACTCCACTTGTTAGTAGCTGCCAACTAGACATTGACCATTGATTCCTACCCGCTGAACCCCAGGATCTCGCCAGTTTTCTCTCCACCTTATGGTTCATTCATCCAACCCATACTTCCTTAACTTGCCGACAAGAATGCTGTGGGAAACCCTATCAAAAGCTTTGCTAAAGTCGAGGTATATCACGTTGATGGCTATTCCCATACCCACAAATCTAGTCATCTCATCATAGAAGGCAATCAATTGGTCCAGAACGATTTGCCTTTGGTGAATCCATGTTGACTGTTCCTGATCACTCTATTTTCTTCCAAGTGTTTCAGAATGGATTCTTTGAGTCCCTGCTCCATAATTTTTCCAGGGATTGAGGTGAGGCTGATTGGTCTGTAGTTCTCTGGATCCTCCTTTCCCCCTTTCTTGAAGATAGGCACTATATTTCCCTTTTCCCAATCATCCGGGACCTCCCCTGTTCACCACAAGTTTTCAAAGATAATGGCCAGCGGCTCTGCAATCACATTGGCCAACTCCCTCAGCACCCTTGTATGCAGTTCATCCAGCCCCATAGACTTGTACACATCCAACTTCTCTAAGTAGTCCCTAACCTGACCTTCCAACACAAAGGAAATGGATCTCCAGATGGAGACAATTTCAGCCACGACATTTCATGTTTGACAAAGTTATAAGCCATAGAAAACAGGGCCTTACAATGGGAGGTGTCAGGCATCCTTAATAGATGATGCTACTGGCACTGCTTATAACACGTGAAAATAGTTACCCCAAAGAGGTCACTGCCAGATTATGAGATTTATTTTATAGATGAGTAAACTGAGGCAAGGGGAAATTAAGTGATTTGCCTGAGGCCAAACAGTGAATCTATGGCAAAGATGGAAAGGGGACCCAGGAGTCTTGGCTCGTATTGCCCTGCAGTATCAAAGACACCACATGCCCTCTGTGCAAATGCTAGAAGGGTGAATCTGTATCACCCAGGCAGGAGTAGAATTGTTTGGATCAGTTGTAACTAGTATGACTGAGGTTAAGGAGCTAAAATACAGGCTGTGCAACAGGAAAGATTCCCGGCAGAGAGATCTATTCAATGTAGACTATCTCTCAAGAGAAGAGCCAGTAGCCTGCTACCTAGTCAAAGACCTAGGGGACACACTGATGAGAATAATCCTGAACTGGCTTTCTGCAGAATGAGTGAGACGGCCAGTGGGACCACAATCGCTAATTTTGCACTTGCTGTTTCATTCCCACTTTCAGCTGTGGACAATGTATATAAAGGGCCAGGAAAGGTCCCTGATCTGAGGACATCAGTGTCATTTGCAAATGCAGGGCAGGTGGTGAAGCTAATTACCCAATTTCTCATATCTGAACCTGTACCAGTGTAAGCACAATTCACGGGGAGAACACAAAGGTCAGGTCTACATCGCAGCGGGATTTCAGTGACAGTCAAAGGGAGATACACAACAAAGTGGGGTTTTCTCCTACGAAAGCTCATGTGATAAATAAATTTGTTAGTCTTTAAAAGTGCCACAGAACTCCTTGTTTGTTTTGCCAACCTAGACTAACACAGCTACCCCTTTGGCACTTAGCAAAGTACTTAAAATACCATATGTATCTTCCTTGACTGCCTACCATCTACTTACCACAGTGTCTTCAGTGCACTGAGTTGAAGGGAAATGCCCTCCCTTTGACTCAGTGCTACTCCAGTTGCCAGGGTAGTCTTTAGTGATTAACGTCCTGATCAGCTAAGCAGGTCTTCACAGACCCAATCAGTTGATTAGGAAGATTGTTCTGATGGTGACAAATTTGCCACTGTCAGTGAAGGTTAGCCCAAAATTAGAAGCTAGGTTAAGGCTTCCTTGAAAGCTTGTCCATTTTCTATCTCTGATTCTTTAAATATTAGGCACCAACATATTTACTATGTTCCACCTTGGATGCTAGATCTATATCTATATGTTTTCCTATCACTACTGGAAAAGCAAATCACATGATAATGGAAACGAGGAGAGCAATTTGGAAGGTTGGAGATGTTTAGCACATATTCTTCAGTCCCATTCTGGTTCAATAAAAAAACCAGACAGCTCATCTTTCTGAGCCTTGATTTCAGTCAGCTGCAGAAGATTTAGAAAGAATTATTCAGCAAATGCATAATCTCCATAAAACACACTAACTGACTGGAACAGGATTTCTCTGTCTAAATTAAAATCAGATCACAGGAAAGCAGAATTAAACCTTTGCTGGGAAGCTGCAGAAATACTATATTATTTCAAGCTAAGTCAGCAATGTGCATGAATAACATGGTCTTTGAACTACATGCTTATTGCTCTCGTTGGTTGTAGAACAACAACAACAGATTGTCTGTGCTCCTAAATCCATAAACCAGCTTTGTTTAAAGCTTAAAATCATGAAATGTGCATCTTGAGATGTACTATATGTTGTTTACAGTAAATATTTCTCAAGCACCATTGATTTGCCACAACAAAGCTGACTGTCTTCCATAAATCCTCAGGGATTAAATTCTCACAGAATATTTCTTGGTACTCCAGGGCTTCAAGCCAGGGCCAGATTATCAAAGGGGCTTTAGGGGTTTAAGCTCTGGGCCCCGTGGAAAAAGGGGGCCACGGGCTCCAGCCCCCAACCACCCTCCCCCGAAAATATGGCACCTGCCCGGCTCAGTGCTGGCAGGGCAGGACAACTGACAGTGCTCCTTCCCTGCCAGCGCTGGGAGGTGGTGGGGGTGGGCTGGGGCCTTGCAGTCAGAGAGTCCAGGCCCAGGCTCTGTGCTCTGCCCTGCTCCACCCTTGGGCTGACTGGCCCGCTCCCGAGGGTGGAGCGGGGCGGGCCAGCCCCTGTTTGTTCTGCCCAGGAAGGTGGGGGCCAGGTGGCTCGCTGGGAGGCCGCCAGCCGTGCCCTCTCCCTACCCCGCAGACTGGCCAGAGTGGGGAAAGGGTGGGCCAGGAGCGCCTCTGGCCCCAGCACCCCCACCCCCAGCACCCCCACCCCCAGCATGAGGGAGGCCCACAGTCAGGGGAGGTCCAAGCAGGGGGAAGCCCCGTGTTAGAGGGCCCAGCCAGGGGAGCCCCCATAGTGGGGCCAGCCCAGGGTAGGGTTACCAGATACCAAAGCATGGAAAGGAGGACAGGGAAGTACGAAAAGGAGGACATGGAAAAAATGTAGTATTAATATCTGTCTGCCTCTGTAGCCCCTTCCCGGCTCCTCTGTCCCCTTCCTCCTCCCCCCCGTGGCCCTTCCCTGCTCCTCTACCCCCCATGGTCCCTTCCCAGTCCCCCTTATCTGGCCAGAAATCCGGATCTGCCGCAATGGCCAGCAGAGCCACTCCTGGGCCAGGCCCCTTCCACCCTGAGCACGCTCTGTTTGAGTATGCTCAGAGCAGGAGATTTGAAACTCCCCAGCCTGGCCGCAGCAGGACAGGGCGGAACAAGCATTCCGCCCAAGTCTGCTACTTTGCTGGGCCCCTGGGTGGAACGCACCAGAACGCAGCGTTCCGCCCCGATTTTAGCTGTGATCCATGGATTAGCCGTACCCAGCTTTTCAGGCATATTTTGGACCCTAAAATTCTGGATTTATACATGAGCATATATGGTAGCTTCATATGAAAAACTGAAATTTTATTCATAAGTAAAAAGCCAGACAAAATCATGTTTTTTAAAAATGCCTGCCGGACGGAGGACGTGAAGGTAAAAAGGAGAACGTCCTCCTTTTGCCAGATGTCTGGTAACCCTAGCCCAGGGCCCCCGGGCTGGTTAATCTGGCCCTGCTTCAGAACCATGGAAGGCACTGGAGCTTGGGGCTGCACCCAAGCATGTTTGAAAATATTTACCAGAACTTCGCTCCAGAAGGGTCTGACTGAATTTAAGTTCTGACTGTCCCTCCTGAGAAATTATATGATTTCCCCCTGCAATTTGTTTTTCTTTCATTCCCATTTTTCTCCTTAATCCAGGAGATGGAAACCAATGGAATTCTATTTGAAGTTTGGGACAGGGATCATTTTTAATCAGCTGCTGGAGAACTGTTCCACTGCCACTCACTGAATCAAGTGAAGATGCTTCTCAAGGACATTCAGTGTCCCAAGGGAAAGGAAGCAATCAGTTAGTAACAGATAAACAGAAGGTTTAGAAGGCTCAGGTTAAAGAAGCACTCCCTAAGGTCTGAGATAGATAAAAGGAGAGTGATGGTCTTGAGTATCTATCTATCTATCTATCTATCTATCTATCTATCTATCTATGCTCTCAAATTCACACAGCAACATGATAAAAGATTAAAACACCACATCACCGAAGGGTGAACACTTTACAAGGTGATCACTCTATATGAAACTTCCCAGTCTTAGGCCTTGTACATAATTTAACTTCTTCCAACTCCCATTCTCTTCCACTGGCCAAGCTGTCTGGCTGGATTACATCTCCCATGATGCATCATGGTCTCCCCTGTTGGTTAGGGAGGCAGTTACATCATAGTGCATACACAGCAGTGGGGTATACAGACACACATTCACACTTACATAAGTTGTATACACAAGTGCACACACACACTTGTGTACATATATATGGGCACACGTACACTCACACAACCATACATACTTGCACAAACACTTTGGCTATGTCTACACTTGCAAGTTAGTTCAAATTAAGGAAGCTTAATTCAAACTAACTTAAATTTTGGCCACACTAGGGTTTCATTAGTTCGAATTAAGGGCTTCCTTAATTCGAACTAATAAATTTGATTGCTTAGTTCGAATTAACGGTTAATTTGATCCGTTAATTCGAACTAATCCAATGTGGCCATGTTAGTTCGAACTAACTGCTTAGTTCAAACTAATCAGCAGATTGACATTCCTGCAACTGACTAATTCGAACTGAGCGAGTGCCTTGCATGGCCATGGCTAGTTCGAACTAGCATTCTACTGGGGCCATGCTAGTTCGAATTAAGTTAATTAGTTCGAATTAGTTAGTTCGAATTAACTAATTCGAACTAGCTTTTGTAAATGGAGACATAGCCTTTTGCACTCACTCAGTTACTTCCATACAATGGTTCAAATTTTACAACCTAGCACCCAGGAGTGAATTGAACTGGATCATAGAGAGTCATGCTTTGAAATCTCTGCTTTTATATAAAAGTCTCTATCCCTTGCGATTGCAAGGAAAATTGTGAGCCAAGTATAACTGATGCAGTGATGTCTGTGTGAATCTACAAATAGCTTGAAACCATGAAAGAGGTCGGAGTTGTTCCTGTTCCTCTCAATGGGCAGCTAACTCTGCAGTCCAACAATGGCAATGTTAATGTCAATGCTGTTACCTAGTTTGGTCAAAGCACATAAGAAAGAGGATGATCATTTATAGCTCCCATTGACAAACTCCCAGTGACTTCAGCTAAGGCAGGATTTCACCATATTTATGAACCTCTACTGTGAGTAGTTTCTTGGCTTGGCATCTCAAGTGGGCGGAGTTTGGTTTGTGGGTGGAGCATATCACCACTTCCCTCCCAGTAACTCTGTGGGTGGTGTGGTCACAGCGCGCTGTGGGCTGTGTGGTTCAGGCCCATCAGGCGAGACGTGTTCTTATCAGTTCTTATCAGTGTTTTTCTCTGTCCGGCACTGATATCAGCTTGGCTGTGTGCGTAAATCTCTGAAGGTGTGCTCCCTCAGGATTACCCCTGGCTCAGATCTATAAGTGGGGACTCCGTTAGCCCAGTGATCTAAAGCCTGACTTGGATCTTAAGCAGGGACTAAGTTAGCCTGATGATCCTAAGCTGAGGTGCTCCTTTGGTAAACACTCTGGGTTATCTTTGGCTCAAATCTTTAGTGAGAACTCAGTTAGCTCAGTGATTTGAAGCCTAGGCGTCCCCTGTGTGCAAGAGGTAAACTGAGTCAGCACTCATGATCGAAGAAACCAACACAACCACGGATCTTTGTAAAAACAAAGGTGCCAGGCTAGGCTTTATTGCAATGTAGCACAATGGAAAGCGATCTATATCAACAGATCTGCTGGCAGCATACGTTCTCTCAATGCAACAGAACAGCTCAACTGATGGTAGGATTCCCCATCACCCCTTTCGGCTGCATGGGGTCTGAGTTCCAGGGCTCTTACTTTTATATCCTCATCTGACTTTACATTGATTGGTTCATATTCTAATTGATTCACGCATTGATTGGTCCACGCATTACTGGGCATCTCCATCCATCAAGGTGTCATGGTTTGACCCAACCTTACCTTTGCCCAGGCCAAACTATGGAAAACATCTCTCCTTATCTCTTTGGTGTTAGACCAACCCAACGCCACCTTCCTTAAGGTACATTCTGATTTTTGTACTTATTATTGCAATTTCAGCTTATTTCTTGCCAATTTCAGTGAAGTCAGTCTTTTACAACCTGTCTCTTGTCAGTATCTTCAGTTCAGGTCTGGAATACATTCAGTTCAGGCCCACTGTTTTGGATTACTTTGTTAGGCCCTGGGCCAGCACCTAGGTGCTTCTACTTGTCTTTCTATTTTAACCTTTTACTTTCTCCTACAGGTGGAACATACCATCACTCCCTCCACCCCTGTAACTATGGTATGTTATGGTAGAGCTCAAAAGTCCAAGGCATGGATTAGGACTCCAGGGCACTAGGCACTGTATACACACAGAACAAAAACCCTACACCAAAGAGCTTCCAATCTCACTGTAAGACAAGAGACAACAGGTAGATACAGAAAGAACAGATGGAGGATCACCAATAAACAATGAGACAGTATTATACAGGGGTTAAAGTATGCCGGAATGTCCCGGAACACCGTTCTGGGGCCCACAAATTTGCCAGGCCAGCGTTCCGGGGCCCAGAAGAGGAGAAAACTCCGGCAGAACATACGTTCCACCCTGCTCTGCAGCTGCCCGGTCAGCTGGGAGCAGTGGCCAGGCAGGGCCAGGCTGGGGAGTTTCAAATCTCCCGCCCTGAGCATGCTCAGACAGAGCATGCTCAGGGCAGGAGAGGCCTGGCCAAGCAGCAACTGGATGCCCCTGCAGCTCCGGCCAGGTAAGGGGGGTAGTCCGGGAAGCTGCAAGGGAGCCTGCGGGGCTGGGCGGGGAACAGGAGGACCAGGCGGGGAATGGTGGGGCCGAGCTGGAACCGGGTGGGGAACAGTGGGGCTGAGCTGGGAGCAGGCGGGGAGCCGGCAGGAACAGAAGGGCCAGGTGGGGAATGGTGGGGCCATGCGGGAGGACTGTGGAGCTGGCGGGGAATGGCTGATCTGGCAGGAACGGAAGGGCCGGGTGGGAGGACTGGGAAGCCGGTGGGAACAGGAGGGCCAGGCAGAGAACAGGGAATGGGAATGCCGGGGGGTGCCCGGGCCGGGACAGGACTCAGCTTCAGGGACTCTAAGGTGGCCCAAGGGGCCTCCATGCTAGAGGGCCCACCCGGCTGAGCCTGCCTCCTGCCCGGTCCGGCAGCTGGGACCGGGCTGTGGCTGCTGGCCTTCCCTCCGGGCTTGGGGATGTATGCAGCCCTTTCTTTCTTTCCTTTTCTTTCTTTTTCTTTTCTTTTTTTAAAAAAAAACTTTTTAAATAATGAATTTTAATTTAAAATCTTTTTAAAAATTCAATTAAAATCAATTTAAATTTAATTAATCAAAATTTAAACCAATTTTAGTTACAATACATTTTAATTCAATTAATTAATTTTTAATTTAATTTTAACTAAATAAACTGCTGGCCCTTCAGGGTTTAAAATCTGTGTTTTGGGCCCTCAACTAAAAAGGTTGGGAATACTTATTTATAATGCAAAATTTTAAGTGTGTTTATTTGCTTTCTCTCTGTCTTTCTAATGATACCACTATCTTGAATGGGGGGGAGGAAGGGGGAGACACCAAGGAGTCCTGTGGCACATCTAAAGACTAATAAATGTATTTGTTCATTTGTAAATTTGTTCATCTTTAAAAGTGCCACAGGACTCCTTGTTTGTTTGGCTGACTTATACTAACACAGCTCCCCCTTTGGATCTTGAATGGAAATAATTCTAAAAGTAAATGTGTGTTTTGTTCAGGCCCCTAGAAGGATGTCCTAAGCCTATCCAGCAGTGCTGTCTCTAGTTCTAATAATACCTTGTTTGAAAAGGTTTCAGTGACGTGGCCCTTGGGCCAATATCCTAGTCCTCATTTGGCCCTCGTGGAGATTTGAATTTGAGACCCCTGTCCTAGATAGTGTTATTAGGTTAGCATGCATTTTACATCTTTTATTTGGGTGGTGGTCACTCACCATCCAGACCTTATTACTTTACAGCAGTTAAATGATGTTGATATGGGTCATGTTTTGCATACCAATGTTGTTTGTGCTGACATAATAGACCACATGTCTCTGGAGATGAAACATAGTTTTTGTTTTAGTGTCATTTCTTAGCAATATCAAATTTCTGTTTTAATTGATGAGTAAAAGTTTAAGTAACCTTTCTTGTCTTGTAATTTACTTGCACACAACTTTTGATGTGAAAATTGGTCCTGTTACATTTTCTCTTGATCTGGTTGAATTAGGCAGCAATGATGCTGATGGCATAGTATTAGCTTTGCTGCAGTGTTTGACAGTACATGGGTTCATGGAGGAATTTCTCAAAGATAATTGCATTAGTTTAGGTATACATGGAGACTCTGTCATGTTAGGCAATAAGGTTGGTGTTGCTGCAAAACTAAAAACACGATTTCCACTTTTGATAAGTTCGCATTGTTTTAATCACTGGTTGGAATTGGCCGTGGCTGATATTATCACATGCTGCAGTGAAGTTAATCATTTTAAATCATTTGTGGATTTATTGTATGCTCTGTACAGTCAGTTGCAGAAGTGCTTGAGAGAGTTGGCTGACTGTGTGAGTGGTCTGGAAGTCCAGCTTAATAGGATTGGATGTGTACTTGATGTATGTTGGGTTGCTTCTACCTGCCACACTGTACGAGTTTGGCAGTCATATGCAGCCCTCCATAGCCACTTCTTACAAAAAAATCAACTGATTTTTCACTAGAAGGGAAAGATAAAGCAAAGTTTGCTGGCATAGCAAAAAACCTGGAGAATCCAGTTTTTGTTAAAAACTTGCATCTCATGCTTGATGCCCTGGAGGAACTTGCAGACCTGTCCTTGGTGTTGCAAAAATCTGATGTAACATTATCTACAGCAAGTAAGCTGATAAGTCGACAAGTTCAGGTGTTTATAGCTCACAGAGAGTGAGATTCAGAGTTCTGCCAAGAGGCTTGTGAGGCGATTGCTGAGGTTGCTTCTAGGTGTATGTGTAAACATGTCTGTGAATGCTGGCAAGCAAATTGAAATTTCTAAATGTCAGTTTTAGTAGGCCTTAGCGGACTGTATGAATGCTAAATTGTTGCCAAACTCAGAGAAATGTCTAAACAGTGCTGTTGAAGTACTTGACCCATCACGTTTCACTATAGAGCTGTCACCAGAATTTGGTGAAAGTGACATGAAATTTTTGTGTTCCAAGTTTGGCATTGCGTTTAATGAAGTGAAATGTGCATATCAGGACTATAAAGATCACAATATTTATTGTGTTATGCACTTTTTGCTAGTTTGTGACAATAATTGATATAGACATAAATGCCATATAAAATTATAAATATGTTTATAGAGTGATAACCGAGGCATATGGTACTGAGAAGTGGATGCAAATGCCTAAAAGAAGCACTGAGAGGTAAAAAGACTTCCTTTAAAAAGTGGAAGTCAAATCCTAGTGAGGCAAATAGAAAGGTGCACAAATAGTGCCAGCTTAAGTGCAAGAGTGTAATAAGAAAAGCCAAAGAGGAGTTTGAAGAACGGCTAGCCAAAAACTCCAAAGGTAATAACAAATTGTTTTTTAAGTATATCAGAAGCAGGAAGCCTGCCAAACAACCATTGGGGTCCCTTGATGATGATAATACAAAAGGAGCACTTAAAGATGATAGAGTCATTGCGGAGAAACTAAATGAATTCTTTGCTTCGGTTTTTACGGCTGAAGATGTTAGTGAGATTCCCAAACCTGAGCCGGCTTTTGTAGGTGACAGATCTGAGGAACTGTCACAGATTGAAGTGTCACTAGAGGAAGTTTTGGAATTAATTGATAAACTCAACATTAACAAGTCACCGGGACCAGATGGCATTCACCCAAGAGTTCTGAAAGAACTCAAATGTGAAGTCGCGGAACTGTTAACTAAGATTTGTAACCTGTCCCTTAAAATGGCTTCGGTACCCAAAGACTGGAAGTCGGCTAATGTAACGCCAATATTTAAAAAGGGCCCTAGAGGGGATCCCAACAATTACAGACCGGTAAGTCTAACGTCGGTACCGGGCAAATTAGTTGAAACAATAGTTAAGAATAAAATTGTCAGTCACATAGAAAAACATAAACTGTTGAGCAATAGCCAACATGGTTTCTGTAAGGGGAAATCATGTCTTACTAATCTATTAGAGTTCTTTGAAGGGGTCAACAAACATGTGGACAGGGGGGATCCAGTGGACATAGTGTACTTAGATTTCCAGAAAGCCTTTGACAAGGTCCCTCACCATAGGCTGTTACGTAAGTTAAGTTGTCATGGGATAAAAGGGAAGGTCCTTTCATGGATTGAGACCTGGTTAAAAGACAGGGAACAAAGGGTAGGAATAAATGGTAAATTCTCAGATTGGAAAAGGGTAGCTAATGGTGTTCCCCAAGGGTCGGTCCTAGGACCAGTCCTATTCAATTTATTCATAAATGATCTGGAGAAAGGGGTAAACAGTGAGGTGGCTAAGTTTGCA
>ML685768.1:33065495-33080447 GCA_007922175.1 Pelusios castaneus | reverse complement strand
ATCATTAAAAAGGGGATAGAAAATAAGACTGCAAATGTATTATTGCCCTTATATAAATCCATGGTACGCCCACATCTCGAATACTGTGTACAGATGTGGTCTCCTCATCTCAAAAAAGATATTCTAGCACTAGAAAAGGTTCAGAAAAGGGCAACTAAAATGATTAGGGGTTTGGAGAGTGTCTCGTATGAGGAACGATTAAAAAGGCTAGGCCTCTTCAGCTTGGAAAAGAGGAGACTGAGGGGGGACATGATAGAAGTATATAAAATTATGACAGATGTGGAAAAAGTGGACAAGGAGAAGTTGTTTACTTACTCCCATAATACAAGAACCAGGGGTCACCAAATGAAACTGATAGGTAGCAGATTCAAAACAAATAAAAGGAAGTTCTTCTTCACACAACGCACAGTCAACTTGTGGAACTCCTTACCTGAGGAGGTTGTGAAGGCTGGGACTATAACAATATTTAAAAGGGAACTGGATAATTTCATGGTGGCTAAGTCCATAAATGGCTATTAGCCATAAAGGGGTTAAGAATGGTGTCCCTAGTCTCTGTTTATCAGAGGATGGAGACGGATGGCAGGAGAGTGATCACTTGATCATTGCCTGTTAGGTTCACTCCCTCTGGGGCACCTGGCACTGGCCACTGTCGGTAGACAGATACTGGGCTGGATGGACCTCTGGTCTGACCCAGTACGGCCTTTCTTATGTTCTTATGTTCTTACTTGGGCTGGGACCCTCACATGAATGTAGGGGGCCCAGACAACACGGGAAGGGGGCCCAGAGATTAGGAGGGTTCCAGGGCCCATTAAATTATACTTTAACCACTGGTATTATATAGAATTGTCCAGGGTGATCCCCATTTAAAACTGTGAGTCTGTTAATCGACTTGGAATATTTATCAAGAAGAAAGTGTGAGCTTTTCCATCAAGGTGCCCTTGTGCAGTGGGAGGAACAGAAATAGCACCTGTTCAGGAGATCCATTCTGTGGAGTCTCTGTTGCTGGTGAGGATACATAACACCACAAGAGCCCAGCTTGACTCCTGCTGCCCAGCGAGAGCTGTTGGAGCTGGCAGCTAGAAGAAAGCACTATTTTATCGGAATCTCAGCATATATGATGTGAGAGTAACTTGAAGACAAAAAGGAAGCAGCCCCATGGGGGCTGTTCTTACAGTGGCACTTTCACAGTAGAACTGAACTAGAATAATAATAATAATACCTAATGCTCTTATAAAGTGTGTTTTATCCTTAGATCTCAAAGCACTTTGCAGATGGGGACAGCAAGGCACAGGAAGGTGAATTGATTTACTCAAGGTCAGCACTGGTGCTAAAACCCAGACATTTTAAGCAACAGTCCAAAGAGGCCACACTGCTCCCCTCCATATAAGTTTAATACATGTTTGTTTGTTCAGGGATACTTTCTCTGTCTTTGGTTGTGAGTGTGTGATTTAACAGAATTGCAAATGGAATAAATTTCCCAGCCCTCTCTGGCTAACAAGGGCAATGTTTGGAGAGAACTTTTTGCTTGCTACATCCATTGCTACCTTAAACCACCGAAAAGCCATCCCTTGCAGCAGCAAAGATAGTTTGAAAGTGCCTTACCCCTAGAGTCTCTTTGCTGTGGCTGCCCTACATCATGAGGTTCAGGAACAAAGTGGGGGCCAGTATGTGCTCATTTGCATATCACTATAACACAGAATCCCTTCTCACAGAAGAACTTTGTTGTTTGATGGCAAGTAGCTCTGCTTTATTTGTCTGCTTGGCAAAGGCTTTTTTTCCCTCCTGCAGGTTAAAAATAAATAAAATAAAAATGAACTCAACATAGGATGAATATGCACCTGAGTTATCAGCAATTAAACTATAGATCAAACAAAACATAAACGTGTGTGCTGCTTTGCCTATTAATATCTGCTTTGTCTTTGCTTCCTCTCCCCACATTCCCCTCCAAAGGCTTGGCTGACATTGTTCCCTGTAATTACCTTAATGATAGAGAAAATGATCTGAGGATTGTCAACTAAGTTTTGTTGAGGATGTTAGGTCTGGGTTCATTAGTTTAGTAGTTAACAATGCATTATCCTACCCTTAATATTGATCCAAATGCAAACAGCTATTTAAACCCAGGCATTGTTATCTAGACCAAAGCTGTGGCAATAATTATAGGGAGTGTTGAATACGTTTAAATTTAACCTCTGAACTGTTTTTATTAGTTCCACCACCCACTTTAAAAAAGATTTTCTTTCTTTCTTTCTCTATTGTAGAAGAATGTGCTTCTAACAAAATGATGAGATAAATTTTTACTACACTAATCACTATGTTATCTACACTTAGAAATTTACCAAAACAACTATTCCAGAATAAAGATCCTTCATTAATTATTCAAAATAAACCCCTGCATGGACAATCCATAGTGGTGTTTTTTTTTTCCTTCTGATTTAGTTCATTAAGTTAATAATTGAATAGCTATTATGGTAACTTTGCAAGTGTAGCTAGGACCTTAGATTATCAGCTCTTTGTGACATGGCTTGTCTTTTTGGTCTGTGTTTACACAACAAGCTCCTGGTTCATGACTGGGATTTCTAGCTCCACAGTAAATAAAATAATAACAATAATAAATTAAATAAATAACACCTTCATTCCATGGCTAGAAGCTTCAGTCAGCATTGTGGCATATTGTAAGTACCCAGTTTCCCTGCCCACTTGCCAATTTAATTTAAATCATAGAATCATAGAATCATAGGGTTGGAAGGGACCTCACGAGGTCATCTAGTCCAACCCCCTGCTAAAAAGCAGGACCACTCCCCCTAAATTATCCCAGCCAGAGTTTTGTCTAACCGAGCCTTAAAAATCTCCAAAGATGAAGATTCTACCACCTCCCTAGATAGCCCATTCCAATGCTTCACCACCCTCCTCGTGAGAAAGTTTTTCCTAAACTTTCCTAAACTAAATGATCCTTTTAGAGATGGGGTGACCAGTGCTACACACAGTATCCCCAAAGAGGCTACAGCATTGATTGATAGAATGACATTTTTTTTCATATTATTCTTCATCCCATTCCTTATGCTTCCTTAATCAGCTATCTCAACAAACAGCACCAGAGCCAGGGCTAACCAAGGCGGAGCCCTCCAATTACAGGTAAGTGTAGCAAACATCTGTGTGGACCCACTATGCGTGTGTGGGAATTTTGTCCTGGAGCTCCCCAGTCTATCTCTTTAAAGCAGTGGCATGCTGTGGATCTCTGACACCCAGGGACAAATGCTTGCATTTGTACCCACACCCTGGGCCTCATGTAGGGCAGAAAGGCTCCCTGGCTCCCACCAGACGGTCCTGTATTAACCCTCACTTCTGAAAGGCCCAGCCATCCCCCACAACTGGTTCACCATTGCTTTAAACTGGGAACCTGGTATTAGACTTTCTTGTCTTCTAAAGCAGAGACAGCCAGAACCTAACAGAGCAGCAGTGTAAGTGTGCACGTAGCTAGGCCTGGTATGTCTGTATTTAGTTAGTAAGTAGGGCTGTTTGGAACCTGTCTCTGTGTGCTGTCCTTGTATTTTAAAGTCAGGAAGGTGAATGGTAAAACTCAAGAATCCTGGGAAGGCCTGTGTGTGCCATGTTCTTCTTTAAACTAGACAATAGAGGCTCTTTTAATCCTGGAGTTTCTTCTGACTGACAGAAGGGAAAGTGGCCAAGAGAGAGTTAAAATAAGAGCCTCATCAAAACAGGGAGGCAACCTTTCAGGTCTTAATTTGTAAAGCATTGTCAACTGAATTTTCCATTCCTGCACCATACTAGGCACAAAGCTGCAGGCTTCAGGCTTTTCTACCTTTCAAAAAGCCATTCAGGGTGGGGGGGTGGGGGAATACATGACTCAGGCTTTTAGCCTTGCTGGCCTATATTCTGTGTCTCTGAAGAATTGGCACCATGCTAGTTGAACTGTTTATGTGATGTGCTTTTTACTGACTCCATTATGCTTTCTGCTTCAGTGCTGTGAGAGGACCCGCTTGTATTCTACCAATTTACAGCGTGAAAGGAAAGTGCCTTTTATTGAAGGCCAACATGCTGAAGATGACACAGGACAGCTGAAGAGTTGCAGACAATTGTCAGCAATATTATAATGAGTGTTTTCTCTAGGCTGAGCAGACCCTTTAATGGAGTTGAGCTCAGCTGAACCTGTACCCAGTTTTCTCCTGAATTAGTAAAGCCCTTGACCAGAAGGAGCATGTGACTAGGGTCAGGTGATTGCTGGGGGTGATTGCCACCTGCTATAAAAAGAGATACCGTCCTGTTTCTGTGAAGGGAGGCTGAGGGAGTAATAGGTGTGTGTGGGGGTGTTGGAGGCCCCTGGGCAGAGGAAAGAGCAATATTAACTAGAAGCCCTGATACAACATGATTGAGAAGCTTGGGCATAAGGCCTGAGAAGAGTAGAATTGGGCACAAGGGTAATGGCTTCTCTCTTCAGTAAACCAGGGGAGACTCTGGCTGTAGTCTGGCCTTTGTGTGGCTCCTCCAGGAGCACAGAAGCAGGGGACCCACAGGCTGATAATCTATGACTGATGTTGGCTTTGCTTCTTCCCTCCTGTATGGTGGATCACATCCTGGTGAAATGCTGCCCAGTTAGAATGCTATGCTTGCTGACATCCCTGGTGACACTTTAGAGATGCATGTGGTAACACAAGGTGTAAGACAGGAGAAATAGACTGCAGGTATGTGAGAGGGGGAGGAATTGTTGTAAATGCATGATATAGCAGTGTGCTGTAATGAACTGGTGGTGGATGTGTCAGCCATATGCAGCATAGCCAGGAGTTCTGCAGACCACCCTGAGTGAATGCGAAATACAACCATTCTGCTCTCTCTTGTGGTGGCTGTGTTACATACATTGGCTGATGATCCTCCACTCTCTTTGGGGCATGGGCTTTTAAGTCCCACAAAAGATGCTTGTGCTTTAAAATCAAGATGACATAGGTTCAATCCTGTGATGACAGTCCAAGTTCCCATAGATAGAGCCCTGCAAATCTGTGAATATCGGCATTATATCCATGGATATCCACATCCACGGGTACAACATGGACATCTGTGGACCATTTCTTGCAGATGCAGATCGGCTTCAGATCCACATATTTGTATCTGCACAGGGCTCTACCCATAGAAGCTCTCATCATCTCCATGTGCTTGTAAAGTCTGTACACATGAGGTATAATGCTCAGAAATGTTTCAGAAATATATTGTTCTGAAATAATGTCTTGGGGGCTATTGTTGTTTCTCCTTTTATCTACCTGTGAATCCCAAGGGCTGAGTTATCACCAGGTGAACTGTACCAGGCTAAGAAGAGGCTATTTAAGTTTCTTCCATTGGCATAAAGTACAGTTTATTAGCTTAAGACATTTGAGGGCTGGAAGCAAATGTAAAGTAAGATCTTTTTCTTGAGTGGTAACAGCTAATTTAGACCCTATCATTTTATATGTATAGTTGGGATTATTTTCCAATGAACATTACTTTGCATTTATCAACATTGAATTACACGTGCCATTTTGTTGCCCAGTCATCCAGTTTTGTGAGATCCTTCTGTAACTCTTCTCAATCTGCTTTAGACTTAACCATCTTGAGTAGTTTTGTGTCGTCTGCAAATTTTGCCACCTCACTGTTCACCCCTTTTTCCAGTTCATTTATGAATAGGTTGAGCAATACTGGTCCAGCTACAGACCCCGGGGGACACCACTATTTAGCTCTCTCCAGTCTGAATTCTGACCATTTATTCCTACCCTTTGGAGGACCTTCCCTCTTATCCCATGACCACTTACTTGTCATAAGAGTCTGTTTGGTGAGGGCCCTTGTCAAAAGACTTGTTAGTCTTTAAAAGTGCCATCAGACTGCTTGTTTGTTTCACTGAAAATCTAAGTGTTGTTTCTGATGAATCGCCCTTGTCCACATGATTGTGAACTCCCTCAAAGAATTCTTGCCATATTTGTAAGGGCTCTGTGTGCTCTGTAGTATGTAAGATGACAATAGTTGGTCTTGCTCTGATAAAATATAATTAAAATTTTGATACAAAAGAAGATACATTGCTGAAGTTACATGGCTCACTTCTGTATTCTACATGGAATCCTCTAATGCTGAGAGGACACCGTTACCTGAGGGATGCTATTGCCTTTTTCAGAAGGTGGGGAATGTCCAAGTCAGAGCAGGGATGGATAACTTGGCTGTGAGTTGTTTGTTAGAGAGAGAGGAGTTTAACGGCTCGTGAGGCACGGTAATAATCGAAGTTGTGCAAAGTCTTTGTCCCTGGCAGAGAGATACTTACTGATTCCTTATTCAAGTCTCGGCTGCTGTGATCGGGTGGTATAAACTCCACGCTAGAACTGAAGGGATAAATGTGTAGCTCTGGTTACAGGCGACTCTGCACCAGCAACTCCTTCTTCAGTGGGAAGAGAAGCTTAAAAGAGAGCCTGGCAGCTCAGAGGGCAGACAGAGGTGGGAGAGAAAGCTGCCCTGAGAGCCCCTGAAAAAGGGTGACACAGAAGCCATTTGCTGAGAGGAAGAGGCAACTGGCTGAGTCTTGCAGGGTTGAAGGGTCAGTAACTATTTCCCCTTTGCCACCATGTGTCGAACAGTCAGACTCTAGGGGAAGGTGAATGGTAGGAAGTGGGTCAGCGGGTGGCAGCCCTCAGGCACTGCAAGGTATGTGATACTGATTGCCTCTTATAGGCTATGTCTACACTAGCAAAAGTTAGGTCAACTTTGTCGACTTAAGGTAGACTTTAAGTTGACTTAAAGTCGACCTTATTAAGGCGACTTAACAAAGTGGTTACCCTGAATAGGGACTTAGTAAGTCGACCTAACTTCCTTAAATCGACTTTATTAAGTTGACTTAAAGGGTTAATCCATGTCCATACTGTGCTTAAGTCGACCTAAGGAGTTGACTTAAGGGTTAGGTCGACCTAACCCATGGTTCTTACTAAGTCGACTTAAGCTTATCATTAAGTCGACTTAAGGAATTTCTTAAGTCGACTTCATGAAAGCCTGGTGTGGATGGGGAGTAATGTAGGTCAACTTAAGGCTACTTAAGTTGACCTAAATTGCCAATGTAGACATACACATAGAGTTCTGAGCCTGGGAGAGCGGGAGGGCCTGGGATCTCCTGACAACCACCTATATTACAGAGAGAGCAAAGCCCTCACTTCCTTGCCCTCGCACACCCAGGAGAGACTCTAAAAACCAATGGCTGGGACAGGCCAGCTACAGGGATCAGTAGACAGACTCAAGGCCCTACCATGCCTGAGTGCCTGGGACCCTGTATATTCCTTGGGACTCTGTTACTCCAGCGTGGAGCCAGGCTCAGTAGGTGACGTGGCTGCAAGGTGCATGCACCACCATCATGGCACCTGTAAAGGCCAGCACATGACACCGGCAGTGAGGCACTTGACCACAGAGCGACACCAGCAGGGAGCCCAGTCCCTGTCACAGATGCATTAGACCATGGGGGAGTTTCGGTTTTCTCTGAACTATCTAGGATGGTCCATGGTTGGCTTGGAGATGGGAGCTAAATGGATCTTCTTGTCCAGTACAGCTGGACCCATTCTTGAACACCTAATAAGAAAGCTCCATTGCTGACTCCCCATTTCCCAAATGGGAAACAGAGGGGCCTGGACATATTAGTTCTATCTTCCTCCATCCTGGGCAGGGCCAGGGGGAAGGAAGGAAGGAAAGATGGGATGAACTACTGTCTCCCTCACCAAGCATGTCTGCGTGGGCTACACCGTGAACCTGGATATGCCTGAATTGAGAAGTCTCCTGCTGTGGGCTTTAGGATCAGCCGGACACCTTTTGCGATTGTTATTGCCATCTGTTTATGAGTCAGACCCAGGCTGGCTGCAGCAATAGCTCACTTAATTCAAGACATGGAAAGCAGAGATTTCTTACCTCAGGAGCTTAATTACCTCTGTGACATTCTATCAAGTAGGAGAGTAGAAAGTCATGACTGGAATTATCTTCTCGGTTATTGAAAATTAAGCACAGCCTCTCCCTCCACAACGCTGAGTATTATTACCAAACACTGGCTTCTAATGAGGAAACTGATACTTCCCAGAAGGCCAGACACTAACTTCAAAGAGCAGACAACAGGAGCTGGTGATGCCTTCATTCCCTTTCTCACTATAATTTTTGCCACCTGTTTTTGTCCTTTCCCACTCCTCTCTTACACCTCTTGGAGCATGTGTCTTTATTGTTAACGTCCCCGAAATTCTGCACCAAAGTTTTCAGAGAGGCCAGTGGGAGTTACTTTAAGTTGATTCTCTACGCAGAAGAAGAGAGACAACATCCTCAGTATCACTTGGTTAGGGTGCAAGGCTTAACCTACACCGCACCCCATTGCAGTTCCTAGTGATGTACAATCTAATCTTATATGCGCAAATAGGGACTAGAGACGTGTTACAATTAGAGCTGGGGAAAGGCTTTGGGGTTGTTTGATTGTTTTTTCCCCCAGCAAATACTACATTAGCCACAAAATGCATTTGGAGAAGCAGTGACGCCATTCACAAATGTGGGTCAAAGTCAGCAGAGTGTTTCAGACATAACCAAAAAAAGTAGGGGGGAAATCCCCTCCCAATAGCTGTGAAATGTTTGCTTCTACCATGTTGCAGTGTTTTAACTTCTTTTGTTTCAAAGTAACATTTTGTTTTGAAATTTAGCTATCTTTATTTATTTTTAAAAGAGTGAAAAACACCCTAAAATGAAACATTATTTTGGGTATTTTTTCAATTCTCTCTTTCAAGTTTTGTTTCTAAAAATCCACATTTTTTCCCCAGATTTTTTTGTTCAGCCACCAAAATGAAAAATCAAATCAGCTGCTGCTACACTGCTGTCCCCAAGAGCCAATATCTTCACAAGTGGCTGCTAGTTTGCGATGCCTCTATTCTTTGATGTCCATCTTTAATCCCCTTGGGGCTGTTTTTCAGAGGCGTAGAGCATGCACTCTGGGTGGAAAAACAAGCCCCAGCAGCCTGATGGTGATGATCTAAAAATGGATCCATATAATCATAGAAGTATAGGACAGGAAGGGACTGTAATAGATTATCTAGTCTAGTCCCCTGCACTCCAAGCAGGGCTAAGTAATAACTAGACTAGTGTTTCCCAAACTAATTTGGCCACGGAACACTTTTGGACTTGGAGTATATTGATAGAACACATATATGCTGGTCCAAAAGGGTGGAAGTGGGGGGCTTCATACTGAAAAATTGCTGCACGTATTGCTCAAAAGTTGATTTAAAAGAGTTAGAAGGAAATATATTGCTAGCATCAATTTTTTTTCACAGAAGACCTATTCACATTGTGCGGAACACCAGTTTTCTGCAGAACACAGTTTCAGAAATGCTGAACTAGACTGTTCCTGACAGATGTTTGTCTAATCTATTTTTAAAAAGCTCTAATAATGGAGATTCCCTAACCTCCCTGGGCAATTTGTTTCAGTGCTTAACTACCCAGACAGTTTGGAAGATTTTCCTAATGTCCAAACTAAATCTCCCTTGCTGCAATTTAAGCCCATTCATGCTTGTCCTATCCTCAGAGGTTGAGAAGAACAAAATCACAGACCATTTTTTTGGCCAAAATATTGTCATGTATACACAATACATACACACAATTGTGTATGCTATTGGAGTATACACAATACACCAATTGGAGTATAATATTGCCACATGTACACAATACATATACACAATTGGAGTACACACAAAAAGAATCTCAGAAAATGAAGGACACTATGGTTCGGAGAACCCAGCATTTGGCCACTGATAGCAAATTTGCTTCCCAGACCCCTCTCCTAATAGCTTTCTCTCTCTTTGCTTCATAATGACGGATCTGCAGGTTTCAGATGCATATTTCTCAGATGCAAACTGGCTTCTTCCTCTTTTATTTATTTATTTTTGCAAACCCAGACATGTCCAAAAAAAGTTGTTTGTCTTTGCTAGAGTAACTAACTGGGTGCCACAGGCAATAAGCAGAATTCTTGATACCATCTGCTATGTTTGAATGATTGTAATGTATAGGAAGCTTTGTGTAACCTCCCAGTTAAAATAATCCTCCTTCTCAGAACAAAGATCCATTTACTATGCACATGATGCATCTCAAGGAAAGGAGAAATATGCAATGATTATTTGCCATTACCCACACCTATCCATTATTCACACCTTCCTGCACGAGCAAAATCTTTCCTTCCCAAATATTAAAGCAGTATGCATTGAACAGGAAGAATGGCAAACCTCCTGGGACAGCATATGACTTTGCACTAGCTTCATTAGCATAGGGCATCAATTTAATCAGCATATTCATTATATAGCAACTTAATCACAGAAGCTTGTCTGAGAAAACAGAACACATTAATTCACCTGGAGTGAAGTTTTAATACCCAGCATTGCTCTTTTTCCATATGCAAAAGGAACCAATCTTATGCCAAGTCAGTATGGCACCCATGCACCGAAGCAGTTGGTGAAGGGACGGATAGTAGTGTTGGTGGACCAGCAGGGGCTGTTCTTCCTTCTCAATCAGTATAGACCCAATGTCCAGGGACCGTGCTGGAGAAGTGGTGCTGCTGGATGAGTAGTCTTCTATGGGAGACCTTGAACTAAGGCCATGATCTCTTGTGTTTATTCATAGGGCACCTTTTTACAGGAGTTAGGGGTGTTAGCCAGGCTGAACCCACTGTGCCTCCTTAAACCCATTTAAGTTGCTACCATGTTCTTCTTCACCTTCTCTCCCAAACTGGAGCGTATTGTTGCGATGAATCCTTTGGCTATTACTGGTTTTCACTCTGGAGGTGTATCAGTGTGAGGAAGGATTTCTGTGTCGATATGTAGCCCAGCTTCTCACCCCTCCCCAGACATTTTGGGGGGCTGGAGAAAAGCAGCTCACACCAACATCAGCACAGGCTGGTGGAACCAACATGGAGACCACTTGTCTACTTTATGCTTGAGAGAAACGGCTTGTGCAGGGCTGAGCCAGGAGCTTGACTGACAAGCAGGGCGTTCCACAGCAGGCCCTAGGACCCTATATGTAGTTGGGAATTCCCACAATGGAGAAACTGAGCTGTGAGACACCACGGCGCCTGCAGAGACCATCTGCCACTTGCGCCCAGTATAGTCCCTGGCACGAGCCAGAGAACCCTCCCTACCCAACAGCCCAGTCTCAGGTAAGAGCTGTGAGGGTACGGAGCATGCTCAGTGCAGATGGAATCTTTGGAGAATTCAGCTACCGAACTGTAACAAGCTCCTGGGCATGTGCAAACTGAGATTTTTTTGAAGCTCATAGTTTAGACAAAGTTGGGTAAATGTTGGGATGTCACAAGGCAAATCCCTGATGCCAAGTTGACACCCTTTCCTCCCTTCCCCTAAGTAATCCCCTGCCCCAAAGTATGGAGGCATTAGAATTTCTCAGTGAAAGAGTAGTAAGATTTTTTTTTTAAAGGGCAAAACTTCATCCTCAGAAATGGCTGCACCAATTTAGCTGAAACATTAGAAAATATTCCAGCCTCTAGCTGACACCTGGCTTGGGAAATTTCTCAAATGGTTTAAGTCTGGCAAAGCTCTAAGCAACTAAAGCAGGGTCTTATCTTGGGAAGTATCAAGTCACCCATACCCCCGCTCCCCAGCAGGCACTACCACCACTGCCTGCAATGAAATGCAAGATGTATTTAAATTACCAGCTGGAAAATTTGTTCACAGATAGAGCACATGAGAATAACTGACAACAAACCTCAGAAAGGGCTTGGCAAATAGTATTTATCCATTTTATAAATTGTCTGAGCAGCAGGAAACATTTTTGAATAATTTATTAGGAAATCATTGGAAAATCTTTATTACATAAACTATTCACTTGATATTTGAATGACTCTTCTCCTGAATGCTGGTCTCTGAAGCCTTCCCATCATGTGGCCTCCACTTCTTTGAATGTACAGAGAGCTGAAGTGTCATAGATATGTAGGATGGTTGATACAATGCAAAGGTTTATCAGCCACTCAGGAATAATCCAACTGCTAAATCTTTTTATACCCCACCATCCCTGCAGGTGTGTCATACGTGCCATGTATTTTACAGAAAAGCTATTTCTGAAACATTTTAGATAGATAAATAGATAGATAGATAAAAAATTCTCTACCTACTTATCTGAGCTTGAGTCCCACTGTGACTCCAATTACTGGAGAGGGCTACCTGGATGTATAAATAATAAGTAGGAGCAGATGATTTTTACCTTTCTATGTGGCATTGGTGAGACTGAGACAGTAGCCGTATGTCCAGTTCTGGTGACCACATTTTACAAAGGGTATTGGAAAAATTGAAGAGCATGCAGGGAACGGTCACAGATATGATCTGAGGGCTGGAATAATGCCTTACAGTGAGTGACTAAAACAGCTCAATCTCTTTAACTTCTCAGAAAGACATGTGAGGGGCGAATGGATTACAGTGTGTAAGTGCCTTCCTGGGAATAAAATAGCAAATACTAAAGGACTCTTTACCCCTAGTGGAGAATGGCAGTACAAGAACAAATAGTTGGAAGTTACAGCCAAAGAAATTCAAATGAGAAATAAGGCACACTTTTTAATCGTGAGCATGATTAAACATCAGAACAAGCTACCAAGGAGGGGTAGAGTTAGAGACATCATCCCATAAAGTTTTCAGAACAAGACTGCCTGCCCTGCTGGAAAATGCTTTAGTCAAACATGAGTTACTGAGCTCAATACAGGGGTAGCTGGGTGAAATTTTCTGGCTTGTGTTATATATAGGAGACCAGAACACATGAACAAATGGTCCCTTCTGTCCTCAAAATCTATGAAAATATATAACAAATATATAAGAACACAAGAACGGCCACAGTGTGTCAGACCAGTGGTCCATCTAGCAAAGGAGTCTGTCTTCTGACAATGGTCAGTGACAGATGCTTCAAGGGGAATAAGCAGAACAGGACAATTATCAAGTGTTCCATCCCGTCATCCAGTCCCTGCATCTAGCAGTCAGAGGCTTACAGATAGCTGGAGCAGGGGGTTGTATCCCTAACCATCTTAGCTAATAGCCATTGATGGACCTATCCTCCAAGAACTTATATTATTCTTTTTGGAATCCAGGTATACTTTTAGCCTTCAGAACATTCCCTGGCAATGAGTTCCTCAGGTTGACTGTGCTTTGTGTGAAGAAGTACTTTCTTTCATTCATTTTAAACTTGTTCTCTGTTAATTTCATTGGGTGACCCCTGGTTCTTTTACTATGTGAAAGGATCAATAACATTTCCTTATTCACTTTTTTTCACACCATTCATGATTTTATAGATCTGTATCATGTCCCCTTTAGTCATCTTTTTTCCAAAGTAAATAACCCCCAGTCTTTTTAATCTTCCTCATCATACGTGTTAGCAACTACTCAGTAAGATCTAAAATGACTTCTCTATAAATCATAAGATCAGGGATTTCAAGTCCCACATTTTGTGACCTATCACAGCTAGGGACAAACTCTATATCCCACTAGAAAGGGGTTAGTTCTCCAAATCTCCTCTCTGTAAGTCCTGAAGATTCATGGGCTATCAGACCTTGGGCATGTCCCAGACCATGATATGGAAGAGCAACATTCCTTCTGCCCAAAGCAGAGTAATTTTGCAGAGAAAATGTACATTTTGGGGGGAAGGAGGAAAGAAGGCTATATTTTTCTGGAAGCTGGGGGGGGGGGCGTTATTTGCAAGGCAATTGTTTGAAATTGGATGAGAGGTTTTGAGTGGCTGACGTATTTCCAGAGGATGGTGCGTGCAGATGAAATGGCCAAAGCCCATCTGATGATACAATAATACAGTTAAGTTGTGAGTTGTAAATTCAGAAGTGTCAGAAAATGTGTGCTTCCCACAGCAAAGAGTAAATTTCTCACTCATTCCTTCTACTATGCTATAATTGGCCAGGTTGCAAGGAGAGGACAAAGGTAGAATTAGGTGAGGTTTTCATAGCAACCTAAGGGATTAAGACACATAGCTTCACTTAATTTGAATGCAGAAATGGGCCTGAATTACAGGTGATTCGAATCTTTATCCTGACCAAGAAAATTTAAACTCTTTATGGAAAAAACAAAAACCTAGAAACTGAAAATGCTTAGTTTTTTGGCAAGGGAAAATTGAAGATTTTCAGCCATAAATCAAAAAATGTTTAAGTGAAAACTCTTTTTAGGCTGAAAATTTTCAGCTTTCAGTTTTCCATCCCCCAAAAGGTAAAATTTTCAAGCAGAAAAGCAGATCTTTTTCATGAACATTTTTTTTTCAGTCAAAACTCCAGTTTTTCATTGGAGAAAATATTTTGATGACAAATGTCCATCTTTTCCTACCCTGAACTCCTTATCAAGCTCTGAAAATGTCAACCAGGGTGATCGATATCTCACAGTTATTCTAATTAGTTGAAACTTTATGCGCCAGAATCTACAATTTCTAATTTACACCTAAAAAGCCCATAACACGATGCAAATTATCCTTGATCCATTTATTTTAGCAAAGAGCCTTTTCTAGGGGAGGTAAAACACGCAGAAGGTACAATAAGCTTCACTCTAATTAGAATCAAAATAATTTCATCACTAAATGCATAATTACTTTTATAATTATTATGTTAAACTGGGCCTGTTTCTTAATTTACTCAAAGGTAATGATTATCTGTTTAATTTGCACCTTAGCGTATTAGTGGCATTTACGCTGAAAGTGATCTTCATGTGGTTCTAAATATTTTCAGAGAGGAAGATAATTTTCATGTAATTATTTTGAAAAATGCAGTTATGAGATTGGTGGGCAGGAATGGTCTTTGCAAAGGCCAGGGGAGGGACTACAAGGCAGATGTATATGCTGAGGGTGGAGGTGCATATGGATGGAAGGTGACTGGATTAGAGGGTGGATGATGAGTTAGGTTGGGGCCATGAGAGAATCGAGCTGCATGGAAAAGGAAGAAGGATG
>ML685768.1:33044131-33058430 GCA_007922175.1 Pelusios castaneus | reverse complement strand
TCATAAAGTAAATGATAAAGTGACACGTATTTTTAACACTGTCTGGGCTGAATGTACTGGGCACGTTCGAGGACAACACTTCTTTTGTTCTTTCAGATTTGTATTATGGCAGCAAATAGTAAGTCCAGACATGAATCACTGTGCTAGGTGCTGTATAAACAGAACAAAAAGATAGACCCTGCCCCACTGCGTTTACAATCTATGTAACTCTGACTTTAAACCTCCAGAAAGTTATTCTTCTGGGGGATGGGTTATTTTGCAATTTGCCAGGTTACTCTGTCTGTGTTAAAGTCATAAGCTAGATGCTCAGAAAAGAAGGAAACAGCAGAGCAATAGACAGTGTGTGCCGTAGGGAAATGCATGCTGGGTTGTATTAGCTGAAACAGGAATTGCCTGGCTCCCATCACTGAAGAAGCACTAATGTCTTGAGGGAGCTAATATATTCACTGCAGTATTGGATTTCATTAAAAGATTTATGATCTAATTTAAAGTTATAGGGGGTTTTATTAATTATAACAAACAGCAAGTTCATTACACTCCAACTTCCAAAGGAATAACATACTGTAGGCAGGAGATAAAATATTAGTTTAATTCCCCTGCAGGGCTGAAGTTAACCAGGTGTGTGCCAAGGACTAACCTCACTGCCACCCCCAGAAAACGTACCGGGGATACTAGCGCTGTGCAATAAAGATATGCAACTTCTCAGAGTAATAATAGCACCCAGCACTTTTCATCGGTAGAGCTTAAAGCACTTTGCAAAGGAAGTCAGTAGCATTATGCCCATTTGACAGAGGGGGATACTGAGACACAGGAACATGTTCGCAGTTAACCACAGGCTCAGGACAAAGCAAGGAATAGAGCTCAGTTTTCCGGAGTCCTAGGCCAATGTCTTGTCCACCAAGCCATGCCGAGTGATCATTACAATTATCCATAGACAGTGACTCCTGCCTATTATTTACAATGGCATGGGTTATATTCTTGTAATAAAACTAAGGGGAGTTATGCTGAGGCATGGTTTGGGCTGATGGTGGTCTCCCCCCATTGACTGTTGTGGTTTTGTGCTCAGATGGGGTAGACTTCAGTTAAGTACAAGCCATCCCTGATATTTATTCTTCTGTTTCTAGCACTGGGTTAATTGCCAGAGGTGTTTATTAAACATTTTCAAAGAACCCTACAACAATTACCCAGGGTGGGCATGAATCAGCACTTCTGAGCCAGCCTACCAAACACATCTGTTCTCTGTGACCTTGCATTTCTGAACCACCACACAGTAACTTACTAGTACAACACAGCCCCAGCGCCTCCAAGGTGCCAGCACTGTGGTGGTGCATCCTACTGCTCTGAGCAACCCTACAATAACAAACTGGTGGAGTCAGCTGAGCTCTCCAGATCACTACAACAATAACAAAGGAGGATGCAGGTACCCAAACCTTCACAAGATGATTTCTCCCCTCCCCTATGATTAAAAATGCTGTGTCCCTTTTCTAATCAAGCCCAACAACACAACTGGTGAGATGCCTTGGTCTGGCTTGGAAGGAGAGAACATTATATGCTCCTTTCATTGCAATAGGATTTCAATAGGTCCCCTTCATGCTAAGATGTAAGAGCACAGAACAGTCATGCTGAGGACAGATGGAGGGCAGAGATCCACCCTTGGATCTCTCTGCAGCATTTGACTCTGTCATTCCCAGGACACCACTGTCCTGATGGAGACCGGAGGACAAAAAAGATGCTAAAATGGTTTGAGTCCTTCCTGGAGGGATCCAACCAATCAGTAACAATATGCTTGTGAGAAGGAAGTCACAAAAGTCCTACATCTATGAATTTCTGAGACCACTGGGACTTCTAGAGCAGTTGTCAGTCCTGGGCCACCAAACAGCTGATTTGCAGTCAGTCCCATGGACTGCCAAAGCAGCAGAATCAGTCTGCCAAAGAGTTGGGTCAGTCTACGGGGGCTGAAGACCCACCATCAGCCCCCACAGCAAGGGCAATGGTGGGACTTGCTCATTTGCAAAGCCTCAGCTCTGCTCTGTCCCACTGCCCCAAAGTATTTTTAGTAAAAATCATGGACAGGTCACTGGCTTCTGTGAATTCTCGTTTAGTGCTCATGTACTGTGCAGGACTTTCACTAAAATACCCATGACAAAATCGTAACCTTATCAATGAGTAGTGCTGAGGCCCTGGACTTCCGCCATTAGACCCCTCACTTGTGGAGTCCTACAAGGGTTTATTGTCCTCCTCGTTCTATTCAGTGTCTAGGAACAGCCACTATCACAGGTAGGACCCCAGAGACTTACCAGCATGCAGCTGACATACAGCAGCTCTATGACCCACAGCTTCCCACGCTCACGAGTGGGACCCGGGCTTAACTAATGGTACATCCACATACAAGCCACCATAATTTCATGCTACCAGTTCCCAAACTAGCTAGATTAAAGGTGCCTGAGGTATGTCTACCCAAGCTACGATTGCCCCTCGGGACTGCAGAGTAGATGTACCCTAAGACCGAAATGTGAGGGAAGAGCAGCTGGGTGAATCTGAACCTGAGCAGGAGGAATATCACGTTGGCAAAGAAAAGCTCTTGGAGGACCTGGCAGGCATGGGGCAGTTCCCTTTTCTAGGAGGTCCCCACCACCGTTGGTCCAGTCATCCTGCAGTTTAGGAGTTCCTGAATTTCTTGCCAATGCAAATACCACATTCTGCCATCTCCAATTGGCCAGGAGACCCCCGTCTTATCCTGATGGACTGCCCTCAGTCTCACATGCCTTTGTCACCAGCCCACTCATCAGCCACACAGACTACCACCAGCACCTCTTTATGCTGGCTTCCTATGGAACATCAAGTGAAGTGCAAGAATATGGTGGTCTCTAACTTCAAAGCACTCTGTGGCCTGGGCCCAGAGTTACCTCGTAGACTGCCTGAAGCTCTGGGATACGGACAGTGATTGACACCTCTATTCCTCAGCACAATGGAATTGCATAGCACCAGGATGAAACATGTCTGTGCAGGAGACAGAGCTTTCTTGGGACTGGTTGGTTTAACACAATAGAGCAAACTCCCCCAGGAATTAAGACCCACCACATATCTCAGCTCCTTGAATTCTAAGTGTCCAGCACACTTCTTTTACCTGCCTTCTCCAGTATAAACACAATCCATAAAGGAGTTATTGAAAACAAAAACACCACATATACAATTAACCCCATGGGGAAAGGATGAGAAGGAGAACAGACCACAGGTGACATATGTTAGTCATGCTGCTTCATGCAGGGCTGGAAGGCATCCCAATACATCAGCAATGAGGAAAGCTGGTAGAAAAATTTCTGTTAGAACAATTTTCCATCAGGACATGCAATTTTGTTAAAATTGAAGGGAAAATGTTGATTTCAACAAAACTTTCAATCAGAAACAACCAAAACAGATCAGTTTGACTTCCTTGTTCCATTTTATTAATGTGAAAATGTGGGGTTTTCATAAGGTAAAATGTTTTGTTTCCCCTTTCTCTTCGTCTTTTATTAGGTTTTATTTTTATATTATTGCACTATTTGATTCTATTTAATATTCCATATTATAATATTCAATTTGATTAAAACAAAGCATTTAGAAGTTTCCAAATTCAATTTTTTTCAAAATTTCCTTTTGCTGAGAAATTTTGAAATTCCATCTTTTCAAAATGCTGCAGTTTGCCATGACAAGGTCATTCCATTTTCTGACCAGCTCTTGTGATGAGCAGGGCCGGATTTAGGTACAAGCCAAGTAAGCCATCGCTTAGAGCCTCATATTATGAGGGGCCTCTAAATATGTCAGAGATAACGTAGAAGATTTATCATGATTGAAATTGTTTTGGCTTAAATAACCTTTCATATAAAATCCACCAGCAGAATTCTGAACCCTGACCTTTCCATCCCAACCCATACCCAATCCCATTGACTTCCCTTCCAGGATTACTTGCATCAACCACATGTTGCCCAGCCTCACCTCAGATCTCAGGAGGAGACAATGGGACAGTCTATCATTTATTTTTTCATTACCCTTTCTGTTATGATGTAATACACTTTTTTCTCTTTATTTTTTATGGTATGGGCCATTAAAACTTGATATGGCTTAGGACCGCAGCATGTTTTAACCCAGCCCAGGTGCTGAGGATAAAATACCAGAAAAGAACTAAATAGGCCTATGAGAGAGTGTTGGATGGTAACCCTCTCTAGCCAGCCCTCTGTCACACCAGTCCCAGCTAACTAAATTGTATTAAAGCTTGTTAAGGGGGACCTATAGCTGATTAGGGAATGGGAGGCAGCTGTCCACCCAACTGGGTTGAGAGGTTGCTTGTACCTGATTAGCAGATAGGAGGCAGCCGCCAAGCTGACTAAACAGGGCTTATATGCTGACTGGAGACAGGAAAGGTAAGAGGTGGGGCAGGGGGGTGGAGAGACTTTACTGCCTTATAGGGCGAGAGATGCCCCAGATGTAGTCAGCCTTTGCCCAGTACTGTGTGAAAGTGGTGGACACACAGAGGCCCTGTAAATAAACTGTGCTGCTGACTGCTAAACTAGAGGGTCTTTGAATCATTTCTGAGCTAGAGGGGGCTGTGGTGGAGCACCCTCACATGCCTGCTAAGACATCACAACAGATTTTCTCTGGCACTCTGACATGGGAAGGGAGAAGGCCTATGGGTGCCTGATTCAGGGTTAGATTGTGACATGGCTATCTTGTTGGCACAGCAAATTTCCCCCAGTGGAAAATACCTAGAGCTTACATCTGGATGCAGAGGAGTCAGTGGGCTAAAGAGAAATTATTACGCAGATGGCCAGCCCTTGTGTGTGTCCATGGGGCAGTCCGAAGAGGTGCTAGTGCAATAGCTGTCTTGCTGCAGAAGCCTGGAATATACGGCCCCAGGTTGTTTCATGTGTTGCTATGTGTCAGGGACACGACCAGCAAGTGGGTAGACAGAGATAGGGTGGTAGCTGGGCCTGGACTTAGGGGTGAGCTGGAGATAGAGCTGGGAAGCAGAGCCAGGGTGTCAAAGATGGTGAAGGGCAGGAACTGAAGCAGGCTGGGCAGGGCAGGCACAGGACCAGGCACAGAGCAGGTTGAGCAGCCAGAGAACTCTGGATGCTGCTCTGTCAAAAGGTAGCTTAATTTTGTCCCTGTACCAGCCATGCTGTGCAATTGGTCAGTCAGCACCTGCCAGCACCAGTTGCGTCCAGGGACCTGCTCCCTGAAGCTGGAATGCCACCCTGAACATAGCTGCCTCAAGAGTTGTCCAGCAATTCACATGCAAGCTCCCAAGGGCTGAAGAGCTGGGTTCTAATATTTCCTTTGCTACTGACCTATTCAGTGCCCTTGGCAAGTTATTTAACCTCAGTTTCACTGACTGGAAGTGGTACCATTAGCTCCCCTCTGCAAGGCAGTGGTAGCTCAAAATAAGGTATTGGCCATAATGTAGGTTTAGTGAAGGAGCATATGCACTGTGAGGCAGTTGGCTGCTGATGCCTTTTGCTGATGAATATTCATGGATACAGGAAGAAATGTGATGAACATGAAATGTTTAAGATTTATAATCTGCTTCATCCTAGAGCCCCTCTTGTCCTAAGCAATGACCTGCAATTTGTCATAGGCTTTTGTTGTTGACTTGTGCTGTTTGCTGATCATATCTGTAAATCATGATTTAACACATAATCTGATCAAGGGAACAGGCTCAGTCTGACAAGTGTGATGAACCCTGGTGGAAACCCAGGGACCTGTTTGAACTGAACAGAAAATACAGACATCAATCAAACGCTTAAACAGGAAATAAAAAAAAACAAACCCCAACCCCACATTACTCAGGTGTCTGAAAACCTGCTTATCAAATTTAATTTAGTCTCCTAATGTCCCCTAAGAAACTTCATTTCCTTGTGGTAACTGGTAAGAGAAGTGACAAGTCATGAGAGAGAGAGCTGGTTGGAAAATGAGAAACTTTCCCCCCTGGAGTTTTTGCAGAGAAAACTCCTGTTTGGAATTTTGCCATTGAGAATATATGATTTACCAGGAGGAAAGTTGAAAATATAATAAACCGTGGAAAACCTACTTTTGCACATATTCTGACTGCCTTCCAACTTTTGCCAGTAAAGTTACTTTCAGCAATTCATGCTCTTATACTTGACACTGAAAAATGAAAGTGTTGCTTTTGAAAGGGAAAGGAGCATTTTAAACCCATTTGTAACATTCTACCACAGCATTTTTAGGGAGGAAAAAAAAAGTTTAGAGAAGTTGCACCTTTTCCTTTAATGTCAAGATGATTTTTAAAATGCTCCCCAAAAACTATTTTCCCTGACTTTTTTAAATTTTGGAATAAAAAAAAGTCAAAACAAAGTTTCTAGAAGCACAATTTTAATGTTTTTGAAACCCAGCTTTTTGACAGAAAAGATTGTTGTCAACATTTTGATCAACTCTAATCAGAATATTTAAGTTTTAGTCCAAATTCTGACCCTGACTCATTGTATGATATTGAATAACTCATTTAAATGTTCTGTGTCTGAGTTCTTCTGTCTGTACAATGGGTATAATAATACTTCCTTATTTTACACAGAGATAAGAGACTTAATAAATGCAAGGTTATAGTGAGCTTTAAGCTCCTCACATGAGTGGCACTGTATAAGTGCTAAGATTAGTATTAATTGAGATTCATAGAGGTGCTGACACCAGCTTCTTTTAACTTAAATGGGTGTTGTGATCTCTCACTGCGTATGAAATTCACCTCTTCTGCAGCAAGCCTACAGTTATTTAACAAAATCACTTAATTTTAAGAGTTTAAATGTGTCTTAAGTGATTTGTAGACCTTGTAAATTTCACCACACGTGCTCAGGACCTCTCAGGATCTGATTTATAGATTAAATTGATTTATTGCACCACAAACCAGTGTTTTACCAAAGATCTTAGAATCATAGAATCATAGACTCTTAGGGTTGGAAGGGACCTCATGAGGTCATCTAGTCCAACCCCCTGCTAAAAGCAGGACCATTCCCATTAAATCATCCCAGCCAAGGTTTTGTCTAACCAGGCCTTAAATGTGTCCAAATATGGAGATTCCACCACCTCCCTGGGTAACCAATTCCAATGCTTCGCCACCCTCCTAGTGAGAAAGTTCTTCCTAATAGAACCTCAACCTCCTTAGCTGCAACTTGAAATCATTGCTCCTTGTTCTGTCCTCTGTTATCACTGAGAAAAGCCTAGCTCCCTCCTCTTCAACAAGTAGTTGAAGGTCTTCTCTTCTGCAGACTAAATAAGCCTAGTTCCTTCAGTCTCACCTCATAAATCATGTACCCCAGCCTCCTAATCATTTTTGTTGCCCTCTGCTAGACTCTTTCTAATTTGTCATCATCCTTTCTGTAGCGGGGAGCCCAAAACTGGACACAGTATTCCAGATGCGGCCTCACCAGTGCCGAATAGAGGGAAATAATCACATCCCTCGATCTGCTGGCAACACTCCTACTGATGCAGCCCAATATGCCATTGGCCTTTTTGGCAACAAGAACACACTATTGATTCATATCCAGCTTCCCATCCACCATAACCCCCAGGTCCTTTCCTACAGCGCAGCCACTTAGCTGATCGGTCCCCAGCCTGTAGCAGTACCTGGGATTTTTCCATCCTAAGTGCACGACTTTGCACTTGTCCTTGTTGAACCTCATGAGATTTATTTTGGCTCAATGCTCCCATTTGTCTAGGTCTCTCTGAATCTTATCCCTGCTCTCCAGCATGTCTACCATTCACCCCAGCTTGGTGTCATCCTCGAACTTACTGAGCGTGCAATCTATACCATCATCCAGATTATTAATGAAGGTGTTGAACAGAACCAGCCCCAGGACTGACCCCTGGGGCAGTCCACACATTATTGGTTGCCAACTAGACATTGAGCCATTGATTCCTACCTGCTGAACCCAATGATCTAGCCAGTTTTCTATCCACTTTACAGTCCATTCATCCAGCCCATACTTCCTTAACTTGTTGACAAGAATGCTGTGGGAAACCTTATCAAAAGTTTTGCTAAAGTCAAGGTATATCGAGGTATATCATGTCAACAGCCATTTCTGCATCCACAAATCCAGTCATTTCAGTCCATCTCATCAATCCAATCTAAAAAAGGACCTGGGGATTATGGTAGACGGGAAGATGGATATGAGTCAACAGTGTGCTCTTGTTGCCAAAAAGGCCAATGGCATATTGGGCTGCATCAGGAGGACTTTTGCCAGCAGATCAAGGGATGTGATTATTCTCCTCTATTCGGCACTGGTGAGGCCGCATCTGGAATACTGTGTCCTGTTTTGTGGTCCCTGCTACAGAAAGGATGTGGACAAATTAGAAAGAGTACAGCGGAGGGCAACGAAAATGATTAGGGGGCTGGGGCACATGATATATGAGGAAAGACTGAAGGAACTAGGCTTATTTAGTCTGCAGAAGAGAAGACTGAGGGGGGATTTGACAGCAACCTTCAACTACTTGAAGTGGTGCTCCAAAGAGGAGGGAGCTAGGCTGTTCTCAATAGTAACAGAGGACAGAACAAGGAGCAATAATTTCAAGTTGCAACTGGGGAGGTCGAGGTTGTCTATTAGGAAATACTTTCTCACTAGGAGAGTGGTGAAGCATTGGAATGGGTTACGTAGGGAGGTGATGGAATATCCATCTTTGGAGGTATTTAAGGTCCTGTTAGACAATACCCTGGCTGGGATGATTTAGTGGGAGTGATCTTGCTTTTAGCAGGGGGCTGAACTAGATGACCTCATGAGGTCCCTTCCAACCCTATGATTCTACGATTCTGCATAATTACATTACATACAGTTCTGCTGTGTATTTATCAGAGTGTAAGGAGACTCACTACTCTAAAGAGTGGATCAAAATCTATTTGAGTATATGAGCAGTGTTGTCATACCTCCTGATTGTATCACATCTCATGATATTTGGTGGTTACCTCAAGGACCCAGTACCCAGCATCAATTGATTAGATGAGGCTCTAGGTCTCGTGATTGCAGAGAAAAGCTTGTAAATGTGGCCCAAGTGTAACCTAAATGCTCAGAAACCAGAAGACAAATAAGAAGAATTCAACATTTATTATTCTTTAAAATGCCATTTTAAGGCCAGTTTTATAATTGGTGGCGAGGAAAGGGGGGCTGACTCACAATATTGGAATGCCAGATGTTGGCCATACTGGTGCTGTCCAATTACTTTGGGGTTTTGGGCAGTCATCTGCAATTTATACTGGGATGCCGCCTAGGCATTTGGAATGAGATGCTCTGTTCCAAAAGTGTGGTGACACAGCAACTGCATGATCTTGAGATGCGATCATCTTGCACAGAATTTCTTGAACTGGTTCCTCATGAGGTCCCTTCCAACCCTAAGATTCAAGGGGTATGTCTACACTAGAAAAGCTAAGTTGACTCTGTTAAGTCGACTTAAAGTTGACTTACAACATCTACACTAAAAACTGAAGTTGACTGCCTGCATCTACACATGCAGGTGCTAGGTTGATGGAGAGCCGTGGCTTGGGGGAGCCACGGGTCGGGGAAAGGGAGCCACAGCTCTCCCAAGGGACAAGGGAGCTACGGCTTCCTCCAGGGACAAGAGAGCTGCGGCTCCCTTCTTCCCCAGAAGCCATGGCTCCCTTCTCCACGGGGAGCAACGGCTTCCTTCTCCCCAACCCACCCCCCTTAGGTCGACTTAGGGCGTCCATACTGGTTTCAAGTTGACTTAACAAATCAGCTTAAGCCTTAAGTCTACCTAAAGATGGGGAGTTATTAAGTCACCTTAAGCAAGCGCTTAAGTTGACTTAATGAAAGCCAGGTGTGGACGCGGCGTTCTGTAGGTCAACATAAGCGTCCTTAAGTCGACCCAAGTTGCTAGTGTAGACATACCCTAGGATTCTATGACTTTGTATATTCTTTGTAAATAGTCAGTACGGCCTCATTGAAATACCTGATTATCATCAACTCCCCTCTGAACACCTACAAGATTCCAAACTTTGATTCATCATTTGGTTTGAAACAAAGGGATTCTCTCTGGCTTTCTAGCTCTGTTGAGGAACACAATCTGTGCTCCTTAGGGCCTCCCTAAATCCTGGCCTAGTTTAGATATGGAAGGGACTCTTGACAAAAACTTGTTGAAATTTTTCAAAACTTTTTTAGACATCAAATAAAAATGGGTTTTTGACCAAAACAAACATTTTTGCAAGAAGTTTTCATTTTGGTCAAAATCTGAAACAAAGATGGCTTTCAGTAAAAATATTTGGTTCACTTTTTGTTTTTGTTAACTCAGATTTTTTTTTAAACTGAAACCAGCTTTTAGGGGCGAAAGGAGGTGGGGAGTTGCTTTCAATTTTTCATAAAATTTTTAGTGTAATTTTTCAGTTTTTTGTTTTGGAAAAATCATCTTTTTTTTACTAAAATCTTATATTTTACTGATTTTTGATAACTGAAAAAGGATTTTTTTCCAGCTTTACATTAAAAATAGAAACATTTCATGGGAAAGTAAAAGATTTTTTGGTTTAAAAAGATTTACCTATGGAAAGTAATTGGTATGTGTGGACCAGCTTTACAGCCATCTACACTATCCCTTGCTCTCTCCCATCTCTCCTGTGCCCTCTTAAAACCCCTCTGCTGTTTCATTTGGACATAACAGTCCATTTTCCCTCCTACACACCTGTGTAGTGTTGATGCATCGTGCTATTAGACAACTGCCTTATTTGCTCCCACTGCTTGGTGGTATTAATACTTAAATCACTTACCTACACACAAAGGCTTTGTATGGCCTAAATTAATTAATATTTATAGAGCAATATGGGATTCTTGGAGGAAGGCGCTCATAGCTTAATGCTTATTTATTAATGATTCATTCTGATCATTACATTCATTCCTCTTATTTATTTTCATATGCTCCCAACTCCAGCTAGTGCTTCAGCTATTTCAGATGACTCGCATGTGCTTTTTCCCAGCCCTCTTCCAATCCAAAAGTTGGAAGTAATGACCAAGCTCACTGAATTACTTACAGTGCAATAATAGTCAGAAAAAGTGAGTGGCCCCTGCTTACTCCATCTATTTTTTCCCTTCTGAGTCTTACCTGCTGTCTTCATAGACAAAAAACAAGGTTTTCCTCTTAGCTCTGAGCTGGTTTCTAGTTTGGCTTGTACAACACCACTGGAATCCTCATTTCTGAGGCTGACTTGAACAACTGATGGTGCCCGGCTGGATTTTTGTATCCCAGGAAAAGCATGAGACACCAGCAAACCGAGAAATCTCCTGATATGTTCCCTCTAGGGTGGTTGTGAGGGAACCATGGAGCATCCACAGTATCATCTATTCTGATCCCCCTTTCAAATCCTAACTGCACCCTAACTTCAAGTAGCTCCTCTATGCCCTCTATTGTAAATACACTCAGAGGAGAATCAGTCCCCCAAACTTGCTGATATTCAGCTGCATAGATCACAACCAGAGCTATGCAGGGGTTTTTTCAGCAAATAGTTTATTTGCCCAAAAATTCAGTTTCAGGTCAACTGAATCCATTTGACAGAAAATGAGTCCTGTGGCACATTTTAAAGACTAATAAATTAATTTATCACATAAGTTGTCATGGACACAATCCCACTTCTTCAGATGCACAAAATGGAAAACATACTGTGTTGGCTGTATCTATACATACAGAGAAGGGTGGGTCACAAGGTCAATTCAAACAGTTCCAGAGGGATAGTCTGCTAGCCTAGCTCAGCAAAGGAAACAAGTTCTTTTGGCTTAAACAGTGTGGAAGAGGGAAGCAAAAGCTATAAGCAAGGTCTGAGAAGGTGAGAGCAGTAATAGAGGGGAAATAACCTTTTGTAATGAGTTAGGCATTCCAAATCTCTGTTGAAACCCAACGTGAAGGTGTCTAGTTTGCATATGAATTGCAGCTCTGCAGTTTCATGTTGAACTCTGTTTTTGAAGTTTTTTTTTTGCTAAAGGACTGTAGCTAGCATGTTTTTTATAGAATGTCTGGGTAGATTGAATATTCCCCTGCTGGTTTTTGAATGTTGCCATTCTTGATGTCTGATTTGTGTCCATTTATTCTTTTGCACAGAGACAGTCCAGGTTTGCCAATGTATATAGCAGAGGGGCATTGTTGGCACATGATCACATATATCTCATTGGGAGATGTGCAAATGAATGAGCCGCTGATGGAGTGGCTGATTTGGTCAGGTCCTATGATGGTGTCACTTGAGTAGATATGTGGGATAGAGTCAGGTTGAATTTAGTGAATAGTGTTGACCACCCTTCCCCCCACCTCCAAAAACAAACAAAAATGGGGGGCGGGGAGAATCTGAAAAAGTTTGAACATTTTGATTTTTCATTTTGAAATGGCATTTGGTTTTGAAATTTAGCCTGATTTAACACCCTCCCCCCCACACACACACACACAATTTTTTAAAGTTTGGAATAATATGGGGAGAAGTCAGGTCTCAAAGTAAGAGGAGGTGGAAGTCCTCTTAATTATACTGATATGGATACATGGACTTGAGACTCCTCCCAGCCCATCTCTAGATATGGGATCTAGTTTCTACTTGCTGAGTTAAAAGAATAAGAAGGCAGGAGAAATAAGTAGAAGAAAAGAGACCAGGGCAAGTCCTCAGCTGGTGGGTGTTGCTCTGAGATTTGACACAAGCTACCCATTCTGTGCAGCCATTAGCTACCCCAGGTCTTACTTTAGGGAGCTTCCTACGAAGCCCGCACTCAAGGGCTATGGTTCCAGATGCACATGTAAGCCTCCATTTGTGCACATTTGAGGGCAGGAACAGGCCTCAAGTACGAATGCATTTTGATACACTCCTTGCTATTAACAAGCACAACAAAATGAAGCTTTTTGAAGAACAACACACACCCTTCCCTAACTCCTCTTTGATTGTGGCTTGCACTCATGAGCCCAAACATCCATGGGCAATACAAAATTGCAGCTGCCCACATGAGCTCTGTGCTTGCAAAATCTTTCCACACATTGAGGCTTCTCTCCCTGATGCATGCCTCATAATCAGCTTGAGTGGAACAACTCATCCTATTTGGAATGTTTTTCTTCCTCAGACTTTAAGCCCAGAGATTGAACTGTTTATAAAAATCAATTTTTAACCAAAAAGAGGAAACTTTTATTTAAAAAATTACCATTTTGGCTGGAAAAGTCCTCAAAACATTCATTTTGAATGAAAAAAACATTTATTCTTATTATTATTATTATTAAATTGGCTTTGGAGTTACTTGAGTTACTAAGACAGTGAGTTCTGAGTGGGATTCAAGGCCATCAGGAACATCCCAGAGCATTGTTTAGGGCTGGTTGGATTTTTTTCATATAATAATTTATTATTATTGGATTATAATACAATTAATTAATCAATCAATCAATCAATTAATTAAACTAATCGATGTTATATGAAAAAATTCCAACTAGCCCCTGGAATGCTTCTGCCAGCCTTGAATCACACACACAACTCATTGTCCTAGTAACTCCAAAGCCAACCCAGTCCTACCTTGGCCCCCTGACTGAAAAAGCCTTCTCCAGCATGACCTGACTTCAGCACAGCAGCATTGCACTTGTCGAAAGTGTAACCACAGACTAACCTGACTGCCCAATGTGTGAATATAATTTGGCCAGAACTCGACATGCTCTACATTTTGTGCAATTTTCATTATTAACATGCTCCAGGGATCTACCTAACTTTCTTTCATTCATATTTGTAATCGTCTGGCTTGACTGGAAATGGAGACTATGAGGACTTTGCTGGGTGAGTTAAAAGGCCATGCAGTGTTTCCCCATAGTTGCTGCCTATGATACTGTATCTGTCATTTGCTAAAATGACACCTTGTAAGTTCAAAGATGTCTCATTGAGCCAAACATAGCTGGACAGTGAAACCCACTTAATTAAAGAATCCAAGGGGAGGTTAATAGAGTTCGATACGTGTAAGCTGGAAAATGACAGCAAAGGAGGAGATAAGAAATGACTGTAAGCATTTGAAGGGTGTAAATTACATGCGTTTCGGGGGGAAAAGTTCCCCCAAGGCAGAAGAATTGTACCAGGAGGTGTAACTAGGAGTAATGACAAAAGAAAAGGTAAGGTGGTGGGGTAGCCACAGGACATTTTTCCTACTAGTGCAATCTATCAGAAGTGGAATAGACAACAGAGTCTTGTGGCACTTTTAAAGACTAACAGATTTATTAATTGCATGAGCTTTCGTGGGAGAAAATCCCACTTCATCAGACGTCAAAGCGTCTCTGTTGTCTTTCTACAATAGACTAACATGGCTACCCCTTTGGA
>ML685768.1:32833382-33043731 GCA_007922175.1 Pelusios castaneus | reverse complement strand
ATTAATAAATCTGTTAGTCTTTAAAAGTGCCACAAGACTCTGTTGTCTTTCTACAATAGACTAACACGGCTACCCCTTTAGAAGTGGAATAGTTTGAGATAAAAGTTTCATTATATTTAATCCAAAACTGAATGTAACAATGGAGAGAGTACCTCCGAAGATCAATAAAGCACTTTAAGAGACAGAGATGGGAAGACTAGAGAGGTAGTTTCTCTCATCTCTTATTAATTAGTTGAATACACATTGTGAGTACACATCTTGCAGAAGGGAGGTAGCTATTTATATAGATGCACTGGTAAATAACAGAGCTATTTATTAGTAATGATTGTGTCTATAAAGCCCATCAGGGATCAATTCCTGTGGTGTTAGACGTTTTCCAGACAAGTAACCAGAAGACAGTCCCTGCCTCAGATGGTTCACAAAAGTCATTTAATAACAAGATGAATTAGCAGATGAAATAGACAGAGTTGGGGCAGGGAGGAGGAAGGTTGTAGTAAATCTTTCATAGTTTGCATAGTAGGCTATGGTCTTTGGTCATCACATGAACAGAACAGTGACTTGTCCTGGCTAAGAAAAATAAACCTGAGCAACTATTTTGAAACCAGTAATATCTCAGGCAATTAAGGGGATAAGATGATTCTCATTGGCATGCACAGGGTGGAATGGGATCTACTTCTGATCTCTTTTGGACCAAATGGGGAGTAACTCCATTGAAGAATAGGGTGATGCCAATATAGAACCAGTTCTCTGTGTTTGTATAGCATCTAACACAATGGGCTCTGTCCCATGATTGAGACTCCTAGGTACTACAGCAATATAAATAAATAACGAGAGAAAGCCAAAAACAGGACTTAATAAGGGTGTGGAAAGTATTCCCTCACCCCCCAACAGCAGACTGGCAGGACAACGGGTACAGGAACAGAACTCAAAGATTTCTTACAGCTACTGTGCATAATCCTTTTATATTGGCACCAGTGCAGACCACTTTGTTCCTTCCACTGCTCTATACCGTTCTTTATATAACTGATTAATTTCCCAGCACTGGTGCCATCTGAGACTGAAAATACCACTGTCCACAGCACCTGATTGTCTTATCAAGCAGGTTTTTTAAACCTGAGCTGCTATTAGACTTCAGGTCAAAGGAGATGTCTTGGTATGTTAAGGACATCTTTGGGAAGTCAAGCAAAACATGTCACTGAGCATAAGGTGTTGTGTTCTTTAGATACAAGATATTATGTGGCAGATGAGGAAGTTAGTTCAGTGAGACTTGCCTGGAAGCAGAACATTAACAAAGGTTGTGATAGGGCCAGGTAGACTTAGAAGAGCCAAAGGCAGTCAGCTGGTGGTCTAGCCACTCTGCAGATCAGAACTTTGTTCACTGGCCAACAGCCCCACTGTTGTTGTTCGGAGCTGATATGAAGAGCTGCACTTCTGCAAAGAATGTTAAGAGGAAGCCATTTGTCATGCACAATAAGATGTATTGGTCCTACAAAGCCCAGGAATAGAACTAGTCAAAACTCAGAATTTCTGTTCCTTGGGAAATTCTGACATTTTCAAATGTCCTTCTATCCCAAATTAGAACAAAAAATTGAAACTTTGAGATTTTCTTTGAGACAAAATTTCTTTTAAAAAAATTGGTGAATATTGAAATGGCCTTATTAAAGAGCTTTGTTTTGTTATATTATAATGTCAAATGAAATATTTAAATAACTTTTCATTGAAATTTTATGTACAATCAATATGTTCCTCCAACTTTTTCATTTGAACAAATCAGCATTTTCTGGCAGAAAATTTTTGGCCAATGCTAATAATGTAAAAATGGCCAGACAGGGTCAGATCAGTTGTTCTGGGTGATGGGGTGGACTGACGTTCCTGCTGGAAATCTCATTGCCCTGCCACACTTTACGCCAGAAAAGGGCAATGGAAAGAGTCCTCCAGCTTGCCTAGAGATGCTGCATGGGACACAGCCAATCAGAAAAGAGGCTTCAAAGAGCAGCCAACCAGGGACCAGCAGGCTTGTATAAAAGGAGTTGCAGGGACAAAATGAGTTCAGCCTATTGGGGGGGATCAGGTGAGCAAGAGGTACTCCTGGCTGGCAGCAGGGGCTGGACAGATCAGTTGCTTGCAGGAACTGGGGAAACCCAAGAATAGCTTCTGGCTGGCTTCTGGGACTAAGCAGGTAGTTACTGGCCAGGGTTAGGGGAGTGAGGGAGGAACTTCTGGCTGGCTTCTAGGACTCAGCTAAGATGGGCTACGGGAAAGTAGCCCAAGGAAACACAGAGCAGCAATTAGTAAAAGGATGCAGAATGAGTCTCTATACTTAAAAAGAACCTGGGTTGGGATCCAGAGCAGTGGGTGGGAGTGACACTTTGTGTCTGAAAGGAACATCCCAGAAACCCCACATTCACCAGTGTCATATAGTTATGATACGTTCTGTACAAAAGATGCCTTGTGTGACATCATTTTAAAAGCCTTGGTCTGCTGAACATTAATACTTTGTTGGATTGTATGTGAAATTATAAAATATTTTTGGCTATGCTACTGGAACATGTTGTGAGGTGGGAAACACCTGCAAAAAAGCTTTTCAGTGGCCAAGCATGTGGACAGCCCATCAAGAGGAACCAGCTCTCCCATCCCCCATCTCAGGAAATATGTTATGTATTCTTGATCAGCTCTCTTGCCCGGCACTTTAGCTACTTTATGTATATACAGATACGGAAAGCACTCATTAACAGCCATCACTTGCATGGTGCGGTATAGATCCCTAAGATCCCCGGAGCTGGTGTGGTGCTGTGAATTGACAAGCCTCTTTGACAGTAACATGCATCACTCTCATATGGGTTGGTATGAATTTACTCAGGTCTCTTCTAAGAGTTTCTGTCTGTGAACCAGTGGGTACAACCCACCAGCGAATAAACTCTCGACAGTGACAGAACGTCTGTCCCTTTCTTCTAAGTCATCTTTATTTATCAAAACAGTTCAGCATCAATTCATCTCAGAGCATATCGTTCACAGACTCTGTAACATTAATCTTGGTGAAGATTGTTTGAGACGTCGGTCTCTCTCTCTCACAGACACTGTGCTCTCCCTCCGGCAGACTTTAATTTTGGGTTTTTTGTCTAAAATAAACTCAATCAGAGGGAAGGGATCTGTGCTAATGTAACACTGTTTTCAGTGTACTTGTGATAATTCTGTGTGTATCCTCTGTTGGCCATTCACGTCCCTTGTTCTTCACTTCCCAGAACAAGGAAATTTGCACAACCTTTTCTGTGTTAGATATAGTATGCTTTTCACTTGCTCTTCTACATTTGCTTCTTTATTTGTAAATTATGCCACCCACTTATCAGCACCCTCCATCCCCCCTGCCTCCACTTTGAAAGAGAAACTCATTAAGTCCTTCAATTCATGTCAACTGCCCCGAGGACACCAGTGGTTAAAAGTCAAGCCACTACAGGAAATATCATGAGGCTGAGTTCATGAATAGCAGAAAACTTCTTTTCTGTGCGTGGATCTCTTAGAAATGAAAAACTTGCCAAAGGGGACACCTAGAAGTATAAACTGAAAACTCTAGCTCAGGATTAAGTTTTTGTCCTGTTCCTGAGAACACCAGGTAATTTTTTTGAGAACATGTACTATTCATTCAGCCTTAGGAACTCCACAGGACTTATTGGAAGTGAGTTTACAAGAAGCCACTTCTTCCCCGTGGTTGATATTTACTGACAAACAGAATTCATTTTCTTCCACCCCTCAGTGTCCTAATAAAGGCACATCATATATGGAATCAAGAGTTCTTCATAGCCCATGGCTTAAAATCTTTCATGTGAGATTTTTGTTTAACAGGGACATTGTCAAAGGAAAAAAAAACACATTTCCTTTATTTCTTTTTCCATATTCAAATGTGTCCTTGCAGCTTCAGTAACTCGTATTTTAGATAAATAAAAAACAGCAGCAAGAAAGGATGTAACAGACCGAGTTGAGCTGCCCAACACTTACTAGTCTGCCAGACTCCTATGAGGAGATCCAAACGCAGAATTCACATGTTTCTGAAGCCTCCAGATTCTGAACAGAGTCCAGGGACAATCTGTGGTGGTAGATCCTCTGTTTAGCCCCCTCTCCTTTCTGAAAGCCAAGACCTCACAGTCCAACTACCTACCCCAGGGACAATTGCTGACCCTTTGAATTCTCTTTCAGACACACCCTCTCCCAGAATGCCAGCTGTCTGGGTACTGCAGGGTTACAGATTAACTCTTTAAGGACACAGGATAGGTAGAGCACATCACACACATGCACAGGATTCTAAATCTCCATTGCTCTTTACTTCTGCGATAAAGCACAAGAAAGCACAGGTGATTTAGAAAACAACAATCACCCTAAATACATTGCCCCTCACCCTAGCTCATCCTTCCCTGGGGAGGGTGTGTCTCATCCCCCACCTCTCCCAGTGGCCGGTCCACAGAGGATAAGTTTGCTGCTGGTGCCGACAACTCCATTAACTCAACTGGAAGAGGTTGGTGTGGTGATTAAACACTGGAGCATAACGGATACAGAAAAGGGAGATAAGTTAAGGGCATTTCAGTGGAACAACGAAAGCTTTGGAATGTTATAAGCATCTGAAAATAGGTCTTATAATGGAAAGCACAAGACAACCTTAATTACATGTAATGCTGCCAGTTCCGCCTGGAGTGTCTAAAGTTGGTCAATAAATTTTGAATTTTAGTTTTTCCACCAAATTTTTGCAAGGTAAATTTAAGATTCAGCAACCATTCCCAACCCTCCCACATTTTTTTACTGTTTCTTTCTGTCTTTTCTGCTAACAACACTTCAATTAAATATAGTTTTAAATGACTAATGTAAAAGACTGATTTTCTTTTTCCCACTTGAGATGCTCACTTACTCTTTGGATAACACCCAGCTTGGGTTGGAAAACTAAATGGAGTTGTTTTTCACTATTTACCTTTAGTTTCACTATCATGTTCCCCTACCCTGAGCACACTCCTGTGTCTTTCTTGAACTGTAGAGGAAAGATTTACATATTTTTAAAGCATTTGCTGTGGTATTTTTAAAACAATCATGACATTTTCTAATAAAAAATGCTCCGGTTAGAAAAATTTTCAAAACCCAGAATGAAAGAAGAATTTGTTGGTTTGTGCCATGGACTTCTCAATTTTTTTTTTTTTTTTTTTTAACAAACTTTCTATTTAGGTGTAAATTGACTGGCAGGATCCCTTTAAACATTTTTTGTCTATTAATATGGCTTCTGTGTATTGATAATGCATGCAGTACACTTCTTGGACATCTGTCTTGCCTTTCATCTGAAAAATCTCAAAGCATTTCACAAATGCTAATTAACAAAATTTCATCACAGCTCTTCACTAAGGCAGGTGTGTTAGGATTAATGGAGAGTATTAATATCCTTATGGGAGTCAAAGCAAATGAACCTATCAGACAGTATGGGGTAACTTTAACGCTGGTAGAATTTGAAACTTTCCTTTAGTTGAACATTACACTTTTAATTCTGTGCAAATCCTTCTCATTTTCAATGAAGCACAAGCATAAACAAGCATAAAATCACTCTTTCTGCTTTTGCACTGTTGAATGGAGGGATGTTTTCTCCTCAGTTTGAAACTTGTGGATTAAAATCAGTGGTGGGTGAGCCTCAAAGATGCAAAGGCTGGCTTTGAGTAGGCACTTGAAAACTGGAATGCTCTTGAGCCCTCATCTAATTTGACCTCCTGCCTAACACGGGCCAGAGAATTTCACCCTGTTATTCTTGGACTGAGCCCAGTGACTTGTGTTTGATCATAGAATCATAGAATAATAGGGATGGAAGGGACCTTTAGTCCAACCCCCTGCTAAAAAGCAGGAACACTCCCACTAAATCACCCCAGCCAGGGTTTTGTTTAACCGGGCCTTAAAAATCTCCAAAGATGGAGATTCTACCACCTCCCTAGGTAGCCCATTCCAATGCTTCACCACCCTCCTAGTCAGAAAGTTTTTCCTAATATCCAACCTCGACCTCCCCAGCTGTAATTTGAAACTATTGCTCCTTGTTCTGTCCTCTGTTACCATCGAGAACAGCCTAGCTCCCTCCTCTTTGGAGCACCCCTTCAAGTAGTTGAAGGTTGCTATCAAATCTCCCCTCAGTCTTCTCTTCTGTAGACTAAATAAGCCTAGTTCCTTCAGTCTCTCCTCATAAGTCATGTTCCCCAACCCTCTAATCATTTTTGTTGCCCTCCGCTGGACTCTTTCTAATTTGTCCACATCCTTTCTGTAGTGGGGAGCCCAAAACTGGACACAGTATTCCAGATGCGGCCTGACCAGTGTCGAATAGAGGGGAATTATCACATCCTTCAATCTGCTGGCATTATTCCTACTGATGCAGCCTAATATGCCATTGGCCTTTTTAGCAACAAGGGCACACTGTTGGCTCATATTCATCTTCCCGTCCACCATAACTCCCAGGTCCTTTTCTACAGCGCTGCTACTTAGCCAATCGGTTATAGCACTTCTTCCAGAGAAGAGCAACATGAATGATTAAGGGTCTGGAACACTTGACTTATGAGGGAAGATTGAAAGAGATGGGTTTCTTTAGTCTGGAAAAGAGGAGACTGAGAGGGGACATAACAGTTTTCAAGTACCTAAAAAGTTGTCACGAGGAGGAAGGAGAAAAATTGTTCTTCTTAACCGTCAATGATAGGACCAGAAGCAATGGGCTTAAATTACAGCAAGGGAGGTTTAGGTTGGACACTAGGAAAGAATTCCTAACTGTCAGGTGATTAACCACTGGAATAAGTTGCCTAGGCAGGTTGTGGAATCTCTATCTTTGGAAGTTTTTAAGAGCAGGTTAGACAAGCACCTGTCAGGAACGGTTTAAGAGGGTACTTGGTCCTGCCACAAGTGCAGGGGACTGAACTTGATGACCTCTCATGGTCTCTTCCAATTTCTATGATTCTAGGAAGGCCTCCAGCCTAGATATGAATACATTGCGAGAGGGAGAATCCACAGCTAGCCTTGATAGCTTGTTCCTATCAGACTGCCATGCTGGATTGGTAGGGTTGTAAGAAGTTTAATATAATGAGTGATAACTGACATGCCAGAAACATGCCCAGGCATGGGACATACATGCAGAAAGGATGTGGTTTTACAATTTTTCTTTTCATTGACTTTTTACATAACAATCAGATCATCTGACCCATTTGAACACATTAAGAGGTGTTTTAATCCTACACAGGTTGCTGGGCTCAGTGCAACAGTGATTTCAATCTAACTCAGACAGATTCATGTCGCGGGTAAGAAAAGCAGCCTATCTAAGGCCATGGGGCATGGATGATGGTTTTGATGACCCCGGTAAAGACCTATCCAGCATACCAATGTGAGCAGTTTACAGTAGACTTGCCAGGTAGGGCTGTGTTGTTATGCCCACTGTATAGATGGGAAACTGAGGCTCAGAAGGCTAGGTGACCTGCCCAATGTCACACAAGAAGACTGTGGCAGAGTTGGAAATTCACTCCAAGTCTCCTGCATTGTGGGCTAGCACTGGAACCATTGGGCCACCTTTCTCAGTAGGAAATGAGCTGACCGCTGTTTCTAGTGAACCAGTGTCCACACCATCAAACCCAGCATCAGAAGGTGACTAATTGCTCACTCTTTCAGTGATCTTAGCAGAGACCAGCACTTCTGACCCCTGGAGGTGGCCCCCAGTCAGGGTTGAGCAGACCCAGTGGTGGGGTTACAATGGGGGAAGCTGAGCCTGAAATTGCCAGCACTACCCCAGTCTGTGAATAATAGAAGGGTTCAGTCACCCAGGCATCTTTCACCAGGAGGGAATTTCCTGGCTACATCCCCCTGGCTCTTGTCTGCTGACTGGAATTGGTCTCCCCTCTCCTGATCCACAAGTCAGCCACTCTGTTGGCATCTCAGGCCATGCCCACCCCTCCCCCCCATGGACCTCAGCATGTGTTTTGAATATGCAGCTATTACACATGCTGCATCCTTTACAATCCGCCATGGTTTATGTGTTCTGCTCCGATGAGTTCAGAAGGGCCTTCCTTGTTTGGAGACAAATGGAGAGTGACAGCGAGAAGTCTGTTGAAGAAATGGGGTTGTCATCTCTGAGCAGCCTGGCTTGCTGATAATGCCATGGGCTCTGAGGCACTCCTGTCACTTTGAATTACCGTCAGCTTTGCTCCACGGAGGTGGAAAACTTTCAGGGCTGACGACCCTGGTAACCGCCCTGTGGCACGAGACATTTCTCCAGTTGCTAAATGCATTCAGTCACTTTCAGGAAGTGATAGTGCAAAGTGCAGAACAACTTCCTCCTCGCTGCCACCTCGCCCTCGGACAGGAAAAACAAATGCTGCTATTGCATGGGCAGACTCTGAATGCAGCTTCTTTGCCTTTTGGGTCATAGTCTCTCTGCTTGCTTCCTGCCCTTTAAGAATACAGGACCCCTCTTCACACAAAGGATACATACCCTCCACCCCTGTGATGAAGCTCTATTATTATCCATGCTAAGGTCTCCATCCTATGGGCACTGCAAATGGAGAGTTTTCTTCCTTACCCTGACATTAAAAGGGTACTGCCACAGTTATGGGCCCAAAGCACTGATCTATGTCCCTGGGCCATGGTCCAGCTGGCAAGGGATCATTGCAGCCCAGCTGATGGGAAATCAGTTTTGCTGCGTGTCCCAGCTCTGTGTCAGCCTTGTAATCATGGCTGTCTCACATGACACTGCAGCTGGGACTTGAACAAGGAGCCATCTAATTTGTAAGCAGAGCTGGTCATAATTCAAAATTTCCATCCAGTAGAGAATGCCAAGACTTCAACATTTGGTTCAATCAAGAACAGGGAGGAAAAAGCCTTTTTTTTTTACTGCAGAATTAATTAGCCTGAAAATATTTCATGTTGACCTTATCACAATGTTTTTGTTTTGTCTTTATTGCTTTAACTTTTAGGACAATTTACATCGAACAGAACAAAAAAGTCAAATCAGTAAAATCAAAATAAAATATTCTGATAATTTTCTATGACAATTTCAATGCGCTCCAGTGATATTTTCTGCTTAGTTGAATCAGCATTTCCCAACAGCAAACCTAAATCAGACAACTTCCATGCATCCCTCCAGTCCTGGAAGGGAGAAAGCAGCCAGGCAGTTGGCTGCTGGCTGACCTCCTCCTTCCCTCGCCCCTACAATTGCAGCCGCCTCTGGCCTGACACTTCGTATCTGCTGTAATCTAGAGCCACTACACACAGTCTACTACGAAATGTGAGTGGCAATCTGATGGGCAGATTACAGAATGTCTGAGTAAACCCAATGCTGCATAGAGTGAACAATAGAATAGATGAAGACCCTAACAACCAAAAGGTAGAGCCTGCCCCACGTGGGCTCAAGGAGAACTTTGTTCTGTGTCTATAAGTAAAAGGCCATTAGTCACAGGTGTCAGCCACTGGGGAGAACCAATACATCACATCCTTCCTGGGTAGCATGGGGCATTGAGGGCGAGGCCATTCTGTGACCAGCCACAATGGGGTACATACAACACGACAGTAGTCGTCAGAGACTGAATCCTGCAGCGCTCAGCATCAAACATATTTGATCGTGGCACTGAAGTAGCAGCAGGCTCTTAATGTGTGTTGGGAGGCCCTTACTGGGAGGTGTGCATACACACGCCGAGCTAGTGGTTTACATGGGAAGGAGAAAAGCAATCTCTCCTATTGGGCTCTCACAGCAAATGCTTAGGGCTATTTTGTGATTGAACTCACCAGTTCCAGTCTGCAGACACAGAGGGCCTCTCCTTTCACACCAGAGTCTCCTGCTCGGACAGCCAGCCCGTGCTGCCTCAACTAGAGCACTATTTTCAGTGCTCCAGCTCAACTGCAGCTAGCATGGGTATGTCTGCGTGAACTGGGGGTCACATGTGCTAGTTGTAGCCACCACCAGGGGGAAACACAGTACCACACTGTTGGGTTGCATCAACAGTTAACTTAGCATCTCCCTTTTGTTTGGCTCACCAAAGAAGAGCGTTACAGTGGACTCACATTGCACAGCAACTCTGCGCGGTAGTTTGGGACAGGACGCATCCATTTGAGATCAAAGACCCACTGCTTGATGGGTCTGTTTATTTGTGCAGCATGTATTTAAAGGGCTGCTACGGGTGCCCATAGCACCAGATGGGAACTTGCTCACAGTTTGTAGAAATCCTGATCAGGCACACAAATAAACAGAGAATCACACCAGCCCTTTTTCTGCAGCACCTAGAAGTCTCCCAGTGAAGTGCTGAACCAGCCTCATCTTGCTTACTGCGGCAGGCCACACTGATGAGATCATGGCCCAAAGCCAGAGGGCTCCCAGTCAGGGCCCCTGCAGCTTCCAATGATATTTGAACAGTTACTCACTGTGTGATTCCACTTCTACTGCATCAGTGCACATAATTTCTCTCTTTCACATAAATTCCCCTTAATGTTCCTCTAACTTTTTACTCAGCGACTCACATTTCTCACAGTAAATTCTATGATCATTATGGACCACATAGTCAGCTAGTAGAAACTGATTTCAATGCAGCGAAGATGATTTACTCCATCAAAACATCATCTGAACTATACATATAAAATGCTGGGGTTTAAATTAGCTGTTACCACTCAAGACAGAGATCTTGGAATCATTGTGGATCATTCTCTAAAAACATCCATTCAATGGGCAGCAGCAGTCAAAAAGCTAACAATGCTGGGAATCATTAGGAAAGGGATAGATGATAAGACAGAAAATACTGCATTACCTCATTATAAATCCATAGTTTGCCCATATCTTGAATATTGCATGCAGATCTGGTTGCCCCATCTCAAAAAAAGGTACATTGGAATTGGAAAAGGCACAGAAAAGAGAATTAAAATGATTAGGAATATGGGAAAACGTCCACATGAAGAGAGATTAATAAGACTGGGACTTACCAGCTTGGAAAGGAGACTAAGGGGGGATATGGTAGAAGTCTATAAAATCACAACTGGTATGGAGAAAGTAAATAAGGAAGAGTTATTTACCCCTTCTAAAAACACAAAAACAAGGGAAGACCAAATGAAATTAATAGGCAGCTGGTTTAAAATGAACAAAAAGAAGTATTTCTTCACACAGCCTGTGGAACTCCTTGCCAGAAAATGTTGTGAAGGCCAAGACTATAACGGAATTCAAAACAGAACTAGATAAGTTCATGGTGGATAGGTCCGTCAATGGCTATTAACCAGGACAGGCAGGGATTGCTGTTTGTCAGTGGCTGGGAAGGCCAACTGTTGGAAGACAGGATAATGGGCTAGATGGACCATAGGTCTGACCTACTATGACTATTCTTATGTTCTTATATCTATCTCACTATCTGTTTATCCCCTTATATAATCATATATCTCTCTCTCATAATTATATGTTCCAGAGGGGTAGCCGTGTTAGTCTGTATACAGCAAAAAACTAGACTCCTGTGGCACCTTACAGACTAACAAATATCTTCGGGCATAAGCTTTCGTGGGCTCCAACCCACTTTGTCAGATGCATGAAATAGAAACAACAGTAGAGAGGTATATATACACACACCAGGAGGAGTAGCATAATAATGGCAAGTACTGACAGAGTCAATTCAATGGGCCAGGAGAGGCTCATTCACACCAGTTGAATAGAAGGTGAGAACGTGTGAAGACCGACAATGACTTTTTCTAGTGTGATAACCATTCCAAGTCCCTGTTCAGACCCAGGCTATGTACACACGATCACTTTATTGCGCGGTAAGGCTCCTTACCACGCAATAAAGCCAGTAGCGTACACATGATCAATTTCTCTGTTGCGCGGCAACACCCTCTTGCCGCGCAACAGTTAAACCACTCAAAACGAGAGTGGTAGCATTACCGTGGAACAGCTGTTCCGTGGTAATGCTCGTGTGTACTCATTTTGCACAATAGACAGCCTCCGGAAATGTCCCAGAGTGCCAATAGAGGCCACTCTGGGACATTGGAGCTGTCAAATATGTCAATCTCACTGCTCTAGCTGAGCAGTTTGGCCCGGTTTGGCAGCTCCCCTGGACTGAGCTAGGGGGCTGGCCCGAACCGGCTGCCCACGCCAGTTCGAGCCAGTCCTCCAGCTCAGCTCCCGGGCTTCGGGTGCCAGCAGGCACTCCGGTGCTCAAGCACCGCAGCGCCTGCTGACACCCGAACCCCTGGACTGAGCTGGGGGGCTGGCTCGAACCCTCGCCAGTTCGGGCCAGCCCCCAGCTCAGCCTCGGGGCTTCAGATGACAGCGGGGACTGGCAACGCAGCCCCCGCTGCCACCAGAAGCCCTGCAGCTGGGCTAGGGGGCTGGCTGTGGGCAGTGCATGGTGGGACAGGTGCCCACCATGCACTGCTCTTCTTTCGCAAAGGAGTATTCAAATGGTGAATGCTCCTTTGCGAAAGAAGCAGCACATGAGTACACGTGAAAGCGCAATATTTATAGCGCTTTTCTTGTCCTGCAATAACTTATTGCGGGACAAGTTTCTCGTGTGTACATAGCCCCAGTCTGATAGAGGAGAGACTCTATTTTCCTCACTGCTCAGCATTCTTGTTACCAAAAATCAAAACAAATTTCAGGTTTATCTAGTGCCTTTCCTACTCAAGGCATCTCATAGTTACTCCATATTCTGGCTCTACACTGACTATGGGCAGGTCTTCACTGCCTCCTATTTTTGGTGGCAGTCTAACGGAGATACACAAATTCCAAAGGGGTAGCCGTGTTAGTCTATTGTAGAAAGACAACAGAGTCTTGTGGCACTTTTAAAGACTAACAGTTAGTTAGTCTTTAAAAGTGCCACAAGACTCTGGAGAGACACAAGTTATTTAAAATAGCTTGAGTATCTGCATTCCGATCTCACCTCTCACCGCTTGTCCACTCTGCTTAGTCAAAGGGAGGGGCCTCCCTTTTATTCAGCACTGACCCAGTTGTGGAGTGGTGTTTAGAGATCGACTTACTGATTGGCTGAGCAGTTCTTCATAGACTTGTTCAGTTGACCAGGAAGATTGAACTGATGATGGCGAATTTGCTGCCACCAGTGAAAATTAGAATTCAATGGGCTATAAGATGAGTGAGGTGATATATTGTGTTGGAGCAACTTCTGTTGTTGAAAGAGACAAGCTTTCAAGCTTACACAGAGGTCTTCTTCAGGGTCATTCTACATTTGGACATGGCACAGGAGAACCAGGTTTAATGGAGGAGGGGGTACTGTACAGGACCTGAGATAAGTGTCTTTTGTTGCTGAAAATTACCCTTTCTGGAAATCACATCCCATTTAAGTTGGACACCCAAATATCCAGGAAGGACCCCAAATGACTACTCAGTCTTGAAAAATTGAGTCAGAAAAAATAAAGTCTTGTCTGAAAGACAGCATTTCTAACAAATCAATCCTTTAGCTCAGTAAGAGCTTCAATCCTGCACTGGAACTTAAATCTTTCAATATAGGGTGACTTGCTCTGTGACTATTAAGCTAAAAGCAAAGGGCTTTTTGCTGTTAATTTAATTTAATTTAATTTAATTTAATTAATTTAATTTAATTATTGAAGAGATTCTCTTTACAGCTAGTCCCCCGCCCTGCTCTGACATTGTCCCAGCTCCTTCCCCCTGCTCCAACCCCACCTTCTCCTCTCACTTCCCGGTCCCCCGCAGCCCAAGCCCCCATTAACACATGCTCATTCAGTCTAGGTCCTCTCTGCATGCAGGCCTCCCCACCACCCTCCGCCACCTCTGGCAATGATAGGTTTCGAGGGAATTCGGCCTTTGGGTGCTATCAGTTACATCATTGATGAGTCCTATACTCATAGGGTGTGTCTACACTTACAAGTTAGGTTGACTTAAGGAGGCTTAAGTCAACCTAAACAAAGTGGCGTCCACACTGGACTTTTATTAAGTCAACTTAAGGAAATGTTAAGTCAGCTTAATAACACCTCCTTTTAGGTTGACTTAACACTTAAATAGACCTTATCAGGTCGACTTAAGCCAGTGTGGACGGGGATTAGTGCCTAAATTGACCTTATTAAGTTGACTTAATGTGTTAAGTCGACTTAATAAGGTTGAAAAGGGGCTATGTCTACACCAGAAAAGTTGTCGACTTTTCTTAAGTCGACTTTTGTTAAGTCGACTTAACTTTTCTAGTGTAGACATAGACAGTCTGGGAGCTCCCAGAGTCATGTGACTGCATGACTGAAACTCTTTTACATTTGGAATATAAATGCCCCTTGTGGTGCTGGAATGAATCTCTGGGGGTGAGCCTCTGATATTTCTTAGGAAAAAAATGGAATGGGATACCTAGAGAGATGGTGTGATCTCCATTCTTAGTGGTTTTAAAGGCCTGGCTTGACAAAGCTTTGGATGAGATGATTTAGTTGGGGTTGGTCCTGAAGAGCAGGGGATTGGACTAGATACCTCCTGTGGTCCCTTCCAACTCTAACCATTTTCAGTTATTTCAAGCAGTCTACTCAGTCAGTGCTGTTTTCTTTCATCCATGTTTTATACTCTGGGGGCCTATGATGCCTACAGACAGCTCTGTCTCTGCCACTGTCACCCATTCTGAATCTATAAAGCCAGTCCTCATGATTTTGTCCTGAGTCCAATAGTACTGAGTGTTCTCCTTAAGGAAACAGCTTCATTTCAGTTTCCAATTCCAAAAAAAGTAGGGAGAAAAATCTTGAACCCTAATACCTCAAAAGTTACTAGAAAGCAATTCAAAATCCAATATTTTCTTTTTTTTTTTAAATCTCGTGTGTTTTGGGAGGACTAATTAGCAGAGCAGTCAGGAAATGTGTTTCCTGCAAAAACAAAAATAAACAATAGTTTTTGTCAGATTTTTATCAGAATTCTTTGGGTTTTCTTGTGTGGGGTGGGGGAGAGGGGAATAAGTTTTGGAGGTTTTAATACTTTTTGTTTGTTTTAAAAAACTAGAAAACATATTTAAAAACCAGAAATGGTCTCTTGAATATTTCCATTTTGGGGAGAAAAAACGCTGTTATAACCAGTTCTAACAACTAGCTCTGCACCTGAAAAACTCTTGACAGTCACTGATCTGCTGTGACCATCAACTTATCTGTCTAATTGCTTTGCAAGTACTGCAGCTATTTGACATTGCTTCTAAAACCACCTATCCCTGAAAAATAGAATGTCCATGCTGTGGGAAAATCTGACATCTTGGACATTTTGTTCTGTTCCGTATGAAAGTGAAAAAGCAGCAATTCAAAATTTCCTTGAAATGAAAATTCAACAAAAAGTTGGTTTGGGGCCATTGAGTGGTTTTATTTTGAAAATATTGAATGATTTCATTTCAATCATCTTATAACAACATCATATAAAATATTAAATATAACATACATATAATATTAAATATAATAAATAATATTCTACATTGAACATTGCCATATAATAAAACATTGAAATGAATAAAGATGAGAAATTTGAAATGCAGTGTTTTTACCTTATCAAACTGAAATATTATGACATTATAGATAATTTCAACAAAATGAATATGTTTCTCTGTTTTGCAGTGTTGTAGCTGTGTTGATCCTAGGGTCTGAGAGAACAAGGTAGATGAAATAATATCTATTACTTAACCATCTTCTGTTGGCCAAAGAAACAAACTTTTGAGCTTTATGAAGCTCTTCTTTAGGCCTCTAGATAAATAAAAGATATTACCTTATACACGTTGTCTCTCTCACGTAGCTATGAAACATTTAAAAGTTGAAAAAATGGCATTTTCTGGCTAGAAACTGTTCTGTCAGCTCTAACATTTACCCTCATAAACACCTGCGCAGATGGGCAATGCTATTCTCTCTAGTTTACAGATAGGAAACTGAGGCACAGAGAGGTGAACATCCTGTAGGAAGTTTGTAGCAGAGCAGGATATTAAATCTAAGCCTGCCACATGCCAGGCAAGCCATTGACCATTTGACCATCTCTCTAGCTAAGCGTAAGAACGTCCTTCTTGCAGCCATGAAGTATGCCTCCATAATGGCCCAAAGGTGCTCAGATCCCGAGACCTAGAAAATAAAATAAAAGGGGGGGAAATCCATCACCATGTGGGGAGGATTTAGGGTCAGTAGGATCAGCCTCAGAATTCTGGGGAAAAGTGAAGAACGAGTTTTATACCAACTCATCCCTACATAAAAATACAGTCAAAAGGAGACCCAGGGGCATAGCCATGCTGAGGCCCACACGTGAGTGAACATGAGTCTTCTTCGCTGGCCTGCATGGAAACTGTTTGAAACCTACACTGAGCAAACAGAATTCAGACTCTCGAGAACACAGCTTAGGGACCTGACTGTGGATGCAGTGTAGGGTGAGAGCAAGAGACTGGGAGAGTGACCTTCTGAGTGCTAACTCCACTTCTGCTATGGACTATCAGAATACTGTCTCCAGGCAAGTCGTTTAGGAATTGATCCTTCTGGGATCTTCTGGCCTGGTTTAGTATGTGCTAAACTTTAGTCATTAGGGGTACATCTACACTGGAGCCTTAGGTTGACTTAAGGAGGGTTAAGTCGACCTAAAGAACCCTGCGTCCACATTGGGCGTTTATTAAGTCACCTTAAGCACTTCCTTAAATCCACTTAATAACACCACCTCTGAAGTTCGACCTAAGGCTTAAGTCAACTTTATTAAGTCAGCTTAAGCCAGTGTAGGTGGGGAATAGCCCTTAAATCAACCTAATTGGCCTCCACTATTAATTTGCTAATTCATTAATTCACTAATTAAATTTAATTACTAATTAATTAATTTGCTAATTAATTTAATATTAGTTTACTATGGGTTGGACTGGAGAGAAGAAAAAGAACTGCGGCCGTAGGGCTGGGGAGAGCCGTGGATGGGGAGATTGGGTTGGGGAGAAGGGGAGAGTCGAAGCCAGGAAGATCAGGCTGGGGCTCTCCCCTTTTCCCCAGCCCGATCTCCCCAGCCGTGGCTCTCCTCTTCTCCCCAGTCTGATCTCCCTGGCCGTGGCTCTCCTCTTCTCCCGTGTCCGATCTCCCCGGGCACGGCTCTCCCCTGCCCAATTGCCCCAGCCGCAGCTCTCCCCAGCCCGATGGCCGCAGCTCTTTTTCTTCTCTTCAGCCTGACCCATGGTAAATTAATAAAACTACAATATTTCATTTGAACATTTTTATTAAAGTTCAAATGAAAAGACAACATTTATGCTTACTTTTGGCTTAAGGTACTTGGGCTTGCTGAGGCTTCCAGCACCAAAAAACTATTGCTCGTGAGGTATCATGCCTCACAAAATTGCCACTCAACAAGTAGGATATCTTGCTCAGCTGCATCATCAGCTTAGAGGGAACAGTGGCCCCCTCGTAGAGTTCCTGGCCACTCCTCCATCGACCTAGCACCTGCCAGTGTGGATGCAGGCAGTCGACTGGAGTTTTCAGTGTGGACGCTCTAAGTCGACTTAACAAGGTCAACTTTAAGTCGACATAAAGTCGAACTTATTAAGTCGATTTAACAGAGCCTCCAGTGTAGACATATCCTAGGACTCTTCACTTGTTTAAAGTTAAGAGTGTGCTTAAGTGCTTTGTAGAAGAAAGGCCAAAAAAATCAGTGCCTTCCAGGATCAAATTGTTAATCCCTCTGTGCCTCAGTTTCTCAGTCTGTTAAAAGGTTACCCAAACTACCCAAGCAGGGATATTGTAAGATTTAATTTATGAATGCCTCTCTTACATTTTTATAAACTGCACCTTCCCAGCCAGGATAAGCATATAGGTTCTCAAGCCTGCAGCCACCCATAGAGTAACACAAATAATTCCTTGCCTTAAATTTTATAGCTCAGATTCCATGTTGAAGTCCCCTCCATACCTGATGGCCTAATTAACGAACTCTCTGCAAGTCTATCTTGCACTCATTAGCACCCAGAGATGGCATGACACCTCCCATTATTGCTTTTCCATAAGAAAGTGCAGGTTTATTCTGGGAATCTATAGCTGGGTTGGGGCAGGAAATAGTTGGACAGAATGAAATATAGTGGAACATTAAGAACTGGATGAGTGAGAGAGTCACCATCTCTGCTACAGAGTCACTATGGAAACGGCCAAGGTAGGACAGCACCAGAGGAGCTAAGCAATCAGGGCTTTAAATCAGTCACTGTGGATTTCTTCCAGTTTGTTTCATTAAAGTATGTAAAAGATCTGTTGCTCAGACACATTCCATATATTGCACAGGTCAAAATGAGCCTAGTCTGTTTGAGTTGCAATGTGGGTCCGTTTTTAAGTAATTACGGTAAACCCAGTTTTAGCAAGCCCATAAAAAATTACATATGACAGATTCACACATAGAGAGATGTAAACTTCCAAAACTTCACAGTTCATGTTCAGTTCTGCTAAATCCCTAAACATTCATTTGCTTCTGTAAAATATCGGAACCATGTGGGGCTTCACAGTCTTCACACTAATCATTTTAAAGGAACAGAATTTGAGATCAGGGAAGATCTATTGGCTTATCTAAACTATCTCCCCTGGATCAGCACAAAATTATTGCCTCTTATGCATGGACTAATGCTTTTTCCAGTCTAACTTTGAATGTCCATTGACGAGGGCTTGTACAAGCAATAAGGATAGATATTCTGCATTTCCCTTTGCTTATATTGGCTCATTTTGTCAAACTGTATACGCCGCTACACTGTTTAACGTTCCCCTCAGGGTGTTATTCATCGAGGGGTGTGGGCAGACGACAGGTTCTTTGTCCACCGGGATAATAGCCCGGCCTTGGTCTGATGCAAGGGAGGAGGCGCTGACATGTACATTAGTGGTCAGGGGGGTCAAATAATAGAGGGTTGAACTGATCCAGCCGACAACCCAGACAAACATTAAAGGAATTGAATACTGTTCCCATAAGGAAAGAAGTAAGGGGGGCAGAGGGGTAAGGAAGATTAACAATAATAGGGAACGTATCAAAGGAATCAGAAGGATTATAAGTAAAAGATATTTATTGTTAATCATCATAAGTACAATGAGGCTTAAGGACTTTTTCTCTTTTTAGTAAATACTTTTTGACTGTTAGGTTCACTACTTTACCATTAACCTATTATGTTATTGTGCTGCAGCAGGTCTTAAAGATAAAAATAAATGCGCATTATTGAATGATTAATTGCTAAAACTATTCTTATTACACTGCAATTGCCCCTGCCTTTAAAGGGGATTGCAGTCTAACCACCTGAACTCCCAGGCTGGGGTGCTAAACTACTTTTTCCCTAACCTTATACCTACCTCCCCATACTCTCGGGGGCGAGGGTGCTAAATTACTTTAGCCCTAACACCAGGACTTGGGGTGCTAAACTTCAATTACTATATCAAGTTACTTATATACCTGTTACTTATATACCTGTAGCTACTTTTGAACCAGTGTTCACCGAGGCCTATTGGTGATTTCTTAATACTCACCGAACTCCTTGCCAATGTGTCAGTTTCGCCACCTTCGGGGATCAGGTGCTGACCTTTCTCTGATGAGCTCGGGCCTACGTGCCAGTCCAGTCACCTTTAAGACCAGGACCTGACCTTTCTCTGGCTTCTCTGGACAGACCCCACTTGCTATCGTAACCGAAGTCATGGGGCGTCTTGAATTTGTCCAACCCTGTCTGCCTCAGTGTCTCCAGAGCTGATATTTATAGAGCTTTAGCCCCCTGTGCCCCTCCTGTTTTTACAGAGGTTCCTACAGTCTTTGCAACATTGCCATCGATCATCTTGGCAATATTGCTATCTATTAGGGAGTTAGCTGTCAGGGAGCTATCAGGGAGCTATCAGGGAGTTCTATTCCAAGAGGTCATTGCAACCTTGTTGGGTATTCGAGGCTCGTTAGGGTGCTCATTAGGGCTGCAGGTGCTCGTTAGGGCTGCAGGTGCTCGTTAGGTGACGTCTGAGTTCTTGGCATAGGTTCATGTGAGCTGTTATGCTAAGGCCTTTGAAAACTGGTTCAGGTTTGGGCCTATACTTACTAACTACTGCTCCTAACGCTAGTTACCCCTAATAATATAAGTTCCCATTATCTAAACCCACTTTCTACAAACTGAAGCTGTTGTGTGTCTCACACAATGCTACTCAACCGCTTTTTCCAACACACAGACCTAGTCTTCACTGATGGTGGCAAATTTGGCACTTCCTGATAAAACTTCCTGATCGGCAGTGGCGGCGGCAGTGGCCGGGCCCTGGATCCCAGCCCCGCCACAGCCTGATCGAGCAGACAGCAGCAGGCAGGCCCCAGGTCTCCGGCCCTGGTCAGATCGGGTCGGCGGTGGCAGCTGGGCTCCGGGTCCCTGCCATACTGGGGGCACTGGTGCTGGGACTCGGGGCATGTGTCCCATGTGCCCAGCGCCACGATGCCACTGCTGATTGGGTCAGTGAAGACCCACTCAGCTGATCAGGAAGTTTATCCCTGAATGCCACCTCAGCAAGTGGGGTAGCAGTGGGCATGCCTGAAGTAAGGCGGTCGGAACGCAGCTACGCAAGTTATTTTAAGTAACTTGTGTATTTCTGTATGTCTGCTGCCGAAAAGGGCAGGCAGTGTATACCTGCCCACAGTCGTTACTAGTCCGACTAAGGAAAGGGACAGTTCCTTCGGGTCAGAATCTCATGGCAGACGTCACCTATCTAGTGTAACAATCTCCCTGTGTGGTCCCCAGCAGAGTCAGTCCTGCTGCACAGACTTCTGTGAACTGAGCTTCAGGAATAGCTGAGCTGACGCAGTAGTAGGCTGTTGTCTCCAGTGAATTAGTCACACAGCATCCACTGTGACAGAGGGATAGGCTAGCAATTTTAAAGCACATGCCTGCAGTCATCCGTATATGAAGGCGCTCCTGCAAGTCACTGACTCGGAAATGATGGAGGATAATATGGTGCTTGAGTCTGGGTTAAATAGTCGGTGTTAACAATGTGTTTGATGGAAACCAAGGTCTCTTTACAGTGATGGAAGTGGGCAGAATGAGGAGCAGTTGAATGGAATTAACAGAAGAACCATCAGACGGCTAACAAGAAAATCAGCCTGTGATGGGATAGGCATACCCCGCACTGGAAAAGCCAAATAAACCTTGTGGGTGGCGGAGGCCCCACCCCTTAAGCCCTGCCGGGCATGCTCAGACTGCTGCCCTAGTATAAATGGGAACAGCCCAGCTCAGTTAGGGTGGACCAGTATGGAGGAAGGACGCCTGCCGGAGGCTCCTGAGCAGGACCTGCAACAGTCCCTGCGAGAGCAGCCATTATCTGTGGGCGGTCAGGAGATAAAGGAACAGGTACCTGCAGCCACCTGGGAACCCCAGCACCCTGAAGAAGAGCTACTGGAGTCAACCGCTGGAAAGGGCAACCAGGAACCCCATGGAGGGACGGCAACCAGGCCCCAGGTAGGAAGTAGCCCAGGGGACTCGTACGGGGGACCCGGGTGAGGGCCACATCCAAAGCCAGTGTGTTGCAATCTGGATCCCCACTGGCTCGGTGTTGTACCCTGACACCATTAGGGCTCTGGGCTGGGGCTTGATGGAGTGGGAGGGCTCAGGCCCCCCTACCCGGGGTGACCCGCCCCTGAGGCAGCCACCCTCAGCCTGCCCTGAGTTGCAAGGGCTACACATTGATTGCGTGAGGAGCGCCCTCCATATCTATAATCCTGGATTTTCCCCACCCGGGGGCGCCACGGTGGGCCACACACGCGACACAGCCCTACAGAGAGATGTATTGGCTGTGTAATCATCTCACAAAGAATACAGCAGAAGCCCCATCACTTGGCACATGCAAAACATCACTGGTAAATATACTGTACGGGAGCCAATCCTGCGTCATCCTCCATGGACAGATTAGGTCAGTGAGCTAATAGATCTTTTAATCTCTCTGGCTATGTCTACACTTGCACTTTTAAGTCAACTTAGTTAAGTCGACTTAGTGTATCTACACTTAAAATTAAAGTCGACTTAAAGGGGAACTTACACAGTCGACCTACAGCGTCCACAGTGGATGCTCTAGGTCGACTCTGTGGGGCTAGGGGGACCTTGGGCAGGTCCATGGTGGCGGGGGGGGGAGCACCCCCTGTGTACAATGGGACAAAGGGGGACAGGGACCCTAGCAGGGCAGAGCCCTGTGTGTGATGCTGTCTGGATTTAGGGAAGGATTTATGATATTATTTTCTATGGATATCTCATAAATGCTATAATCCATAGGAACTATGTCATGTTTGGTATCAATAGAAAGGTAGTAATTTGCTGGGAATGATTATATAGTTTATGTCTAGGAATTCTATTTTGATTAGAAGTTAAGAATTTGATGTTATATCCATACTTTAACTTGCGTCAATCTGGACAAATGTCTTAGAGGGGAGGGTGTGAACAACCATTGTCTCCTTAATGTTTAGGAATTTTCCAGGTAGAATGGTAGCAGGGAGTATCCTGATGAGCCATTGAGGACATAAAGAATACAAATTCCAAAGGGGTAGCCGTGTTAGTCTATTGTAGAAAGACAACAGAGTCCTGTGGCACTTTTAAAGACTAACAGATTTATTTATCGCATGAGCTTTCGTGGGAGAAAATCCCACTTCGTCCCCTCTAAGAAATTTGTCCAGATTGACACAAGTTAAAGTATGGATATAACATCAAATTCTTAACTTCTAATCGAAATAGAATTCCTAGACATAAACTATATAATCATTCCCAGCAAATTACTACCTTTCTATTGATACCAAACATGACATAGTTCCTATGGATTATAGCATTTATGAGATATCCATTGAAAATAATATCATAAATGCTTCCCTAAATCCAGACAGTGTCACACTGTGCCGACATGCCCTGCCCTTTGGGGGGCATGCCAGGCTCCCCCCTGTCACCCCCCCAGCAGGGAGGGCATTGGTGTAGTCCTGGGGTAGCCCTAAGTCGACTTAGGGCTACCCCAGGGCTACACTGGCTTAATTCGACTTTAGAAAGTTGAATTAAGCTTTAGGTCGATTAGAAAGGTGGTTTAATAAAGTCGACTTAATTTTCATTAAGTCGACTTTATTTTCCTTAAGTCGACTTAAGCAAGCTGCTTAAGTCGACTTAAGCAAAGTGTAGTGTAGATGCGGGGCACATTAAGTCGACTTAAGCCAAGCTTAAGTCAACTTAATTTACCAGTGTAGACGCAGCCTCTGAGATCAAACAGGAAATCTGTGACAAAGCAAAGAACAGACTTCAGAACTCCAGGCTCCTAGCACTGTGCCCTAGGTACAGGGACTCAGCCCTGTGGGGTACTCAGGCCTTGACCCAGCAAAGCATAAGCTTAACATCAGTCAAGTGAATAGCCCAATTCAAGTCACAAGCAACATCAAACAGGAAGCAGATTTTCTGTTTCATGGGAATTTATTTGATTTGGAGTTAATTTTTTTCATTACAAATTGAAACACTATCACCTTTTCCCATTTCAAAATGTCCTGCAAACTGAAATTTCCACCAAGCTTTGTCTTGGGCAATGTCTCATATTGTTGCTGACCTTTTTTAACATTTTAAATATTTTTAATAATATGAAATTAAAAAAAAAATTAATCATATGAACTGCTGTATCCCACTTTGTCAAATACACCAGATGCTTGTGATGAAGTAGGTTGCGGCCCACAAAAGCTTATGCCCCCAAAAAATGTTTTAGTCTTTAAAGTGCCACAGGACTTTTGTTGTTTCACCAGAAAAACATTCCACCAGAATTTGAAATTTCCACCAAGCTTTGTCTTAGGCCATCTCTCATATTGATGTTGACCTTTCTTAACATTTTAAATATTTTTAATAATATGGCATTTTAAGAATTTTAAAAAGAAATCAGATGCATGTCTGTAATCCACTTTGTCAGATACACAAGATCCATGTGATGAAGTGGGTTGCAGCCCATGAAAGCTTATGCTCAAAGACTATGTCTACACTAGGAAAAGTTAGGTCTACTTTGTTAAGTCGACTTAATAAGGTAGACTTTAAGTCGACTTAAACTTGACCTTATTAAGTCGACTTAACAAAGTGAACAGAGTCTTGTGGCACTTTTAAAGACTTTAAAAGTGCCACAAGACTCTGTTGTCTTTCTACAATAGACTAACACGGCTACCCCTTTGGAATTTAACAAAGTGGTTACCCTTAACCGGGACTTAGTAAGTCGACCTAACTTCCCTTAGGTCGACCTAAGAAAGTGAAGTTATTCATCGACACTGGCCTTAGGTCGACCTAAGGAACGGTTAGGTCAACTTACGCAGGGTTAGTTCGAATACCCTGCGGTTCTTATTAAGTCAACCTAAGCTTTCATTAGGTCGACTTAAGGATTTTCTTAAGTCGACCTAATGAAAGCCTAGTGTGGACAGGGCTTAAGTTAGGTCGACTTAAGCCTCCTTAAGTCAACCTAATTTGCCAGTGTAAACATAGCCAAAGAAATTTCTTAGTCTTTAAGGTGCCATAGGACCTTTGTTGTTTCAACAGAAAAACATTTCACTGGAAAGTTTCCATTCATGTCCTCGCAAGTTTTAATGTGGATCCTCAGCATCTAGTTGAGTCATGATTTGGGCTTTCTAAAGAGTTATGGACATACTGTCCTATGGCCGTTATGAGAGTTTATTCAAATGTCTCTCACTACAAGAGGATGCATTAACCGTAATAAATAAGAAGCAGGTTCAGGACCAGTTGGCTGAAGAGATGCTGCCATTCACTGCTTCTTCTGGCATGTCAAGTTAGAGAACTGGTCTGAAACTAACAAAATGGAATTCAGTATGAACAAATGCAAAGTATTTAGGAACGAAAAATCAAATGAACAACAACAAAAATTGGAATAACTGGCGAGATGGGAGCACAGCTAACAGGGACTTGAGGGTGTTGTAGTGGATTACAAATTGAATCTGAGCCAATAATGTGATGCAATTGCAAAAAAGATTAATACCATTCTGGGGTGCAATAACAGTAGAGTCGTGTGTAAGGCCTGGGAGGTAATATTCCCATTATACTCAGCACTGGTGAGGCCTCAGTTGCAATACTGTGTCCAATTCTGAGTGCCACAGTAGGAAAAAGGTGGATAAATTGGAGGTAGCCCAGAGGACAGGAGCAACAGTGATTAAAAAAAAATAGTTTAGAAAACCCCAGTCAGAAAAGGTTGAAAAAACTGGGCATGTTTAGTCTCAAAAAAAGAAGGCTGAGTGGGGAACTGATAGTGGTCTTCAAATACAGTGAAGACTGTTATGGCAAGGACTGTGATGACTTCTTGAGGTCCCTTCCAGCCCTACATTTCTATAATTCCAAATTCTCCACGTATTTGCTTTACCAGTAGTACACCTACTGTGTACACATTCAGAGTAAATGGCTCTAATGTATTTCCTGTATCTGAGTGGTCCATTAGGCATTTCATAAAGGCAAGTGCAGTCTGCACTCCACTGAGGGCAGATTCAATAAGGCACAGAGAGTTTGACAGAAAACAGCTTTACTGTAGACCATATGTTCATTTGCAGCGAAAAGCCTCTGCAATTACGAAGCAATTTAGTTTAAAAAGAGAGCCATTGCCTGCTTTGTACACCTAACCCAAACCCTGTTGGATATTTCTGTTCTGTTTCCATGGAGATTCTAGCTGAGTTTAATAAAATATATTAAATTATTCAGACTTCCCCAATCCCACAGGCAAGGAAGTGTGACCTGCTGCAGAAGGCATGGTGACAGATGTGAGCTGTGGGTTCTGTGGAGAGCTGAGTAAAAAATTGGAAATTCCACCCCACAGGAAACTGATATTTGGGACAAAAGGCTGAAATTTATTTATTTGTTTATAAAAATGAACTGGAAATTCTAAAACTATTCGAGTTGAAGGTATTGAAAAGTTTGATTTTTGGCATTTTCAATCACAAGAGAATATTTTGCTATTCCCAAACTCGAAATGTTTCATTGCAATCTGTTGAACTGCCCTGAAAGGCTTCCTTTTTTAGACAATTAAATGTGAAACTGCATTTTCCTGTTATGGCGCATTGCCTCATGGGAGTTGTGGTTTAGGAGCCTGATGCCCCCATTCTTCGCTATGGACTAGGTTCCGTGGCTGGATTACTTCTCCACAAATATACCTAGAGTGAAGTGGCTTTCATGAAGCGATACAGAGCTCAGTGAGAAGGAAACTTCTTTTGCATCATGGTAGATGTAGGACTCCAGGGAGCCTGACCCATAAGAGAGAAAGCAGCATGGAACTACAGCTCTATAAGGCAAAGTGCTTTGAATCAATTAAAAAAACCCGAGATATTCCAATTCAGGTACAAACTGACGCAAAATGAAATATTTCATTTTGATTTTTCCAGCAGAAAATTGAACATTTTTGGCAAAATCAAATTTTTTCCATAGAAAATTTCAGTTTTTCAGAAACTGTGTTTTCCCGCAGAGAATCATTCCTTTGGGAAGTTACCAAGCAGCTCCTCTCAGCTCTTTTAACATGCCCATCCTTGTGAAGCAGAGAAATGCCACTACTTCCATGGAAGAAACATGAAGCACAGAGGCTATGTCCACACTGGCAAGTTAGTTCGAACCAAGAAGGCTTAATTCGAACTAACTAAAGCCACGGCTACACTAGGCTTTAGTTAGTTCGAATTAAGGGCTTCCTTAATTCGAACTAATAAGTTCGAATAGGGTATTCGAACTAAGGGGATAATTTGAACTAACTAGTTCGAATTAACCAATGTGGCCATGTTAATTCAAACTAATTTCTTAGTTCGAATTAACCGGCCATTGAAATGAATGGGGATCGCTAATTCAAACTAAGCAAACTTGCTTAGTTCAAACTAACATTCCAGTGTGGCCATGCTAGTTCGAATTAAGCTAATTCAAACTAACTAAAATTAGTTCAAATTAGTTAGTTCGAACTAACTAATTCAAACTAATTTTAGCAAGTGTAGACATAGCCAGAGAGATTAAGGGCTTGTCTACACTACAGAGGCACAGCTACGATGCTACAGCTGTGCCTCTGGAGCGCCATGTTGCTGACACAGAAGGGGGTTTTCCATCAATATAGATAATGCACTCCCTTGAGAGCCAGTGGCTAGGGCAACACTGTCTACACCAGACTTAGATTGGCTTAACTACATCTCTCAGAGGGATGATTTTTTCACACCCATGAGGGGCATTGCTAGGTCAAGGCAAGTTTTAGGTGTAGACCAGGCCTACGTAACTTGGCCAAGGTCACTCAGGAAGTTTGTAGCATAGTAGGGAAGTGAATCTGCATCTCCCAAATCCCAGCCTAACACCTAACCACTAGGCAATTCTTTCTCTCAAGAGGGAATTTGTCTTGTGTAACAGGAAAGTAGGTTGATATAACTACATCATTCCATGGATGTGAGAAATCCACACCCCTGATTGAAATAGCTAAATGGACCTATCCCCTGTGTAGGTAGCACTAGGTAAATGGGAGAATTCCCCATCAACCTGGCTCTCAGGGCAGTGAATTACATATGCTGACTGCAGAACCCCTCCCACTGCCACGGGTAATGTCTTCACAGTGGTGCAGCTGCAGCATTTTAAGTCTTTGACTGGAGCATATTATGGAGATTTGATCTAGAAGGAAGATATTAAAGGTTTTTAGGGCTTCAAGGGCTTCCAGGTTAGGTGTTTCTGAGAGCTGGGTGGGCCATTTGCCTCTCCCATATGCTCTCAGGGTATCCTGTTTTCACTGGGACTCTGGCTGGTTTCCATTCTTCTTGGACACCAGAGAGTTCGGTGGGCCAGTGCTCCCACTCCTTTATGTTTATAATTGAGGACCTTGTTGGGGGCTGTAATGTGGGGTTGAAGCACCCCAGATGGTGGGTTGTTTGTTCCTTTTGTTGTTGTTTATGGGATGTTTGTGTAACCCATATGCCTGAAAAGGCTATCTCTGAGAGACCTGCTGAGGGTGGGTTACTGTTGCTGGGCAGATTAGCTACCTACAACTAGAAACTTCCAGAAGCAGGGAGTGGTAGCATTTTGAGCATGCTCCACAGGGTGTCCTGCTGGTGTGATGGGATGTTGTCAGTCAGATGACTGGAGAGCAGCAGTCTGTGCAGACAGCAGGCAGGAGCTGCCTTGAAAGGAGACCATGTGCTCAGTTTTCTGGAGAGAAGCTGAGCCAGGAGTGAACAAGATGTTTTCTCCCTGTAATGGAGTCATTTGCAACAGACCTTGCAGACATGCATATGGGACTGAGGGCTGGTTGCAAAGGAGAAGAAAAAGCCTGCATGGAATGCTACAGAGGATCCCAGCAAAGGAAGAGGAGGACAGCTATTTCTTGCCACTCAAGCTTCTACACTGGAACAGAGACTGTAGCTGAGAGTTGGGTGAACTCCACCGGGACTTTGGGACTCTTTGGTATCTTTCCTGTGGGGTTTTCTGTAGGGACTGTTCTTGGTTAATTGTATTTTGTTTTCTTAGGATAAGGTTCATTTAGTTAGTAGTTTTAAAGTTTATTGTTATGTTTGTTTTTAATAGTGTTTTAATGTGGGTTGGAAACTGAGCAGTCTTTGCTGTGAGTCTCATACAGACTGGATCCTGGGTCTCCAGCTGCTTTCTCCATAAGAATTGGGATTGATTTCTGTGAGGCACTGGAGAAGGGCAATTAAATAAATTTTAGCCCACCCAAAGGTTACATTTGTTCCTTTTTTCCCTCCTCTACCCACAGAGGCACTGCCTTGGAGAACATGGATAACATTTTTTAAAGCAATTCACTGATTTTGCAGTTGACGTTTCATTTCCAGAAGTGACTTAGCGCTAGGTCCTCAGACGTATTTAGGGGCCCAACTCCCAATGACTTTTGGGACAGTTGAGCACCTAAATCATTTTGAGGATCAGTTGTAGTGACATACAACAAGGCTTAGATGTCGTAGCATCCTGTTGCAAATGAGACCTGGACGCCTTCACTCACAAAAGTGTTTTTGCAAATGTTGAGCCCAAGTCTCTCTTTTTCAACAGCAGTGATGGCTGGTGCAGATTTGCTGCCCATTGCACTGCACGGGTTACACTTGCTCTACGGGTTTATGACTGTTACTTCGGCTTAGAGGGAAAGCTGCTTTTCTTTGGTTTGTGTCCTCTATCTAACACAGAAGGTTTAGAAGCCTTTGTTGGCAGGTTCTCCTCCTTTTGCATTGTTTTTCTGGTGTTTCTGGACAAGGTCAAAAAGGGGCTATGTCTACACTAGAAAAGTTAAGTCGACTTTTGTTAAGTCAACTTGATACGGTCGACTTTAAGTCGACCTTATTAAGTCAACTTCATAAAGTCGACTTAACTTTTGAAGTGTAGACATAGCCTTAATGCCTAGCCTGGTACTTGCAATAACTCAAAAAATAGTTTCAAACTAAAGGCCTATTTATTTGCCAAAAGGTATGTGCACTCAGAGAAATGGATCTGAAACAATAGAGACATATGCGTATCCTGGCTTCTCATGTCTGTCATTCCCCTTTGGTCCCTAGGCCGACATGACTTAACCTTGGAGCCCCTGAAGTTTTGGGGATCAGGTTCCAATCTGATGGGCCATCAGCCTGCAGCAACTCACAGCTTCTCTCCCCGTTCTTTCTGGAGAGTGGCTTTTTCAATTGATTGGTACCATTTGATATCCAGGTTCTCATCTTTGGCAAAACAGTTAAGTTACTTGCACAGGGGCTCAGAAGTTGCCACTTCACAGCTATTAATTTGATTACTGTAGTTCCTGGGATGTTCCTTATCTAATGTGTTGCCTTTTCTGTTTGGTTCCCTTAACAGCCCCTTTTGATCTAACTCTATAGCAAGTAACCCACCATAAACAGACACGCAGAGGCACATACAACGTCCACCCATAATACAGCTGTTCCAGTTGTGGGATAATCTGCTGCCCCTTCCCCAGCCATGCTATGTCTCATTCTGGTTTCTAATCATCAGTGATTGGCTGAAGTTGTGAAGCATGTAGTTTACTATCCCTTTCCAGGTCAATATTAGTATTAAACTATGGTAATTTGGATAACTTTGCTATCCATATAAGTGCCCAATCCCTTTTTTAATCCTGCACAATTCTTGGCCTCAACAGCTTCCTGTGGCAATGAGTTCCACAGACTAATTATACATTTTGTGAAATATTTCCCTCTTTTTAATTTCAGCATGTTTCCCTTTGTCTTTGTGTTTGAAACTGGGTTAGAATTCTGATTTAAGTCCCAGGCTGGCATATTGGGTCTTGGCTGGGGCTGTAGGTAAAGGCTAGTTGAAAAATGAAAAAGGTCAAATAATGTTTTTGATTTAAAATGTCATAAAAATGTCACAGGAGCCAATGGATTTTTATGCAGAATTCCTTTTCTTTTTTTGAAAAGGGCATTTTTCACAGAAAGCCTTTCCCTTTGAACAAATTTGAGCCGTTGTAGTTATAAATGCTACTATGGAGCTTTGCTTAGTATTTGATTAGGAAGAGTCAAAGGGTTATTTTTTTTAGCAAAAATCTTATTTTTAAAATGTAGCACTGGTGAAGAGTGCCAGCTTGGACGTCCCAAAGGATAAAACCACCTGTTCAAAGAACAGGTGCATTGTGGGCTGGTGACGGGCAAGTTTGCCCACCTTACCCCACCCTTCCATAATGTAGTCAGACTAGTTAACTCCAGGCATTTTGTGGGGATGAAAGGGGGTGTACAAACCCAGAGCTGGAGAGGAAGAAGTAAAGGAGCAGCTCTAGTCTGGTCACACCTGTGACATAGAAGAGAAGGTTAAAAGGGGCGCAGAGTAGCTCACATGGAGGCAGACAGTGGGGTCGTGCTGATCGGAACTCTGAGCTTCTGGGGAGGAGCAATAAAGGTGATCTCGCTGTCTGAGGCTTGGCTGCAGTGTCCTGGCCAAGCCTACAGAGAAGGGAACTGTGACTGTCTGAAGATAGAGACTGCATCTTTATGGCTAAATTGGCTCTCCCACTAATCCCTAACAAAGGAAATGATGGAAAACTACCCCTTGGCGGGGAACCTAGTTGTAAGGAGGCTCGGAAGGCACAAGTATCCAGACCACAAGACCCAGATCCAAGGGGGGAATCCCTGAATCTCTCGCTGAATTCTGAAGAGTTCCCCATTTTCAGATTCTTCCTATATATCCTGAAAGGGGTGGACTTGAAATCATGTGGCTTTGTCAGAGCACAGAGTCACTGATTGAAAGGAGAGATCTCTGCAGGGCGAAGAGAGATGGGAATACCTGGATGACAATGGACCACACCCCCTACCTGACCTCCTGTAATGGTTTTCAGTTGCTTTTATCCTAGGAACAGAGACAGATGTAATTACTTCGGGCATCTGTGGGAGGGGAAAAAATGGTCTAGTAGGTAGGATGCTAGATTAAGCTCTGGGAGATTTGGATTTAATTCCCAGCTCTGTCACAGTCTTCCTGAGTGCCCTTGGGCAAGTCACTTAGCATCATATGCAAAAGTAGCTTACCTTCTTTGGAGTCTCATTGAAAGTCCATGGGACTCAGGACTTTACAGCCAGTTAGATTTTGTACTGGTAGAACTATTCTCATTAGAAGTGTGATTTTTTTTTTCTTAATCCATACAATTGTACCACCACAATGCCTAGTGTGGACACTGTTAATCTGCTATTAAAGTTCCCTACACCATCATAGCTTAATCCCCTTCTTGTACAGGAACAGCTATGCTTGTATAAAACGTCTCAGCACTGCCATAGCCATGTCCGCTATTTGGGTTTGTATGAGTCTTAGATGCTTTTGAAAACAACCTTTTGCAGTGCAATCTGGCAGAGTAAAAAAAGCCACCTGGATGTTGAGTTGCGCAGGCAGAGGTGACAAGATGACACAGCTTCTCTGTAAAGCTCAACCCATAGAACACTGCATTCACAACCACAGTTGTTAAAAGGGTCTGGGGGAAGGCTTTTGCTCCACACGATTGCAGAGACATTATTGCCTCTGTACTAGGTGTTTGCCTAATAATTTGTAAGCTCTGTGAGACCTAGACTATCTTTTGGTTTTGTGTTTGTACAGCACCTAGCACAGCAAGGAACTAGTTCATGCCTGGGGCTCCTGCAATAAGAATAAATAACATAGTTTGGAGAAAGCAACTCTTTCCCTGTGTTATTCATCAAACTTTTGTTCTGAATTTCCCCTCCAAGCGATTGAAAAGCCCAGAGTGTTCGATTCAGTGCTGTCACACTGGCTAAAGGAGAAGGGTCCTTCTATTTTAGAAGGCGGTGGTAATGCGTCTGCTAACAGCATGTAATCTTCATGCACTTTTAAGCTGCATTGCAGGAACAATGTTGTAAGTCACAGAATTTTGCAGTAACCCGCAGGTGTTACCTGTCACCAGAGCATTAAAGGAGCCAAGTGAGAGGGATTGTTTTCTAACAGCAAGTTACCAAGCTGTGCACGCTACACTGGCTGGAAACACTGCAGGCAGATTGGTTCAGCTGAGACTTTTCTGGCCTCATTTGTGTCCTGCATCAACTTGCACAGGCGTGGGTGTGTCCAAAAGTGTACCTGGCATGGCAAGGCAATTCTGGACCAGCGGGGAGCTGAACTGTTGGCTCTGGACAGAGGCATGCTGTAGCAGAAAAGTTTAAACCAGTGTCTCTTAAAATGCATTTTGGGATAACTTGCAACATCCCCCACAGGCCACCAATGGAAGCATGACTGCACAATGCCAAACACATCTCTGGCGTCACGCTCCTTGGAGTGGCTCATGGCTCGGACTACTGACCCTAGGGCAGAATGTCAGAAAAAAGGGCAGTCGCTCCCAACTGGTGCTGTGTCCTATAATTATATTTCACCGAGCCAGTGACTAATGTGAACTCCTGGCTTACTATACCAGTCTTACCATGGAGTCACCTGATGCTATGTCATACACTCCCCTGCATTTAATTTCCTCCCACTCTGTAACTTTCCTATCTTCAAAGCGTCTGACGAAGTGGGATTTTCTCCCACGAAAGCTCATGCGATTAATAAATCTGTTAGTCTTTAAAAGTGCCACAAGACTCTGTTGTCCATGGAGTCACAGACAGTCCCCTTAGACTTTCCAGGCTATCATGGCAACCAGACAAACTGGACTTTGTGATAGAAGGTCACTTACATAAAAATCGCACATCACTTCAGATGGCTCCCAGTCCCAAGAGACCAGTCATTTACCCCTGAACAATTGGTCCCCTAGCTCATACATCAAAGAGAATGCTGCTAGCCAATTCTATAATAAATTAATGAAAGGATTGGTAGCTAAGAAAAAGGAATGAGAGTTACTGAGAAGTTAAAGCAAATAAAATATATGCACAAGTGAGTCATAATCTGTAATTACAAATGGTGGCAGTGATGTAATAAAATGCCAGTTTCTCAAAAGCCTTTTTAGGGAACCCAGGTTATCTCTGAGGATCTTCGCTTTGCACCTGGTACCTTCTCCTGTAAGAGCCTAAAGAGTCCAGAAATGAAGAATCTTTCTCTGAATTTGTACCTATAGAGTCTTCTGATCGAAAAACAAGCTGACAGGGTCACTAGCCAGCTGCGTTCTTCCTCTGATGACAGAGAGTGAGGAATAAACTTTGAGTCTGTGACCTTCAATCATCGCACACAATGACAACTTGCATTGAAATTACCACTCTTCTGTTAAAGTTCTTTCTTTGCATTCCACGACGCTTCTCTCTCGTTTGATTGATTACTTAGTTACAGGGTACACAGAATATAAATGTCTGTTGTTACTCTAGAATGGATTACAAATAAGTGAAAACAATGCAAGTGACACTCCCCCCTAGTTTTCATGGAGTTTAAACATTAAATACACACACAAACATTAACCAGTCACTTTGATCTATGCTAGGACATAAGTGAATTGGTTGTGGCCTGAGCTGGTGCCTGGTCTGCCACTATCACATCAGGGACTGAACAGATCTTTGGATCTCAAAATAAAAGCTTCATAGCCTTGTGCAAAAGGGGCTAGTGCTACAGAGAGCTCATCAGTCTCTAGCTGTGGTCCAGCCATGATCAGCGGCAGACAGAAAAGTCTGTGTTATATTAGCCAAGTTGGAGGGATCTCGGCCACCTTGGTATGATGTGTTATTTTCTCATCATCTCTTCTTGTCCCATGCCAGATTGATGGTGACTTTCTTAGTCAATTAACTGCTTGCATGTGCTCTGGAGTCCCTAGAACAGCGGTTCTCAACTACTGTGTCACTGCATCAGTAGGAGCATTGCTTGCAGATCCAGGGATGTGATTATTCCCCTCTATTTGGCACTGGTGAGGCAGCATCTGGAATACTGTGTCCAGTTTTGGGCTCCCCACTACAGAAAGGACTTGGACAAATTAGAAAGAGTCCAGCAGAGGGCACCGAAAATGATTAGGGGCTGGGGCACATGACTTACGAGGAGAGACTGAAGGAACTAGGCTTATTTAGTCTGCAGAAGAGAAGACTGAGGGGGGATTTGATAACAACCTTCAACTACTTGAAGGGGTACTTCAAAGAGGAGGGAGTGAGGCTGTTCTCAGTAGTAACAGAGGACAGAACAAGGAGCAATGGTTTCAAGTTGCAGCTGGAGAGGTCAAGGTTGGATATTAGGAAAATTTTTCTCACTAGGAGGGTGGTGAAGCATTCGAATGGGTTACCTAGGGAGGTGGTGGAATCTCTGCCTTAGAAAAAACTCAGTTTGGTTACCGATGGGTGAAGGCAAAATTCCCCAGCCTAGTTTCTTGAGTGTGTGGGTAGAGCCTTGCTGTCCAGTGTCTTTCCACTGAGCCAGCCTGGATAAACTGAGTGAGAGTCATTGGAGGCTATGTGGTGCTCTAGTAAAACACACCCTGCGCAGAGGCCTTGGCACTGCTCTGAACCTACAGGGCCTAAACAGGAGTGACGGAATTTCACCCAAATGCATCGCTGTCATGTGCACTGGTCCCCATCTGCAAGCAGCATTTCTGGCATCTGCTTCTGCAAAGGCCCCCTTGCCCGTTTGTATTTCCCAGGTTTACTGACAGTCCAGATTCTAGCCCTTTCCTCCATGGCTGCTAGTCTCCCACTGTCACTTGGTTTTTGGATAAATAGTTAATAAATACAAAATAAATCATTTTGGCATCTTTCACTCACGCCCACATATCAGCCAAAGGACACAGGTCAGTTTCTTGGAGCTTCCCTCTCCCACTCCCATTAGAGTGATTGGCCAGAGACTAGATTAATCTCGCTCCCCTCAGAATCAGCTGGCTCTGAGCACCAAGCACTGGAACTAATCTTTCCAAAGGCTCGTGCTCAAAACAGCTGATCATCACCAGAGAGCGCTTGCGCAGCTGGAGAGCAGTGGGGAGCTGAAAAACAGCCTCCTGCATTGATCCTTTCTCAGCTAGCTTCGCTTATAACTGAGGCTCAGGGGGACTAGCATAGAGGCCCATGCTCCCCAGATAACCTACCCCCTAAAACAAACATCCTCCCCGTCTGTCTTGGCTCTGTCTATTTGCACAGGGAATGTTCACCCTGGAGGCTTCCTCAGAAATGGACCCCAGGACAATTTACCTTTCAGTTTTATTGCTACAGAGCAACTGGTTCTAATGGTATGAACAAACGTGTTTTATTGGGTGTATATCTGTGTGCACATGTGTGTATCTGTCTGGAGTATATGACTGTGAGGGGGTGTGGTGTTGGGGCGCACGATCACACGCACACACACGGAAAGAGAGTGAATGAGAAAAACTAGGGAAAAGGTAACAAAGGCTTCCTTTTTGACAAAGCCTTTTCATCACAATAATGGTATCCCTCCAGCCTAAACCCAGACCAACACAAGGGAAAAAAACCAACTCCCCGCCCCTTCCCCAGTCAGAGTTTCGACACAATGTGGGGAAGGATGGTCTAGGGGTTAGGTCACTGGCCTGGGAGTTCAAGATGGGAGGGTTGAGGGAGGCCATAGGAGGTCTGGCTTCAGTTCCTTGCTCTGTCATCATAGTCTTTCTGTATGACTTTGGGCACCTCAAGTGGCCTGTCTGTGACTGAGTTCCCCTCCACCTCTGTCATCTGGTGATCATTATGTTTCCTTATCTCACAGCGGGGTGTGAGGAGACATACATTTAACAGCTTGTGAAGTGCTTTGAGCTCCTGATATAAACACTATATGAAGAAGAGGAGTTATTATTAAATGGGAGAAGTACTGGAGACGCCATGAAGTCCTCTAGGGATTTTGGGATTATTATTGATTCTACATGGGAGGTATTGGAGCCACGGGCAACAGTATGAAGCCTTAAAGTATCGAAATGTTGAAGCATGAGTCTCTAATGAGCTAGGCCTATGAGTGGGGCTGTACCAGGTTCATATCTTCTGTGGATCAAACATAGCAGGCGATGCATAATATATACTGACCAGTGAGTTATACAATATGCTACAGCAAAGCCCAAAATAACCCAGCCCCCATGTTTGGGGGACTGTAATATTTTAAAGGGTATTTTCATTTCTTTCTGCTTTGCAGACTGACTTCACTGATCATTGCAGCATCCTTTTCTCTACCAACCTCAATTAATTTTGACCTAGGCTCCCCACGAGGCAGGATTTTCAAACGCTTTGGTTCCAAAAGAGAAGAATTGACTCAGCAGGCATGCTTTTTCTTCTATGTCCTGCTCTGATTAGTGTGGTAATTATTACTTACTTTTTCCTAGCATTGGAGTTTTGTACCTCTCTAATTATTTCTAAGAGCTTTTCTGCACACAAAATTATATTGCTTCTTTAGCTAGATCAGTGTACTTAAAGCAATGCCACCTTCCCATGTTGCCCTTTTATACTAGCATAACTATTCCTGAATGGGAATAAGCTATACCAACTTAGTCTACACTTCAAAGCTTTGCTGGCACTGCTAAATTGGTTACCTATGCCAGCAAAGTGTAGACACAGCTACAGTGGCCTGGTCCACACTGACAGTGAAGTTCAACATAATTCTGCTTACCTCGACTTCCTGCAGCCTGTGTCTCCACTGCTGAAGCAGTACATTTTTTTTTTAAAAAAGGAGCTGTAATTCGACCTGATAACACCACCCCTTCAAGTGGTGTAGCACTGAGGTTGAAATCTACAATTCCAATTTAGGTACCTGTATCCAGAGAGCAACTTTTCTGGTTTTTCCTGTCTTTTTTCCATGGCAACATAGCTCCTCCCCGACTGCAGCCCCGGGAAGTTTTCAGTTAATTCCTCTCTTTGCATGCAGCACTGTGCCTCTCTGTTGTGTCTGTGGCAGAGAAACAAGAAGGAAAGCTTTTCCTGCTTTTTCTTTTCTTTAGCGGGTGGGGGAGTGAGCAGAGGATGACTGTCCCCCCACAACCACTGTGCCTGCTTCCCACAGTGCAATGCATTTCAGGAAGTAATGTGAGCAGTGGGGACGTGTGACCCTGAGCAAGCAATTTAGTGTGTTCACTTGCCTTTGCCTTCTGTAATTCGACAGCCTAAGCTCAATTTACAATTTCACCCCCAGTGCAGACAAGCCCAGTGCTTCTGCTAGCTTTGGCGAATGTTGTGTAGTGTTATTCCCAGAGCTGCTCCTTCTGTCGGCATATGCTACAGCTATACTAGGGACTCCTCTGACATAGCTATATCAGTAGAGCTGTATCTGCAGAGCCTGTGTAGTATAGACAAGGCCTCTCACATCTGTATAACAGGGAATCTACTTTAAAGAACCTAGGCCCAGATCATTTCAAAAGCATTTAGGCCCCTAACTCGCATAGCAATAGGAGTTTTGTACTTAAATGACTTTGGCGAACTAGGCCCTTTATAGCAGGTTCCTGTTACCATGCTAAAGGTTGTACTGGTTAACTATGTTGGCAAAAAACACACACCCCCTTGACAGAAAGACTTATAATGGTACCAGAAAATAAGCGTAGACCAGGCTAATTTGGTTTTTTGAGTCAGAGCGTTGTATTTCCTTCTGCAGGACACTTTAAAATGTAAAGCATTTATTTTTGCTCACTGCTGAATCTCTGCAAAATTCAGTAGAAATGGCCACACTTCATAGGTGGTGTTTCTTTGTCATTTTAATTTTCTCATGCATGGGGGTTGCACCCTAAGAAAGTCACCAGGGCTGTGGTTGAAATAATTCCCTTATATGTAAGTAGACTTGGAAGGACTCCATTTTTATCAGTAAATGCCGGTAAACACCAATTTTGCCTCACACACACAAACTGACAAAAAATATTTCAACAGTAATAACAGAAATTTACAGATAGGTGAAAGTAAGAAAAAGGCTGCCTCAGAACCTGTCAGATTTTGATGTAAGGCTATTTACTTAGTATATTTTGACTTGTGATGTGAACAATTTATATTTTAATGGTTATAAAGCTTCCACTTTTTGAATCTCAATGCCTGCTGACATTAAACAATTATCATCTGAAACCCCAATGAAATTTTAAAATGGGGGACTGAAATACTTTAACCCTATATTTTTGTTTAATTTTGGCAATTTAAATTGAGAAAAAAGCTTAAAAATAAGCTCTGAGTGTATCCATTAAAGTGATAGAATTATTGAATTCTGCCAGGACCAACTAAAAGAGAAATGGCATGCCTGGTAGGTTTTGGCAACTTTGCCGACCCCCCTACCAGACCCTCCTCCCTGACCCTCAGCCAGTGCCAGTGACCCCCTCTGCCAAAGGAAAAAAAAAAAAGGTCCGCTGCCTGAAAATTTGGCAGTGGCCACAACTAGAGAGAATGTGTGCGGGGTGTGGGGTTCACAGGCATGCTGGGGAAAGAAGCCACCTGGAGTGGCCCCGCTTGGCATCATGCCTAGGGACTGGTCCCCAGGGATGCTGCGGAAGGAAGCCACTCCAGGCGGCTTCTTTCTCTGGTGTCCCCAGGCATGCCGCCAAGAGGAGCTATTTTGGATGGCTTATTTCCACGGCATGCCAGGACCACCACCCAGTCACTGCAGAAAAGAGCCTCTCTGGGCAGCTGCTTTCTGTGTCCTGCATGGGACATGCCATTCACAGGAGCCCGTCTGGGTGGCTTCTTCAGCAGCAGGAGCAGCTTGGCAGTATCATCCAGGGTGCCGCGTGACACTCTGAATTGGCTCACATGCCACTGTTGGCACGTGTGCCAGCGCTTGCTGACCCTTCATGTCAGGAGTCCTAGGTGTGCCAGTTGGACTGTAATTGATATGAACGTGGAGACTTGCTGAAACATCCTGGGGATCTGGGTCAACAGTGGGTGCCCTATGGGGGTAGTTCCTTGAAGGATGGGGGTGTGGGCCATTGTTAGTAACTAGACCTAGGCTCAGAATAGCAAGTAAACTAACCTATCCTAAACACTGTATTCCCTACATGAGATAGGGATAAACTCTGCTCATGCTCAACTATTCTGTTGGCTCAAAGTGATTTTGAGGCATGGGAAGGGACATTTCAGCTCTGGAGCCAAACATCAGGGCTAATGCATGTCAGCACAATGGCCTGATCCAAAAGCCAAAAGGGTATTGCTGTGGGATGTTAACAGTTGGGATTGAATGTGGATCCCTTGGATCTTAAAACACAAACTTCTAGTTATTGAGATTGAGAAACCAGCCAGCTCTGTAAGCTAAGGCTGTAACCGGCTCATGAACTCCACCTGGGGTCCACCACCACTAAGCCAGACAGAGCACTGCTGAGTGCATCTGGGTGAGACAAACACACCTAGACAAGTGGTAAAACCCAGCTGCTGCCCCCGGGCATTTAACTCCAAACCTTTCTGTATTTATAATCCTTTTAAGGGCATATTCCTTAGCTAAGCCATCTGATTTTCCATTTGATAAGACAGTGCTTGGTGAAAACAGACAGGTTGTTAGCAAGACAGGCAGATGGTACATTTTCTGGCAGTGTGATGATTACAGTATTGTGCTTCAAAGTGATAATCAATAATCAGGCAATTAGGTTCTCATTACATCTGAGATGGACTCATAGACATTTCAGGAGACTTCCAAAATGTTGCCCGGAAACTCCTGTGCAGCAACAGAAATTTGTGCATAACCCACCCACACGTCACTTAGCAGTATGTGTTCTTTAATCACAACTAATTCTTCCGATAAATAGCAGATAGGCAGCATGTTAAATTTGATTAACTGTAACTTTCTTATTACATTTCAAAGGAAATGTCTCTGCAGTTTTCCTCCTTTCATAAGACTTCTCTTTCTATATTTTTATTATTTAAAGTTTTACTGTGGCACTTCATATGAATAGTGAAGGCAGATGAACTTTTGACTTCAAGAAATGATTTATAAATGAGAGAAGTTCATGGCTTGTGTGGTGCCATCATGTCTCGCTTAAGATCACCCCAGCAGCAGCACCAGGAATATTCTTCTGAGTCACGATCAAATGTGCTGTCCTCTACAAAACTGGTGAACCTTGAAGAAAGCCGTTGTTTATAATTCAAATCACATAAAGGCAAATGGTATCTCTCACATACAGCTGCAGGTTACTGCTACAGCCCTGTTCCACCTGCCTTCCAGAAAGAGCATTTCTCGGTTAACAGCAGCTCATTATTCTTCAGTGGCAGTCAGTCTGTTAGGCAGGAAGGAAATGAAGATTCCAGTGCTGAGGAATTGAGCAGAGATAGGACAGGAAGAGGGACCCAACTACTACCCCTATAGGGGACTTTAGAGGGAAATAGTAAACAGGTGGAATGTCTTGACCCAGATAATCTAGCTGTTGGGGGATACTCTGTAGGGCCCCAGACTACTGCCTGCTAAAAGTGCAGGGCACAGACACAGTGGAGGGGCACAGCTAGCTAATGCTGAAATCAGAAATCAGACATTTGGTTTTGGGTCTCTTTTAATGCAGAAGAAAAGCAAATTTGGAAAGTTGCTTCAAGACAGAATTGTCATCTCCCAGTCTGAAATATGTGGGATGAGAACTAGCTTAGAACAGAATGTTATCTCTACTCACACTTGGCCCTCACCTTCCTAGTCTGGCTGGCCAGGTGTCCCAACATCTTGAAATGTTTCAGCACTGGAGGTTGGACAATAAGTTCACACGGCTCCCTTCTGGCTTTGGACTCTCTGAATCTGTCCCTAGTTGAAATTTCAAACTTTCTGGCTTTGTTGCAGACTTCAGGCAAGGAAAGGCTGATTTCTTCCTAACTTCTATTTATATTGATTGACTGAGCCAGATGGGTTCCCAAAAGTCAACTACTACAGCAGAAGCCCAAGAAAGAAAACAACAGAACTCAATTGGTCACCGCCTACACCCCCCAAGTCAGACCTTTTCAACACATCATCAAAGATCTACAACCTATTCTACAAGATGATCCCTCGCTCTCTCAAGCTTTGGGAGACAGACCTCTCCTTGCTTACAGACAGCCCCCCAACCTTAAATGGATACTCACCAGCAACTACAGATCAAACAACAGAAACATTAAAGCAGCAACATATCCCTGCAACAGACCACGCTGCCAACTTTGCCCTCATATCTACACTAAAGGCACCATCACAGGACCAAATCAAGTCACCTACTCCATCAAGGGCTCATTCACCTGCTCATCCACCAATGTGATTTATGCCATCATCTGCCAGAAATGCCCCTCTGCCTTATATATTGGACAAACAGGACAGTCTCTACGCAAAAGAATAAATGGACATAAATCTGACATCAGAAATTGCAACACTCAAAAACCAATAGGGGAACACTTCAATCTCTCTGCTCACTCCATTGATGACTTAGAATCATAGAATCATAGAACAATAGGGTTGGAAGGGACCTCATGAGGTCATCTAGTCCAACCCCCTGCTAAAAAGCAGGACCACTCCCACTAAATCACCCCAGCCAGGGTTTTGTCTAACCGGGCCTTAAAAACCTCCAAAGATGGAGATTCTACTACCTCCCTAGATAGCCCATTCCAATGTTTCACCACCCTCCTAGTGAGAAAGTTTTTCCTAATATACAACCTTGACCTCCCCAGCTGTAATTTGAAACCATTGCTCCTTGCTAATAGCTGTGCTGAAACAGATTAACAACAAATCACAGCTTCAAAGAGAAACTGCAGAACTTGAATTTATATGCAAATTTGACTCAGCTGCCTTGGGGTTAAACAAGGACTTTGGATTTTTCTCTCATTACAACAGGTGATTTGTCCTCACCTTCCTCTATGTGCTGTTTCCTAGTGTTTATTTTGATTTGCTGTTACAGCCTGACCTGATCCTATGTCATAAACTCCCCTGCATTTAATATCCTCCCATTCTGTAAGTTTCCCATCTTCAAAGCATCTGACGAAGTGGGATTTTCTCCCATGAAAGCTCATGCGATAAATAAATCTGTTAGTCTTTAAAAGTGCCACAGGACTTTGTTGTTTTTCAGAAAAAACTGACATGGTGCTGTTTCTGTCCCTATTATCTTTTGTAATGCTCTTTCCTGTTCTTTATGGCAGAACCTAAATTCTGAGCCTCAGTAGAGTTAAGTGTCCATGTAACACTGCTCAGATAATAATTTATATATGAATAAAGTATTTTCTTTCTTTCTTTTTTTTTTACATCTGTGTTATACCAATTTGATTTCCCAGGATGATTAACTTGTTTCTAATTACTGAGTGATTTAGCACCAGTAAAAATTGATCGAAAACCTGAAAATTATCTTCAACATCGTAACTTATTACTGACTCCAGTTACTGCTCACTGAGATTAGACTTTGCCATAAAAATGTGGGAATTGTTTTTCTTTACCAGTGCCCCATAATTAAGAAATGGAGAGCAGTAATTAGGCACAGGGGGCTTATATGGTCTTATTTAAAGTCCATAAAAATGATTGCTTGGTTTTTAAGAACGCTCTTTGTTGCTCCTGATGGATAAAGGGATTCATTTGCCATTTGAGCTTGTTTTGTATTCACAGTGAAACAGAGACGTCTCTGATTTGTGTGATGCTCACACCACAGGAGGTCAGGCCATCGGGACAAACCAGAAAAATCCATCCATTTGTATTGCTATCCTTCTTTATTCGCAAGTGTTCAGTTAAACTTTGAGACCTTCATTTGTCTGAATGGGAATTGTAAGTGTAGAACAACTATCAATAGATCTAAAGCACCATTGAGAATCGTGCACTTTCATAACAGCCTGCATCTCCCAAGGATATTAAAGCACTCAGCTAAAGTTAATTAAGAAACATCACAGACCCCCACAAGATACTAAAGCATGACTAGTTCCATTTCACAGATGGGAAAACTGAGACACAGAGTGGGGAAGTGACTTGCCCAAGACAATACTGCAAGGGAGTGACACAGTAGGGAATAGAACTGATTATCTAATTGCTTCTGTCTTCTCCTCTGTTAGTCTGTCTCTCTGCCTTCACTTCTTGTCTTCTGTAACTCCTTAGGGCAGAAACTGTCTTTTTTGTTCTTTGATTGCTCTGCATCCAGCAGAATGGGGACCTGGTCCAGGCTTAGGTGCCATCACTCTATGCATAATAAATATTAATACTAACCAAGGGAATGTAACTGATTACTTGCCCCATTAGCTCACATGCATGCCCTTCTTTGACCTTTATCTGCTCATCTAAACCTTCTGAAACCCTTCTATTATTAACTAATGCACACAAGCAAACACAGACATTAATGAGCTGGGTGGATGCCAAAAATAGCCTGCCCCAGCATGCACATTCAACTTTTTAAACAAAGTCCCTTAGCCTATGGGAATGCAGCTTCTGTGTTTGCTTCCAACAGCCATTCTCACAGAGGAGATTGGCTGGCAGAGCCATTCACAAGAAATGGCAGATTTTATGCTAATCTTGAAGACTATTTGGGGCAATGGAAGTTTGAATTTGTAGCTAAATATTTGCACCGGAAATCGTGCTCTAGTCCTGGAACAAAATCATGCTGTCATTTGTGTGGCCAAACACAGCTGTTTAAATTTGGCTTAGCAATATTACCAGCAAACTGCACATGAATAATCTGCACACCAAGAACTGCTCGGTAGACCATTCGAAGAACCAGTACTTTTGAGTAAATTGCATGGCATTTGATAGACAGTTTGCTAATGGAAAAAGTAGAAAAACGGGCTGAATAAAAGATTTGTTGTGAACTGCTCACCTGGCTCTCTCTGTCATCTCTTAGTGAGAATGGAGCCAACACTGCAGCTGGAAAAGCCTCCCAGCCCAGGCAAACAGACTTGTGCTAGCAGGGGCCTGAGCTCCTAGCCTTGAGTGCCCAAACTGCAGTGCAAGACACGATGTCCACAGTACTAGTGCAAGCCAGTCTACTCAGGCTGGGCAGCTCACTGTGTAGACATGCCCTTCAGAAACCCACTCTTAAGTTACTCCCAACAAATGCTGCTGCTGTTGAACATTAACACTGGCTATAACTTTTCCCTCTAGGGACTGGCCAAATGTTTCATACAAGTGACCACCTGGAGTAGCGCTTATCCAAGGGCCACCACCTTAGCTGGCAGTAGGGATAGAGCCAGGAATCTAAAAGCATAGGTCTCTTCAACTTGAACTAAAGAGCCAAGCACCAGAACCAGGAGCTGTAGGAGACTCTGCGTAATCTGCACTGATATCATCGGGTTAGATCGACTCAGCAGCACCCCTATTGTCCTCAGAGTGTAGAGACCAAGACTTCAAGTTTTGGGTCAAGGAAAATGACTCTTAAGCCTCCTGCTGTGTGGACCAGGCTTAGGAGGAGGGAGAGGACAGCTGTGCATTCCATTCCTTGCTTCCCCACAATGAAAGGAAGGAAGGTGCAAAGAACTGTGCACAAGGTAGGCCCTTCAACCCAGTTGTGACAAGGCCTTAAAGGACTTGTCCTGAAAGAGCCTGTCCAGCATGTGCTGGGCCACTAGATCAAGTCAGCATTTTCTAGTACATTGTGGCTGATTTTCACTGGCGCTGAGTTCACATTGACTGGATGTTGGAGCTCAGCACTTGAGAGAACCAGGCCCTCTGGAACCTTGTACCCAGGGGCTGAGTGCATAGTAGGGACGTGTGCCAGGGAGAAGAGCCACTAGCACAGAACTAGCCAGCTTTGAGTCATTTCAATAGTTGGCATTTAATCAAAGATCAGCTGTATGGTCACTTGTAACCCCTGCACCTTAGTCATCATGGGCTTTTGATTTAATTCTTATAAAATGTGATGTCAAGAGAATAGAGCTTCTTCCAATTGCCTATCTTGGCTTGTCACAGCCAGCCAGGTCATCTCGAGAATACATCTTCCCGTACTGGCGATGGTACTCCATGGTGCCCTAGTCAATGAAGCCATTACTAGGACAGATTTTGCTCTTGGGAACATCCATTCATTCCCATTGGTTTCAGGCAGGATGATGGATCCTCCTGGTTGAGGGTCATGAAAGTGCTTTGGCTGGAATTGTTCTGTTGGAGTCTCTGAGAGGAAAAAATCCCTTTTGGGCGACTGACTAGTGAAAGGATGAAAATATCACCACGATGGTCAGGAACATGTCATGTGAAGTTCAGGTCCCTTTGCAAAAGAGAATGTATCTGAGGTGTTAATCACAGCAAGGACATAATGGGACAAACAGTCTGAATTAGACAAGGCTCAATTAATATATTTGTATTAGGGAGCTAGACCAGAGAATGTGGTTCCTGAGGGCTTGATGGCATATCTGAAGAACTGAATTTCTGCTTAGTAACTCAGGGATCGTATGCATGGGGTCCCATCCTTGGCTGGCTTGATTTCAATGAAGTGGCACCAACTTATGCTAATGTTGAATCTGGCACATTGTCACTTCAAGACAATTACCTTATAAAAATAGTTCAGATTTATTGTCTCCTGTTTCCTTTTGTCAGCTAGTGAATCTTTGCACTAGATAAATATGATCTTTTCAAAGGATATGAAGATCATAAAGGGACTGCTATAAAAGTATGCTCAAATTATACTTCACATCTATGTGAGTGTAGGAGAAAAGACTTCTACAAAAGTCAAATTTAAAAGCCCCTCAAGACAGAAGCTCATTCCTGCAAGCCAAGGAAGGGGAGGGAAAGCCAGAACTGGAACTAGAGAAGGGAAGGACTCTGATTAGATTGAGTGTTTATATCTGTGCTTTATGGGTCAAATCCAGATTGGCTAAAGGTTAAGCCAATGGAATTTCACCATTGTCTTCAGTGAGAGCAAGGTTTGAATCTAGAAATGTAATTGATCTCTTAGAAATTGTTCTTGAATATAGAGTTTGCAGTGGAAATAATCGTAGCTGTGGGAGCCAGAAATGTCCTGCTAGTCCAACTTAATCAAAATTTTGTTATTAAAACTATACAAAAGGTATAAAGGATGAAATCCTGGCCCTATTAAAATCAATGAAACACTTTGTCAACTTAATAAGGTGGATTTAGGCCCTAATCCCCGTCCACACTGGCTTAAGTCAACCTATTAAGGTTGACTTAAGCATTAAGTCGACCTAAATCGAGGTGTTATTAAGTCGACTTAACTTTTCCTGAAGTCGACTTAAGAAAATGCTTAAGTCGACTTAAGAAAAACCCAGTGTGGACGTGAAGTAGTTTAAGTTGACTTAAGCCTCCTTAAGTCGACTTAATTTGTAAGTGTAGACGAACCCTAAAATTGAAATGCAGATTGTGTCACCTGAAGACTCAGTCAGAGAGTGGTTGGATCACTGGGTCCTCAACCAAAAGAAGTTGAGGCACCAGACTAGCACTTGAAAGCGTTGTCCGGGGAGGGGCTGGAAGATGTTCAGTTTATACAGAGACCGTGGCATTGTTTACTACAGGGTTCTTAGGGTCGGTCTTACTGGTAGTCAATGTAGGTGACTAACCAGAGCACCACTCTCCTGCCATGTATAGGATTTGCTCAAGTGCTTGTTTCTGCACTGGATGTGAAGGCTATTCAAAGCTGCCTCTAGCACCAGCCCAGGAGATGGTGTTTCTAAATCAAATATAGAGGAGGTTTAGGAGCCGGTGCTTTGTTTCAAATGGGAAAAAAGAACAGGTAGGAAGATGGAATTAGTTCCAATATCTTTTGTAAAATGGAGAGTTCCTGACCCTCCTGGTTCAGAAATCTCTGAGGAGCCAAAAAGCTGTTAAAATAGAGCCAGATTCTGGCACGAAGGGAATTACTCTTTCTTTCCATCATGATTGCAGGGCTGGCAGCATCTCTTGTCCTTTTTTGCCTTCGAGGGCATCTTCTCTGGTCTTAGGCCTCATGCCTTTTGCTTCAGGGTCGCGAGAGGTAAGATCACACCAGAAGGAGTGATTTATTTAGTTACAGCATTTAGTCCACTTGTTCTCTTTCCCCTTATGACCAACAAAGTGAACACCGAGTCAATTATTTCACATTTTAAAAAATTTAGAATAACATGTAAATACACACGTTATTTACTGCACCCCTAAAAAACCCTATTTGGTAACATAATAATTAAAAAATGAATATTCATGGATATAGAAGGAATCTAATTTTACCCTCATCTGTTCTTATTTACAGCTTTAACTTGCAGAGCACAGGCGATTTATCTTATGTTATGTTTTCAAGAGCAATGACTACAAACTCCTTAGCAAGCAGTGTGCAAGAAAGGAGGGAGAAAGTGTGAGAAACCAAAAGAAACATGAGATAACACAATCTTGTCTCTACATACTTTGTCCAGGTGTTAATAGGAGGAATTATCTGCTCCTGCTGTAACCCTGTCACTTGCTGATTAAGCCCCTTGCTTTATTTTATCTTCGTTCCCTACCCCTCCATTCTTTCCAATTGCAAGGTTAGAGAGCTGCTGTATGATCAGCACAGGATTTCTGCTTGTGCTTTCAGCCCAAACCAGAGGCCTGGTGGAGGACAATTCATGCCCAACGCCTGGGCCCAACCACTGCTCCCCCCCCCAAGAATTTGGCCCATCACCTGCCTCTTTTGTCCCCACACCCACACTTTTACTGAATTGAGGGGTCTAATTTCACAATTCTCCCACATTACACCTAGGCCTTCTTCTGCAGCAACCATTATTCTTCTTCAGGTCTGATTCCATTCAGGAATCTGGGATCAGTGGTACCCAATGAGCCACACAACCTTCTCCAGCTGAATGTGGTGTTGATTTTGTCAGGGAATTAGGGTGTGGGAGGAGAGGAAGGATTTAAAAACAGGCTATAAATAAGTCTCCCTTAGCTAGAGTCCTGCCATCCCCAGATAGTCCTCTGAGAGGAAACTCAAAGCGCTTGACTTGTTAGCTGAAGGCTGAAGGGAGATATGATTGCTTTCTATAAGTATATCAGAGGTATAAATAACAAGGATGGAGAGGAATTATTTAATTTCGGCACCAATGTGGACACAAGAACAAATGTCTATAACTGGCTATCAGGAAATTCAAACTTGCAATTAGATGAAGATTTCTAACCATCAGAGGCATGAGTTCTGTAACAGCCTTCCAAAGGGAGCCGTGGGGGCCGAAAACCTAGCTGGCTTCAAGACTGAACTTGATCAGTTTATGGAGAGGATGATATGATAGGACAGTCTAAGTCCTAAGGCAATTAATTAATCTTTGACTACTAGTGGTAAATATGCCTAATGGCCTGTGATGGGATGTTAGACTAGGTGCGTTCTGGTGAGTCTTTCCCACATCCTTAGAGTTTAGCTGATCACCATATTTGGAGTTGGGAAGGATTTTTCCCCCAGGGCTCTGGGGTTTTTTTCACCTTCGTCTGCAGCATGGGAGACAGGTCACTTGCTGGTGATTCTCTGTTTTTGAAGTCCCATGATTCGAAGACTTCAATAACTCAGTCATAGGTTAGGATCTACTACAGGGGTAGGTGAAGTTCTGTGGCCTGCATTGTGCAGGAGGTCAGACTAGATGGTCATATTGGTCCCTTCTGACCTTAAAGTCTATGGGTGCATCTACACTGGCAAGTTAGGTCGACTTAAGGACATTTAAGTTGATCTAAACAAAGCCACATCCACACTAGGCTTTTATTAAGTTGACTTAAACATTTCCTTAAGTCGACCTAAGAAAAGCTTAAGTTGACTTAATAACACCTCATTTTAGCAGCCCTAGCTTCTCCAGACACAGCATCAGGATTCTGTGTCTAATGGTGCATCTACACTACAGTTTGGAGGTGTCATTTCCCTTTGCATATACATTCCCACACTAGCTTTGATTGACCTAACATGCTAAAAATAGCAGTGCACCCACAGCAGTGTGAGCTAGCCACCCGAGGACTATCCCTTCCGTGACTGGAGGTTCATACTTGGGGTAGCTAGCCCAAGTCACCACAGCCACACTGCTATTTTTCAGCACTCGCTCGAGCACAGCTAGCACCTGTATGTCCATTCGCACTGGAAATTACCCCTCTGTGCCACAGTATGGATGTACCCTGAGTCTCCTTGGCTCCTTTCTTTCCCTGGACCAGTGGCTCTTCGTTGTTATAAATGAGGTCAATGGATAGTCACTGGGCCAGAGAACAAGAACGAGACTGGTTCTGTAGCCTTGTGCTTGGGATGTGGGAGCCCTGATGCCTAGTTAATTATTTATAGAAAATGGAACTGTGTTATGAGGAGAGATTAATCAAGCCCCATGGGGACACATCCGACAGAACAGTGCTCCTATAATGCAGTAGACTCATTTCAAATCCCTTCTTTCCATCAGACAAAGCAGGAGTTGAAGCCAAATCTCCGACATCCTGGGTGAGAGCTTGAAACCCTGGGATGCGTATGAAGGGGAACAGCTTCTTCTAGCTGTTTTGAGAAACTTTTGACATTTGGGGCGTCAAAACTGAAGCAAAAATATTTTATTTTGATGTGATGGAAACACTTCAATCCAAAATCTTTTTGACCTTTCAATTTACCAAAACATTCTCCAGGTTTGCCAGTGAATTGAAAGATACAGTATTCACTCAACTCTAATTCTTAGTTGCATGTTTAAAAAGGCCGGCTGGGATCACAATTAGGCCATATACTTCTCACCGCACATCCCTCACTCTATGCTGTGTTTCTTCATCTAAATCTGAGAATCATCTGATCAGCTGTGGATCCTGAAGAGAGGCAGTGATGCAGAAGAATATAGTGGCCTCAGAAACCCTCCCAGAGAGTCCTGTCTTCATCACACTAACATCCTAAGTCTGGATTCACCACTGAAATGAAATGGTACTAAACAAACTAAGAGATACTTAACTATGTACTACAGCTTTACATGATATATTGTTGTAGATATGAATTAAATATTTCCGGCTCCATTGCTTGAGACTTTTAAAGACAGATCAGAGTCTCACAACACAATCAGAAATGAACTACCAAGGGAGGAGTTAATCTGCATGAGCTAATATCACAGCTCTTCCCTACAGAGGGGGTACAAAGGAGTGAAATGGCCACAAAAAATATTTATAACAATCCCATTTTGATACCCTCATACCCTTTGATACTTTCATACCCTTTGCTTTGATTTGCTAAGTTTCGTTAACTGTGAAATGCTCCTGAAAAGCTGCTTTGGAGCTGGGAGCCAGGCCTTTCAATCAAGAATCCTAATTCATTTCATGGCAAAACAATATTCATTTTGAGCAGTAGTCGTTTATGGCAAACGAAATACCCTTTGTAATGCTGGTCAGTAAATCTTCACCTCTAACCGAACCCTAAGCATTAGCTGAGAACCAACAAACTTACAGCTGGAAGCCAGGCTAGCTAACTTGTGTGTTTCTTTAGTGTAAAGAAGATGTTTATAAGAATGTGTTTTGTGTTTAAACTTCATGGAAAACTGGGGGAAAAGGGTTTGCAATGCATTGTTTTCATTTATTTGTGCCCTGTTAAAAGGTAACAGCAAAGATTTGCATTGTATACCCTGGGTAAGTAGTGACCCATCAAACAAGAAAGAATCCTTCTGTAATGTAAATGAGGAACTTTAACAGGAAAGTGCTAATTCCTATGTATGGAAAGCAAATGGTCAATGTGTGAGAAATCAAAGGCTTTATTAAATACACTCCACTGCCCACCTCCATGAAGAAGGGACATGCACAGGAACAGTTACTGTCAGCTTGGTTTCTGTGAGAAGCTATAAATACGGACACAAGGAAAAAATCTTCCTCTCTGGGCTGTTTGCATTCTAACAGGGCAGAATAACCAAGCAAGATAACAGAGATGCCCAGAGTTGTTCTGGGTAGCCTTAAAAGACTTCTGGGAATTTGGCAAATTACTATGTCTGCTGCCTTTTGAAATTACAGACTGTGACTCCCTTGTGCATATATTTTTACTTGCTTTAACCTCTCAGTAACTCTCATTCCTTTTTTATAGCTAGTAAACCTTGAGTTAGTTTACTATAGAATTGGCTTCCAGCGTTGTCTTAGAATCATAGAAACTGAAAGGGACCATGAGAGGCCATCAAGTCCAGTCCCCTGCACTCGTGGCAGGACCAAGTACCCTCTTAAACCATCCTTGACAGGTGCTTGTCTAATGTGCTCTTAAAAACCTCCAGTGATGGAGATTCACAACCTCCCTTCCAGTGGTTAATTGCCCTGAAAGTTAGGAATTATTTTCCTAATGTCCAACCTAAACCTTCTTTGCAGTAATTTAAGCCCATTGCTTCTTGTCCTATCATCGGTGGTTAAGGATAATAATTTTTCTCCCTCCTCTTCGTGACACCCTTTTAGGTACCTGAAAACTGTTATCATGTCCCCGCTCAATCTCCTCTTTTCCAGACTAAACAAACCCAGCTCTTTTAGACTTCCCTCGTAAGTCAAGTGTTCCAGATCTTTAATCATTCTTGTTGCTCTTCTTTGGACTTTCTCCAGTTTGTCCATATCTTTCCTGAAATGAGGAACCCAGAACTGGACACAATACTCCAGTTGAGGCCTAATCAGTAGAGCCCTGCAAATCTGCAGATATCCACATCCACGGATACAATCCAGATATCCACAGACCATTTTTTGCAGATGCAGATTGGATACAGATCCACATATTTTTATCATATTTTTATCTATGGAGGGCTAGAGCCTGCAAATACACGGATACAACGCAGATATCTGCAGACTATTTCTTGCAGATGCAGATTGGATGTAGATCTACATATTTGTATCCGTGCAGGGCTCTCTTAATCAGGGTGGAGTAGCATGGAAGAATTACTTCTTGTGTCTTATTTATAATACTCCTATTAATACATCCCAGAATGGTGTTTGCTTTTTTGCAACAGTGTTACACTGTTGACCCATATTTAGCTTCTTGTCCACTATGACACCCAGATCCCTTTCTGCGGTACTCCTTCCTGGGCAGTCATTCCCCACTTTGTACATGTGCAATGGATTGTTCTTTCCTAAGTGGAGGACTTCGCACTTGTCTTTATTGAATTGTCTTTGGTATGAGATGTAGGATGCTAATCAACTTGGGTGAGTAACTGGTCTCTTGGGATTGGGTTCAACAGGAACATTTTGTGATTTCTGGTGTAAGTGACTATTCCTCAGCTCTCATGAGAGAGAGTAAAAGGAAGCACAGAGAAAAAGATCATACAGGAAGCCTGCAGCGGGGGGGGGGGAGGGGGGAGGGGGGAGGGGGTGTGTGAACTGAACCCTTACCCCTATCTTTTGCATGTTAGCACAGTGCTCTAACTACAAGACCACACTCCACCACCAATGATGCCTCCCATCTCCTTATTCCAGTGTCCAGGCTGAGAAAGTCTGGCACTGTTTGCCAGTACCTATAAAGGGTTATAAATTGACTCAAGCGGATAGCCTCTGAATGGATTTTCACTGCCTGAATTTATTTGTCAAAGGCGCCGTACTGGTTTTGACGATCTCATAAATGTTTAGCGTAAATGCCTCTTTGAATAATGATTTTTGAAGCCTCGGGCTGAATCTCTGATTTTCTGGTGAACTATCCAGATACGAGAGGAGTGTGGGAAAGAACAATTCCCAGATTCCAACATATGAAAAATATATTATTGGGAGGATTTGCGTCAAGATGTCACGACATGCAGGATTGCGTCCGTTTGCTTTCTGTGTCTCTCCTCTGTGCTTTGACTTATTCCATGTGTGGGATACTAACCAAGAAACCTCACATCCCTTGTCTTCTGCTTACAGCCCTTGCAGAAAACTGCTTTTGCAGCTGGAAAATTCAAAGTCATGTTTCAGGCTATTCATCTGAAAAGGCGATCTCTGTATCATACACTTAAAGGGGCAGTATGTTGCTCTAGCTACTCTGCAGAAAGAAGCACTGGATAATTGCTGGCCTCACACATCAGTATGGGACTTTTAAAATATGCAGAACAAGGAGCAATGGGTTTCAAATTACAGCTGGGGAGGTCAAGGTTGGATATTAGGAAAATCTTTCACTAGGAGGGTGGTGAAGCATTGGAATGGGCTACCTAGGGAGGTGGTAGAATCTCCATCTTTCGAGATTTTTAAGGCCTGGTTAGATAAAACCCTGGCTGGGGTGACTTAGTGGGAGTAGTCCTGCTTTTTAGCAGGCGGTTGGACTAGATGACCTCGTGAGGTTCCTTCCAACCCTATTATTCTATGATTCTATGAGACTAGTTTATGTATTGGAGAGAGACTCTTTTTTCAGAGTGCAGTGAAAAATTCCCTTACCATACTTTGCTGCATTAAAGAGACCTAGGGGTTCTATTACCTCTGGAGTGAATCTAAAGGCTCTGGTTCTTGGAGTGGACAGCATAGAAGAGTTATCATGGGTGCTCTGACTAAATTGTTTCAGGCCAGATCCTGTAATCAGCTCAGTATGGAGGGAAGTTTGGTTTTGTAAGGAGCCCTGTTGACTTAGGTGGGTCTCTGGTGTAGGTGCAAGCGTCTGCCAGAAACAGGGCCTTAGGCTATAGGCAGGGACAAGGTAGACATTGTTCATACCCCACCAGTCTCAGAGATGGGGAGGGAAAGAGGACTTCATAATATGGACTTTCATTGCCAACAACACGACATTTAGTGGGGTTCCCAAAACCACCTTTCCAACATTCATTAGTTCAGAGTTGTGATTGCTCAGCTCCTCTCAGGATCAGCCAGCTAGAAAGTACACCCTGGACTGCGTATCTATCTATTAAGGCAGGTCAACATTACAGACCTATGTCGGTATAAATCCATCGCTCCACAATTGTGAAAAATCCACACTCCTGAGCGACATAGTTATACCAACCTTAACTCCCCGTGTAGACAGCACTATGTCATTGGGAGAGCTTCTCCCATCAACCTAGCTATTGGCTCTCCGGGAGGTGGATTAACTACGCCAATGGGAGAACTCTCTACATGTGTCTCTCCTGTGACAAAATGGAGTAACTCTGGCTGTTGAAGTCTGCATCCAGGCATAGAGCTTGGGAAAGTACAGGTGAAAGATACAGCCATAGTCATTTGAAACTACTCCCACTACCAAACTGAATGAACAATGGAAGGGTTAGCCATTGTTATTGTTAACAAGGAAATGCAGGTTATTTAGTGTGTAAGACATGGTGCTATTTATCAACACAGCGGACACTGTGTCATATGAATGTAGGTGCATGGGATGGCATAGATTTAGTAGTCACTTCTGTACTCTCCACTGGCTTTAGCATGAATTCTCTATTTTATAGGTTACAGATTAATTATGTTTAATGTCCCTCCCAGCACGAAGTGTCATTACCAAGGAAATGCTGGGATATTTAAGTGCTAAGCACTTAAGTCCTAGATTAAAATCAAGGGTCATCTGTTCCCATGGGGTGACACTCAGCAGGGCCTGGAAATTCTGGCAAATTAGTGAAAAACCAGCCTTGAATCTTCTGCTGAACCAATGTGACATTCTGGCCGCACCCTTCCCATAAGACAATGAGTGGAAGTTATATAGAAGCTGCTCTGGCTGGGAATATTCAGGGGGCTGGATCAATAGTTTATTTGGCTCCTTTAAACTACCAGAGCATCACAAAGCAGCCACAGTAGAGGCCAGGACTAAGCCCTTTACTTTTCAATGGCTTCTCAGTCTGCTCTTACAAACCAGATAGGCTATCTGCAAGTTTTCCATCCACAAACAGGGAACCTACCGCAGGATCCTAACTAGTTACTAGTAAACGATGAAGTCCAAAGTGAATTGAGTTGATTTGGCAAACTACCTGAAAGCTCAGGTTCCTGCCTGAGTTCTCTAGGAGAATATCTACACTGTAATCAGGGGTGTCCATGCCACTGAGTCTCTACTGCCAGGGGTGTAACTATAGGTGGACCTGGGTGGGCCCTGGCCCACTCACTTGGCTAGCCGTCCTACCTACCGCAGCACCCGGCAGTGGTGCAAGCTTCATCGCCACAACCATGGACCAACTAGCAGCAGGCAGCTGCGGCCATGGCCACAAGCAGCAGCGCTGTGGGCAGACGGATGAGGGTGGGCTGCTCTTTGCCCTCGCAGCTCCAGCCCCAGGCAGCCACTCTGGCCTTTGCACAACAGAGGCTGGGCTACCTCTCCCCCTCTTTCCTTCTCCCAATGCTCCAGTTGCTAGGCCGCTGGGCCATCATCAGGAAGCTCGCAGTTGCATGACCAGAAGCAGGACTGGCCAGACCGACCCTGGAGAGTAAGGGCCGTCCCGTGGGGGGAGTGGGGCCCAGGGCCAATGTGCCAAAGTGGGGCCCCGCCCTTCAGGGAGCCGGTCCTGGGCTGGGAGGCCGCCTGCGAAGGGGAGCTGGAGCCGGCTCTGGTCCCAGCCCTGGAGGCTGCCTGTGGGAGGGAGGCGGTGGCCGCGGCTCCAAGCCAGGAGGCCGGGGGAGCCGTCCATGTGGGGCAGCCGGGCCCAAAGGCCGGACCCCACGTGCGCCGCTCCTGGGCCTGCCTGCTCTGCCCTGGGGGCGGGGCATAGCCAGCCAGGCCCGGCTCGCTGCCGAAGGCAGCGGGGCGACTGTGGGAGGAGGGGCTGTGGTGTGCGCAGGCTCCACACTGCCCCGCTGTGAGTGGGACAGTGTAGGGCCCATCTAACCGCAGGGCCTGGGGCGATCGCCCCATTTGCCCCCCCTAGGGACGGCCCTGTGGAGAGTCAGGGGCCCGGCCAATAAACAGGGGCTGGCTACGCACCTGTTCACTGTTATTTTCAGCCATGCTAGCTCCATTAAGGCTAGCGTGGGAATGCCTCCAGGAGCTGCATTCATTCCTCCGTTTATGGTGTAAACATGTCCTGAATCTCTTAAGCCAGCAAGCTGGTTGGTCTCTTGTAAGATTCTGAGCATGCCCTTGTGTCCTTCCATCCTCAGCCGGCCCCCAGCAAAGAGAACATGGACAGGAGCCATTTAGGAACCCTCAGGAAAGGATTCATTTGGCTTCAGTTCTGAAAAGAGGCAAAGGTTTGGGTTAGTGATGGTCAAGCCACAAAGCTGAGAGGCCCATCCCTGGGAGGGATGAAGTAAAGCAGAAATGTGTTGGAGTCTGAACAGCAGAACGGAACTGCCCAATCCCACTCCCACTCCTCACACAGGACATAAATTTGGTTCCACATCTGATTTGCACAGCATTATCTATCTGTAGGGCAAAGCAGAATACCGAATTGAGAAGGAATTTCCCTGCAGGGCAGATGGCAAAGACTCTGGGGTGGTTTTTGCCTTTCTCTGTAGTATCGGGCATGGCTTACTTGCTGGTGGATTCTCTGTACCTTAAAGTCTTTAAACCATAATCAGAGGACCTTAATAACTTGATCATAGGTTAGAGGTTATTACAGAAGTGGATGAGGTTTTTGGCCAGCATTGTCCAGGAGGTCAGATTAGATGACCATATTGGTCCCTTCTGACCTTCAAGTGTATGAGTCTATGAATCCATCTGCTTCTGGATTTCAATCTGAATCCAGATGATTAAGCGCTGATGTAAAGAACTGTACAAAGGACCATTTACAGTGCGCAACAAGAAGTTTTCTTGGTCCTACAAAACCCAAGAGCAATCCTGCATATTCTTGAGCATCATCTAAGGGCACCATATTTATTAACTATTTACCTATAAACAGACACAGAGCACTCTCATAACAGGACTGAAGGCTGTAATAAATCAGTGGATGGTGCTCAGGACCCTACAAGCAGAATAATAACTTTCTGAAGCATCCCTTCCAACCTTTCCCTTTTATAAGGTATGAAGAAACAGCACAACATCTCGGGTGCTGTTTTTTGCAGTACAGAAAAGGGGACAGATGGCAAATGCAATTAAAACAGCTCGAGTCTGGCATGTGTGAAAAGAATTTGATCTAGCAACTGCATGAATCTATGTTTAGTTTCCTTTGTTGCTCTCACCTAAAAACCCAAAGGCACTGGGAGACAAGATCTGTATCTAGCTGCCTACAGCACAGAATGTTATGAATGTATAGTAAACAGGCAGCACCGATAGTGGAGACTTTTAAGATGAATCCCCATAAGTCACTGAAGTTAAAAAACTTGAGCCTTTATTATATACGATGTCACATCTATAACACCTCAGGCAATTCTGCCTAAATGAAAGCTGTGTAGGTGACTCACTAACTTCCATATACAAAAGCAAAGGAGTATCCAGGAATATACAATGGATAGTCAGAGTTATTTCTGTGACTATAGGCAATGAAGAAGCAAAGAGCTGGATAAATCCTTAGTGCTTTGCTTTCAAGGAGGACACGACTGGAAGTACATTGATGGATATTAAAAGGGTTTAAAAACTCTCCAGTTCAAGTTATTAGGCTCAAAGCAGGAATCGTTCAATGAGATCTTCTGGCCTTTGTTATGCAAGAGATCAGGACAGGCTACAAAATCTACATCATGTGCCCCTGAGTTCCACAGAGGAATGGTATGTTACACAAAGAGAAATCTATGAGATGGGTGGATGAAATCAGATCACAAAACAGTGTCTTGGGATTGTTAAATGAGGAAAATCTGGCAATGGCTGTGCAACTGTGAATCAGTCAGTCGTAGGGATTTCTGTAGCCCCTATCACTAGAGTGTGTCAGGACTTTACAACCCTTAACATATTTAGTGTCAGACCAGCCTCATCAGGGTGGGCAGTGTCATTACATCTGTTTTACAGAAAAGGAAATAAGGCACAAATTACTCATCCAGAAGTCTCCAGCAGCAGAGGGAATTGAGCCCAGCTGTCCTAGGTTACACACTAGCATTCTAAAGACTGAAACACCCTTCCTCAGTCAGCAAGAACTAGCTAAACTGGTCTGGGTAAAAGGTTAACCCAGTTAAATCCTTTGGCCATCTAATGAACTGACTCCAGCCTTAACATGGAGTCATAGACAGTCCTCTGTGGTGCTCTGAGTTTGCCACCCAAGTGAGTCTGCTCTTGTGCTAGATGGTCCCTTACACCAAAAGTCACAACAATATTCAGGATACTTCCAGTCCCAAAGGACCAGTCACTCCAGGACAATTGTACTTTAGATCTCACACCAAAGAAAATACTTGTAGCCAATCCTATAACAAATTATCTAAATATTTATTATATAGGAAAAGGAAATAGGTTTTTTATGAGGTTAAATCAAGTAAACATATACACACAAATAAGTTATGGATAATAAGCAAACTCTATATGTCCTTAAGGGCTAATCCAGGGTAAGTGCTGGAGATCTTTTGCTTATGCCCAGTAACCCTTGCTCCTCAGAGTCTAAGCAGCATAAAGATCCAGTTCCTCCTTGTTAGGGTTTTCTTTTCCCCCTCTCCCCTCCTTCCTTGCTTTCACTTTGAGCTGAAAATTCAGCTGACAGGAGAAATTTGCAAGACTCATCTGCATGGTGGTGGGGGGCTTTTAAACAACCAAGTCATTTGTCTTCTTTAACATTCCACTCTAGTCCATTTGGTGTTGCTGGACTATCCTTGTTGGCCAGGATGTAACATCTTCTGCTTTGGAGGTAAATAGCACTGGCCAAATCCAGGGAGTACTCAGCACCAGTTGGGATTAAACTCCCTGGGAGGCAGCTGCAGACAATCCAACAGGCACTCTGCACCTTCCAGGACCAGGTCCATTCCAAGAAACCTGCCAAACCCTCTGCTGAGTTGCTGGAGAATTCACCTGTCTTTGCTGCAGTGCTAATTGCTGGGAGGTTGGAGGAGCTAAAGGGGAAAACAGAGATTAATCTGTCTCCTCTTTTCTGATCCAACTTGGTGGCATATTTTCCACAAACAGCTCAACTTCTGGTGTGTGGGGAAAGGGAATTGGGCACTGCTGTGCAATGGGAACTCTCCACACCCCTGCAATTCCTCCAGCATGTGCAGCATGGAGTGACTTTACTATTTCCTCGACGAAAGGGAGAGCTTGAGGATCTCAGCAGTGTGAGGAGCAAAGCACCATTCTGAGGCCAAGCTTATTAACTCTCCTGCTAATGGACAGGGAAACTGAGTCACGGAATAGGGACATGACTTTTTCAGTGTCCGCTGGTGACAGAGCCAGGAATTAAAGTCAGGTCTCCTGGCTCCCGGCACAGTGCCGTAATCACAAAGCCAGCCTATCAACAGGAATCTTGAACTCAGAGCTGGAGTCTAACCTCACTTATCGGGTCTTTATCAGGAGTAACTGAGCTGCAGGTGCTCAGAACACCTTAGAACTAGGCACAGGGAGAGAGTGAGCTGGGGGCAGGGAGGCTGTATGGATCTGGGCAGCCAAAGAACAGAGGCTCAACAAATCAATTTATGTCTGAGGCCTTGTACACACGATCACTTTATTGCGCATTAACAATCATTACCGCGCGATACCAACAACAGCGTACACACGTGCAATAGAGCTGTTGCGCGTTAATTGCCGTGTTGTAGCGCAATACAAAAACCACCTCGACGAGGGTGGTAGCAGTTAACGTGGAACAGCTGTTGTGCCTTTCCACTCGTGTGTACGCTTACCGCGCAATGATTGGCCTCTGGCAGTGTCCCAGCATTCCAAAGTCATCCTCTCTGGTCTTCCCCCCACCCGCTCTGTGGCCGTGACGAAACAGTCCCCGCCCTGATCAGATTCCCGGGATTTTCGAATTTCTCGTCTGTTTCACTTCCTGTTCTCTTCCTCGTGGAGTGGAGTGCAGCTCCGATCTTCAGTAGCAATGGCGGCCCGTTGTGGAAGATGCGCACCCCTTTGGAGCACGGCAGAGGTGCTGGACCTGATCAGCATCTGGGAAGAGTCCGCTGTGCAGATGCAGCTACGCGGCAGCAGGTGAAATTCTGATACATTTGGCATAATTTCTCAGGCCATGTCAGAGAGAGGTTATGATAGAGACACTGTGCAGTGCAGATCAAAGGTGAAGGAGCTAAGAATAACCTATCACCGAGCGAAGGAGGCAAACCGCCGTTCGGGATCAGTGCCTGCTACATGCAGGTACTATAAGGATATCGAAGCCATCCTCTGTGGGGACCCCACAACCACTGCAAAGAGTCCCGTGGACACATCGGCCCCCCCTCATCCAGTGAATGCCAGACCCGAGCAGGATGAGGACGTGATCGAGGAGGAGGAGGAGGAGATGGAGGAGGACATGGAGGAAAGCACAACAACGTGTAGCCAGGAGCTCTTCTGCACCCCTGCTGAGACGTCCACCCAAGACATGAATTGCAGCGTGTCCTCTGAGGCGGCAGAGGGGGGTTCTGGTAAGTTTCTCTTTCGTGCAGCTATGGCTCCTGCTAAAATATCATTGTCCGGGGCGGGCGTGCTTGCTGTCTCAGTCCCCGCTGTGCATGCTCTTTACTCTGCATTCATTAGAAGTGCATCAACACAAGCAGTGATTGTCAAAAAATCATCTGTATTTAGGTCAGTAAAGGTTTCCTTGATGTACCTCCAGAGCCTACTACTCAGGTTAGATGGGATAGTGTTTGTGTCTACGCTCCCAAAGACGGATACTCTGCCTCGCCAGCTGAAAAGCACAGCCCTGGGAACCATGGCAGCACACAATGCAGCAGCATACGGTCCTGGCTTGCAACCGGTGGCATGTAGGATATGTATTCTAGCTGGCAGGGGCACTCTGAGGAGAGAGATATTGGGTTCCATCTGTGTGCCCTGTGCAGAATGTTAGCCCCCAGTAAGCTTTCTATTAGGACGTATCTTGTCCGCTTCAGCGAAGCATAGGATGTTGACTGCCCTGCACCTTCCAGTGGAATGTGCTACTGGAAGGTTACATTGGTTATCTAGGCTCTGTGTTAACAACAGTTTATTATTATTTTTCTTTTTAGATTCGACCTTCACAAGGCCGGTGTCTACCCCAGCTGACCGCATGAGAAACATTTGGCGGCGTGCTCAAAGAAACAGGGAGGATATGTTTCAGGACCTGCTGAAAACAGCACAGGAATCCGCGAGGGAGAATCGAGCCTGGAGAGAGGAATCCCAACAGAGGAGGCAGAAACACAGGGACGAACTGATAAGCGTGATGAAGGAGCAAACAGAACTGCTCAAGAGCATGATTGATTTGCAGACCCAGGCGATTAATGTATGGGCTCCACTCCATACAGTTCAGCCGTGTCTGCCTCCCACACCCCGTAGTCCTTCAAAGAATTTCTTTGAAGGCCACCCGTCCCCCTGGTACACTGCAACATCCAGTCCCCCCCAGAGCTACTTTTTAGAGACCCGCAGCTACACCCACCTGTAACCCCCCCCCCTTTAGGTTTTAATAAAAACAGTGACTAATAATTTGAAGAGTGGCTTTATTTGTACACATTGAAAATCTCATAAGGTGCACCTGATGTGTCCTGGAAGTTAACTAGGGGAGGGCATCATTGAAATGGTCCCTGAGTGCCTCCCTTTTTCGAGCAGCTTCTCCTTGGGCCCCCCTAATACTCCTAGTGGCTGGCTGTTCGTATGCTTCCTCGAGGTAATATGCCTCCATAGCCCACCCTGGGGAAAACTTTTCTCCCCTACTTTCACAAATGTTATGAAGGACACAGCACGACGCAATCACAGCAGGGATGTTGTCCTCCACCAAGTCCAGCCTCCCATACAAATATCGCCAGCGCCTTTTTAAACGGCCGAAGGCACACTCCACAGTCATTCTGCAGCGGCTCAATCTGTAATTGAACCACTCCTTGCTGCGATCTAGGTTACCGGTGTACGGCTTCATGAGCCATAGCGTCAGTGGATACGCCGGGTCTCCAAGGATGACTATGGGCAACTCCACATCCCCCACTGTAATTTTTTGATCAGGGAAGAAGGTACCCCCTTGCAGCTTTCAGTACAGACCAGTGTTCCTGAAAATGCGGGCATCATGCACCTTTCCCAACCACCCAGCATTGATGTCCGTAAAACGCCCCTTGTGATCCACGAGTGCTTGCAGCACCATGGAGAAGTAGCCCTTCCTGTTGATGTACTCGGTCGCGAGATGGTCTGGAGCCAAAATAGGGATGTGTGTGCCGTCTATGGCTCCCCCGCAGTTAGGGAATCCCATGGCAGCAAAGCCGTCCACAATCTCACAAACATTGCCCAACGTCACCGTCCTCCGTAGCAGAATGCGATTGATGGCTCAGCAGACTTGTGAGAGGGCTAATCCGACACAGTGCTCATCCAGGCAGGATGTGAACATGCTTTTGTGCTCTGAAGTTACAGCCTGGTTTGGATGTACTGAAACAGCACCACCCCAGAATGGGGCCTGCTCATTAAAATGGAAAACTCCTTGAGTTAGTTCTGATTATTTCAGTGGAAGAAATGGGATGCTGAAAGCTACATCATGCTTGCTATTTACAGAATATTAACTGTTTACCAGCTCAGGCTGGGTTCACTTGCTCCCTGGGGCTTTGGTGTTACCAATGGGAGCTGAGTGAACGTGTTTGGGATGAGATGCTGGAGTAGAGAGGGTAGCAAGAGGGATCAAGTCACAGATGGGAAGGGACCTGTAGCACCAGCGGACGGGGGCAGGAGAGAGATGGTGGGGGCAACTAGAGATAGGACTGGACATGGAGATCAGGGTGATGCACTACCCAGAGATTCAAAGGAACTGTGTGCCGGGGATCCAGGACTGGAATAACGACAGGGCTGAAGGACAAGATTGAGGAATAGACAAAACCCTGGCTGGGGTGATTTAGTGGGAGCGGTCCTGCATTTTAGCAGGGTGTTGGACTAGGTGACCTCGTGAGGTCCCTTCCAGCCCTAGGATTCTCTGATTCTCTGATTCTAATACCAGGCAAGGGCAGGGAGTTCAGTACTGGGTTAGCAGGGTGTGCGACAAGAGCATTGGCACAGCTGGTTCTGGGGAGCCCAGGTCAGCGGGGGGCCACCCTGTATCCTGGGGTGGAAGCACACTGGCCAGGCCAGTCAGTGGAAGCTTTCACTGCTGATGCTCAGGCTTTTCCGCATATAACTAGCAGACCTCATTAGCCAGCTGTGTCTAACTGGCCCCATCACGTGCCTGAAATTGACTTGGAAAAAACCAACATGATGCTGGGTGAAGCCATTCAAATTGCAACTCAAGGATCAGAATTCCTCTGTCATCTGATCTGCTGACATCCATCACAGAAGCCTGTCAATGTCAAATCAACCACAGCCAGTTAGACATTTGCCAACCTGTATCTCGGAGCAGGTTCTCAAAAAGGTCCAGGCAGAGTGCTGATGTGAATGCTCCAGCCCCACTCCAGCACTGCTCACGTTTCCCTGGCTGCTTTCCTACTTTGCATCTTGAAATCAGGCCAAGTTTGGAGTGCGGATTAATATTTGTGGGGTTATTATGATGCCAAAAGAGAACTAATTACATGAGAGCTTTTTAATTGGCTTGTACAGCTGAGTCTACAGTGAGCTTCTAACCAGCAGTGGCTGTCATCCCAAAACCTTTTCATCTCTGGACTGCTTTACACAGACAATGGCTCTTCTTGCTCTTGCAGTTTTAGGGAACATCACGATTGCCTTTTGAGCTGGGACTCAGACACACTCTGTGTGGCCGTCTCAGTGCTGTAGCCTTGCCACTTGAAAGGCAGCTGCAGGTTTACAATCAGCATCAAAGACATGACTTTTAATAGGAAGAAAACAAAGGAAAATCCTGGAAGGAGAGATCTGAGCAGGTATGGGGTGCCCAAGAACCACAGAAGAGAGTGTCATTCAGAGTGTGAGTCTACCCAGAGTGAGGGGTGACCAGCAACTGTCCTGCCCCTGGGAAGCTCTGACAGGAGTCCTCCTGGTAGGATGAAAAGCCCCTTCTGGAGATCTAGGCTTGTCCATGCCCTTTCCACCTACCATAGAGCTGTTAACTTTGGGGAGTGGCCAAGGGGAGCAAACTCTGTATTCCCCTGATTGTAGGGCTCGCATTCCTGTCTGCTCCTTACACACCCCTTCACACCCAGTTGCATTACCAAAGAGCTTGGCTGGCACCAAAGAACAGGTCTGCCCAAGACCTCCTGCAACAGCAAGGTGTATCTAAGGGTTGGTCCATTCAAACGCTCTTGGACAGCAGTGAGCAGAGAGAAGCCCCCTGCCTCCTGGTTATTTCAACTGGGTACTGAAGTGGAACAGGCAGGCTGTGAAGCTGGGCATGCCCTCAGTGGATTATGACAGCAAAAGGGAACCAATCTCCCAATTTGAACCCTGCCACCTGAGGGTAGAGCTGGCTGGGAAATGGTTTTCCCATCCAGTGAGAGTGTGCAAGATTTCAATTTGTCGTCCAGCCCTGAAATGGGACCAAAACCTCAAAATTTTGGAAATGGTCACAAAACTGATAATCAGGGGTGGGGAGGGGGAGGGAATTAAGATCAGATCATTGGAACATTTCATTTGGATACCGGTGCAAGGTTTGAGTTTGATTTTGCCCTTTTAAAAAGTTTAAAATTATTTTTTTTAGTATAAATGCACTACAATTGTGAAACAGAAATAACTGAAACTTTTCAATTCAGCAGGGCATCACTCAGTTTCTTGCTTGCCTGCTTTATTTCATGCCTTCTGGAGTCTTCCCTTTGTGAGGCAGTAAACACCTTTGCTCAATAGTGACAAAGGCCCAGGTCCTCTAAGGTATTTAAGAACCTAACTCCCATTGGCTACGTCTAAACTAGAAAAAGTTAGGTCGACTTTGTTAAGTCGACTTAATAAGGTCGACTTTAAATCGACTTAAAGGCGACCTTATTAAAGTTGACTTAACAAAGTGGCAACACTTTAAGTCGACTTAGTCCACTTTGTTAAGTCAACCTAACTGCCCTTAGGTCGACTTAACAAAGTGGATTTATGCATCCACACTGGGCTTAGGTCGATCTAAGGAAGGGTTAGGTTGACCTAAGGAGGCTTAATGATTGGTAGTTACTAAGTCGACTTAAGCTTTCATTAAGTCGACATAAGGATTTTCCTCCTTAAGTCGACTTAAATTGCCAGTGTAGACATAGCCATTGAAATTAGTTGCCTAGATACTGTTAATGATCTGGGTCGAAGCCACTACTCCTTGCACCTCAACAAAACAAGCATCGGGCCCAATAGTTCCCATTGGCGTCCAAGTGGATATTTCCAGACATGCACTCGTTAGCTGTGACATAATTCATGTCACTGCAGCCAGTGACACAGCCCCAGTATGCTCCCCAGATGCTCCTGGATCCTCTCTGAAATCATTAGCTTTTTCAGGCCTGGCAGGAAGAGCACAGCAGAACACAGTGGCGGGAAGTATGGAAATGCCAGCTCCACGTACTGCAATGCACACAATCTCATCCTTGCTGGGGTTTAGCGATGGCTAATGAGAATCCCAAATGGGCTAAGTGCTCAGGAATACAATATTGCTTCTATCTTCAGTAACGGCAAATACTTAAACAACAAAACCCTGGCTAAGATCATTCCCCACGAAAACGATGATTCGAGGCTGAGCTCCTTCTCATACAGGCTGGTGCAACCCGGAATGACTCCACTGAGGCCCAGAGAGCTGCACTGGTGTAAACACTGCATCAGTGATGTCTGAGTCAGGCCTGTTACTTTCAGTTGTTTGTGTTACTCTGGGGTAGGTTCCAGTCTGGGGTCAAACCTCATTGAAACTGACATGTGAGTGCAGCCTTCCAACACAATCGCTGTGAGAGACAGCTAAGGACCCCCACCTAAAACTAGCCTGTCCAGAAATGAGTATCGTGTTCCACTGGGAATTGTTTGACCAGGCTTTGTGTATGAGAGAAAACAAGCTAGCATTCGACACGAAATGGAGACTTGGTCTATGCATTAAGCTGTGTCAGTCAGGGGCCTGAAAACGCCACACACACACTAACCAATTAGCTATGCCAGCAAAGCCTCCCAGTGCAGACGCTACTATGCTGACAGAAGAGTGCTTCTGTTGACATATTCCCAAGGGGTAGCCGTGTTAGTCTAGATGAGCAAAACAAAGAGTCCTGTGGCACTTTTAAAGACTAACAAATTGATTTATCGCATGAGCTTTCGTGGGAGAAAATCCCACTTGACATAGCTAATGTTATTCCAGGACATGGTGCTCCATATCCTGTGTCTAGCCTTGGAGGCTATGAGAGTATAGCTTTGTACTGCAGATGTAGTCTGAGGGTGTCTCAGAGAGGCTAAATAACTTGCTTTAGATCACACTGAGCACCTGTGGCAGCAAGGGAATCAAACACAGTCCTCGGTCTCCCTGGCTACCAGACAAATCACTGGATCATCCATCCTCTTCTACTGTGGGCTGATTAAATCCATTCAAAACAGTGCAGCAAAGGTCGGCTTCCTGATCATGGTCCCCTTCTGCACCTCTCCACGGGCTGCTCATTCTCTGTCATATCAGACACAGGTTACTGGTCTCCATTTCAAGGCTTTTCATGACCTATCCTGCCCTGCCTATTCTCTCTCCTATGCTCCATCAACGCCAATCTCCGTCATTCACTAGTGACATTTTTCTCCGGACACCGTTCTGCTTTGCCCCATGATGCACAGGGGGAGATCTCCATAAACACCCATAAAGCCAGTGCATAATTTGCTTTAAATCATTTTCTGCTGTGATGCCTACAAAACACTCATCAGTGGCGGGGCACCCAGTATGTACTGACCAGTGCTTCTTGCGTTAACCAGGATTATCCATTGTCACCTTGTGCTGACTCCTACCTACTTTCTGCATCCTCTCTCTGATACATAGCCTGGAAGGTTTTTGAGGAAGGGACCATTTTTGGCTATGTTTGTACAGCAGCTAGCACAATCCCTACCCAGGCCTCCAATGCACTACTGCAATATAAAAATGATTGAGAGCCAGGTGTACTGGGACTCTGGCTACAACCAATAGCTCAGGCCCTCAGGTTCTTTGAATTCAGTAGACACAACACCAAGGAGGCAATGTAAAGAGTAAAACCAAAGTACTTTTATTAGGGTACAAACAAGCGGCACAGGGGGCGGGAATAGGAAAGAAAGTCCCATGCTTATGCCTCTTAGCAGACAGGAACCCCAAGCAAGGTGACTGCAGGCAAAAAGCTTAGAGAGCAATGATCCGAGGCGATCAGCACCACAGCTCTCCCATCGGTGAAGTTCCAAAGAGGAGGGGTTTAAGTATCAGCTTATCTACACTTTTTTACACACTAACACATACAACTAATTTTCTTCCCACCTAGTTACTACATTAACGTGACCCCAGGGTCATTAGAATTATTACCTTGTTTTTCTGCAAGAAAGAATGATGGCCTTGATCCCCACCAGTGAGGGAGGAAAAACATTCCAATCCCCATTGATAGGGGGGAAGACATATTTCAAGGCTGACAGTACCAGCTTTGTGTCAATTAGACAGTATCTGGGAATTGTTAGACACATGCAGGGTTGTATAAAGTTCAGGGCTATGAGGTGACTACACCCTCTACTTACCTAGACCATCACATAATCTTCCATTAATACTACACCAGGACTCTTGGGTTCATTGCAGAACACTCAGTTGATCAGTTAGGTCCAGATTCTCGAAGGTATTTATAACTCCCAATGTCTATGTCTACACTGGCAATTTAAGTCAACTTAAGGAGGCTTAAGTCGACTTAAATTAAGCCATGTCCACATTAGGCTTTCATTAAGTCGACTTTATAACTACCACTCATTAGGTCGACTTAAGCCTCCTTAGGTCGACCTAAACCTTCCTTAGGTCGACCTAAGCCCAGTGTGGATGCATAAATCCATTTTGTTAAGTCGACCTAAGGGTAGTTAGGTCGACTTAAAATCGACCTTATTAAAGTCGACTTAACAAAAGGCGACTTAGCTTTTCTAGTGTAGACATAGCCATTGGGAGTTAGGCACCTAAATACCTTCAAGGATCTGGGCCTAAAGGCAGGTCTACTCTTAAAATCTCTGCATCAACACAGCTGCACCGATGCAGCTGTACCACAGTAGTGCGTAAGTGGAGCTGCTCTTACTCTGATAGGAGTGAGCTTGCTCGTTAGAGTAGTTAAGCCACCTCCATGAGTAGCCATGTCGACCGGAGAAGCTGTCCTGACAATTTAGCGCTATCTACACGGGGGTTAAGGTTGTTATAAGTAAATTACTCAGGGGAATGTATTTTTCACTCCCCTGTGTGACGTAGTCATTCTGAAGTAGGTCTGTAGTATAGACCTGGCCTTAGTCTTGCTGTTCTTTCTATAGGATGGGTAAAATAATACTCCCTTTTCCCGGGAGGTAGGGAAGAGAGGGGGGTTCTGAGGTTTAATTAATTAATTGTTCAGAAATCACCATTACATCTTTGATAAAGATCAGGCAAGGGCAATCTGCATACCATACAGGAATAGTTCAGTTAGTTGCAGACATGGACTTTGGGTTGTTGTGGTATGAATACTGCAGGAAGCTGGGCTGTGGTTAAATCTTCCTGCCGTGCTTTGATACGAAGGAGCAGTGGTTCCAACTCGGAGTTCACATGCACAAGGTTTCTCTGTCCTGGGAAATGATCTGGGAATTCCATGTGTTGGAATGGGACATGACAATTTTACACACACACACACACACACTTAGCTATTCTAATTTCAAACAGTGTCACAATTGTTGTATTTTTTTAAATTGGCCATGCTATTATTGATTTTATAAACTACATGATGTTCTCCCACCTGTGGACTAACAGCGCTAGAAGCTTCTGCTGGGAGCTGCTAATGGAAATATATCTCAATTAGCAAAAATTCCCACTGAAATCCTTGAAAATCCAATACTGCTGATTAGTTTATTTAAAATCTTATTAAGAAGTGCTTGACAATTTCCCCAGTCATATTAAGATGCAGATCCGTGCCCTGGGCTCACAGAAAGCTAATCTTCCCATCCTGTTTTAACTTGTGAAGCAGCAGCAAGGTTAAGAACTTGTAGAACATGGGATTAGTTTTCCCGCAACCCCCCCCCCCCCTCAAATTATCCTCAGTGGAGAAAAACGCTGTTCTGGTTTTACCCATTGTCGCTTGCAGTGTTATTGTAGCCGTGTTGGTCCTAGGATATTAGGGAAACAAGGTGGGTGAGGTAATAGAATTTGTTGGCCCAACTTCTGTTGGTGAAAGAGAAAAGCTTTAAGAGACATCACAGTGAAAAGGGTGGGCGTATTTACTGGATTTAATCCCCCACACACACGCATAACACCAGCAATCCAAACACAGCAGCACTGTCTGGGCCACTAGTAACGGTTGAGTGACACTAACTAGAACTGAGGCTCCACCCCCACCCCATTTTATGTACAGCATGCTGGGTCGTCACATCAATTGCTGAGTTGCATGTGTGGATGCTGGGTAGAGCGGATAGCCTGTGACATACAGGAAGTCAGACTAAACAACCTGCTTATCTCTTCTGCCCTTAAACTCTGTGACTCCATGCTTGTAAAACTAAACTGGTGCTTCTTTAACAGAACTATTGACAGAAATGCTGTGTTTGATATTCCAGCCATGTGGATGCAGACTGACATCCTGATGTCTCCTCCAAACTCTTCCCTCCTGCAACCTGGGCTCCTCCCTCCGAGTTCCATGTGGGTTCAAGTGTTGCAATTAGCCCTACCTTTCCCTTTGCTTTCACTACAAGAGGGATTCACCTCCTAGGGGAGGTAGACAATGGTTCAACTACTGGTCTGGGGACCATGGGGAGCAACTGTCATTTATGGTTGAGCTTCTCTAAGAAACCCTTCCAATGGCAGTTTGGAAGAAGGCCCCGACCTCTTCTTTGGTGGGTTCTGACCGACCTTGGCAGGGTCTGGACCATAGGGTGGAGAGTGTATGGCTCTTGCTGTCATTGTCCATCTTCTCACAGCCTTCCTACCCCTTAACTCAGGAGATCTATTCCTGGCTTGGCCTGCTTGAGGAAGTTGGGTAAGTCACTTTGCCTCCATTTCCCCATCTGAAAAAGGAGGATAATGCTACTGACCTCCTTTGTAAAGCGTTTTGAGATCTGCTGGTGGAAAGTGCTAGCTAAAAGCAGAGTATTCTTGTTCTGTGATCAAACTGATCTGACCTCAGCATATTATTATTATTAATCACATTTATTATGGCATTGTCTAAAGACCAGCTGAGATCCTTGCTCCATTATGTAGGCACTGGAACTTGGTCTCATGCACAATGCCTGTCCCACAGATTTACAGTCAAAATGTTGGGACAGACCCAGGGTACAGGAAAAGTTTACAACACACAGACAGAGTGATCACTGTGACAGCGACAAACTGCATGGTAACTCCACAGAGAGAGTTACACTTTGTTTTACCTTACAGGCAAATTCAGAACAGAAACGACAGCTGGCGAGAAGACTGAGGTAGAAGATACTCTGGAAAAACAGATGGCTTTTTAGTGTGATGATGCCCCTTGTGAAAGCAGCTTCACGACATGAGGAAAAACCTCATTGGAGAGGGCGCCTCAGGGCATCCCTGGAAGAGATCTGCCATCTTTTCTTCCTCAGACCTTCCTAATGCCCCTCATTCCCAGGCCCACATTTGCAGCTCCAGTCAGTCCTCTCCTTTGGCTGATGCTAATGTTGACATTTCTGTTGCGTCTGCTTGTCATCCCCCGCTCCGCATCTAACCTCGCTCCAGCAATGCCTCCTGCATCTCAATGAGACGGACTGGAGTTTAATTACACACGCAGGGAGCTGGACGCTGGGGCCTTCGCTTGCGGCGCCTACAGCCGGAGTCTCAATTTTTGTGAGCTTGCTTTCTTTTCTCCTTCACAATCCATTTTTTGATCTGGCAGCCAGATGGACATTTGGAATGTTTCAGCAGCAAATATTTTTGGTCTGCAAAACAAATCACTGGTCTGTGCAGGGAGGTATTATTTGTAGAAACCAATTAACCTGGAGAAGTTGCCCCTGGTGCTGCAGGCCTGATACAGCTTGCTCTACCCTGACCAGCTGTGTATAGGGTCTTGAGGCCATTACATCCTTTCTCTTAACATCTCTGGTGTTCATTTGGAGCCTCATGAATCTGGGTGTTGGGCCCAATACTGCATGGTGCTGAGTGATTCTGGCAGTTAAGCACCTAACCTACTTAGGCACTTCTGTAACCCCTACTAGGTGACTATTTGCATTTTAGGTGCCTAAATCCCTTTAAAAATTTGGCCCAGGGTGTGCCATGTTTCAGAGGATTGGACTTTCACACCAAAATTGCCAAAAATAATCATAGATTTTGTATGCCTTTGCACTTAGTCACTCATTTTGGAGACAAAGTATGGTCCACTGATTAGGATGTTAGTCCAGGACTTGGGAGTGCACATAGGAAATCCTTAGCCCAGAATTTGTTCTGTTGGAATTCAGAGAAATGATCAATCTCCATGAAACATTTTGATTTTGCTGAATCAGCAAATTTGAACCAGCTCTAACCAGGGGGGATAGTCCAAAGCACCTAAGCAGGTTAAACCTCTAATTCCCTTTGGCAAATCAGGTTGAGACTTAACTCAGGCACTTTTGTGCCTACCTTTAGATGTCTAAATCAGTGTTGCCGCCTTTACCTAGCCAGAGGTCAGCAGAGAAACCCTGAAAAGTTGCTAGCTGCCACTATTAAAATGAGTCAGAAAACGTTGCTAAACAAAATTTCCACAGAATTATATATATGTACACAGGTTGGTAAATTTTCATTATGAACATAACACTGAACTAATATTCTACAGAATTTCTATGTATACTAATCACTGAAAATGTTTTTAAGCTGTGAGTCATATTCTAACAGGTGTTTGTCATCAGGTTTTTAAGGACATACTCGCGCACGTCCTTGAAAGGAAGCAATTTCAGGTTTGGGACTGAGAGGCTGTGAATAAGATGAAGGGTTTGATTTGGCCTCCTGGTGGCAGAATAAATGCTTAGTAAGAAACTGAGCTCAGCTTTGAGTAGGGCGTGGAAAAGCCAGATCTAATGGGAAGTAACTGGAAGAAGAAAGGATACAATTGCCCCTTGGGAGAAACGTTATGATCTTTTGCTTAGTAAAAGCTGTTAGTGACCAGGCCACGTACCAGTCCCTGGGTGAGCGTGATGGGGGAAAATCCATTTGTCAACAGATCTTTGAGTCATTGGCCACTGAAATGTTAACTGATCAAAATCACCCTCCAAGGAATGGGAAGTCAGCTTGCTGCACTTACCCCCTTTACTAGATTCTGAGCTCTCCCTGCCCAGGCAAGAGGACACTGATCAGAAAGCAGCAACAATATAGAACGCTCCCGTCTTGGCAGTTAAGTTCATTTTGTTATTATTGACCGGCTCTGTCGGTGTATCTCAATTGGTAAAGATCTGGTAAAGGGTTACATGGGGCAGGCTTGGGGTCCCTCCTACTTCTTAACTTGGCATTTGGCTACCCCTCCACCCTTTCTTTTGGGGCTCTGCTACCTGGAGCTGAGACCTAGATTCCCTTAGCCCCCTGCCACTTTTCTTTGCCTTCCATAACTGCCACTGCTACCTAAAAGGAACTGCAACAGCACACCATCATCATTAGATGGGCATCATTCATGTCATGTCTGGTTAAGGATGTGAAGACATAATGACATTGCCTTGGTTTGCAACAGAAGGTCATAAGTGGAGGATGGAATGAATTTTTAGTAACACTACTGAACTGCTTAGGAATGATTTTGTGCCTCTACCAATCAGCTACATCTTTCTCTGAATATCAATGAAATTAGCAGTGAGAGTCGCTAGATTTGTAGCTGGTCCCTTGGACACTTATTTCCTCCATAGGGAAACCAAAAAGTCACTAAATCTAGTGACAAAGTCACATAGCTGGCAACTCACCCCACTATGAAGCCAGGGTTTCATAAATGTTATTGCCTGGGCCACCTCAAAAATTGGATACAATTCAAATCCTTTTCTCTTTTTTCTTCTTGCTGCCGAGGTATGTAACTGAGGAGGATTCAAGAGAGGACAAACCTTTGTATGAAGAAGAATCTCATTTGCAGTTATGCTGGAAGAGATTGAAACAGCTCTGGAGCATAAACTGCCCTTCAGGTGGAATCTGGAAGTGGTTTCTCGGAGTGGAATAACATTGCACCAGTCAAAGCCTCTGGTGCTAGCTTACGCTCTGATGTTGTCATCACAGATGGTCATTAGACACAGGGCTCTACACAAGCTAGGTGACTGGTCGGTCCTGTTATTGCCTCTTATGCTATTTCTCAGGCAGGAAGCTGCTATGATAGGCTGATAAAATGCCAGTCCAGAATGGGCATGGAGTGAAACTCACCCTGTATGAAAATCAGAACAAGGCTTTTGTGTTTAACTGGTGAGTGGGTAGCAAATACTCTGCCTGCACCTGATCTACTGAAAGTATGAGCTTGTTCATGACCCAGTTCAAGCCATAGCAGCTAGGGCTCCTATCTCCAGAGGCCCCAGACAAGTCCCTGAGTAGGCAGGAACTGAAGATAATGATACTGGCCTCATGACCCTGACCTTTGGGCCCTGATCCAGTCACTTAACCTCTTGGGGCCTCTGGAAATAATGATATTGCCTTTGTCAAGCTGGCTTCTAAGTAGCACTAGTTGGAAAATCTTCAGTGAAACAGTTTTCCATTGGAACATGCCAATTCGAAGAAACTACGTTTTTTGTCTTTTGGAGTTTTTTTTTCATGAAATTGTACCACATTAGAAGAAATGTTGTTTTTACAAAATATTAGGGGGAAGTTGGAGGGAAGATTTTGACTTTTGCAGAAAACTTCTAATTTATTTTGTTTCAAAACAGCTTTTCATACAACATGTTATTTCTGTTAATGGAACACAATTTGCAGACAGGCCAGAATCCCAAGGAAACATTTCAAATGTGGGAAAACAAAACGTTCCAACTGACTCCAAGTGATATTCCCCCCCCAGAATTTAGTCTTGCAAAAAAATTAAAGTGTCAGCCTTTCGTCTCTATTTGGAATTTAAAAAAATGCAAAATCTTGACATTTTTTGTGGGATGGACAATCTGGTTTCTGACCAATTTTATTTGCAAGCTCTTTGAGGAAGGGACAATCTCTGGCCGTCTGTCTGGGCAGCTGAGACTCCTCTCTGCAGCGTTGCAATGAAACAACAACGAACTATCCTGTAGAGTGTTAAGCCATTTTTTCTCTTTGGCCATGTCTACATTTGAAAAGTTAGGTCGACTTTATGAAGTCGACTTAATAAGGTCCACTTTAAGTCTAGTCGACTTAAAGTGGACCTTATTAAGTCAACTTAACAAAAGTTGACTTAACTTTTCAAGTGTAGACGTGGCCCCTTTTTGGCCTTATTAAGTCAACTTAACATTTTAAGTCGACTTAAAAAGGTCCAAGTAGGCACTACTCCGCATCTCCACTGGCTTAAGTTGACTTAATAAAGTAGACGTAAGCGCTAGTTCGAATTAAAACGAGGTGTTATTCATTCAAACTAACTTTTCCTTAATTCGACTTAAGGAGCAGCTTAAGTCGAATTGAGGAAAGCCCAGTGTAGGCGTGGAGTAAATTAAGTCGATTTAAGCCTACTTAAATCAACTTAATTTGTAAGTGTAGACGCACCCTGTATGCTGTGCTGTGTTCCTTGTTCCTTCAGTTCATGCCTCCTTGCCCTATTTCTACCATAGACAAGACATGTGAGTGACTAGGCACAGCCGACGAGCTATGTTTCTGGTGCCGTCCCTCTGCAAGCAGAATAACCGGGTGTGATATGGCCCCTCCCCACACAGTGAGATTTGAGAGACCGTGTGGATCTAAGTGCAGGCCTGGGAGCCTGGAATGCTAAATTCCAGTCCCATGTGTCTATGAGCTGCTGGCCCCTCACAACTGCTCCGTGCCTCAGTTTCCTCTTCTGTAAAATGGGGGTGCTAATACTGCCTTCTCAAAGGGTTAATTATGTGTTGTCTGTACCAGGCTCTGAAGATGTCTTGTTATGAAGCGTACAGGGCCAGACTTTTAAAGGTATTTAGACACGTAAAGATGCAAAGAGACACCCCACAGGGCTTGCAAAAGTGCTGCTAACTCCCATTCAGTACTTAGGCACATTGGCAAACTTCCCTAGGTGCCCATCGTATCTCTAGGTGCCTAGACCCCTTTGTGAATCTGGCCCAAAGTCCTTTATAAACCATTGCCTAAATCCTGAAACCTTTACTTAAGTCTCACTCAGCCTTTATTCAGACAAATAGCTATTGACTTCAGTGGGAGTTTTGCTTCACTAAGGACTCACAAAATACTAGGCAAGGATTGTGGGATTTGGCCCTATATCTATATTCAAGGATTGCCTCACTCATTTCTGAAATGCAGCCCCCTCTGGGGTAGAATGTGCTTAATAGTGTCCCTGGACATGACAGGACAGGCAGTAAAAAAGTCCATGTCCAACTAAAACTATCTGACAAGCATGGCTGACCAGGCCTGCTGTGAGCATTTCTGCAAAACCCATTTGGTATATGCCATCCTAGTTCCTCTGTGTTAATGACTAAACTCTGCAGTCTCACAGCTTCCTGTTCATTACAGCCAGGAACAATTACCACGGGGCTTTAACAGAATTAAGACATTAACGAACAGGCACATCTACTGTAAATAGGAGATTTCTTTATTATTATTTAAATTGGGTGCAATCAGCTTCCTCCATCCCTTTGATCTAGTTTATCAGACCACAGCTAATCCCATTAAACCAGATTTTACTCACTGGGAACCCAAAATGCCAGGGCAGAATGCCTTCAAGTGACAGCTGGAATCAGACAGATTAGGCAAAGGGAGGAAAAGATGTTAAATGGAATAATGCAATTTTCCAGCCTGGCCTTACACAGAAATAATAAGTGTCTTTCTATTGCTTTGCCAGTGAGCCAACAGGAACTGAAAGGAAATTAAACTGGCTCCCAGTGTGATCTTAACTCACTATTTTGCACAATAGGCTGGAACAGTTGTTAGTTATCTGCTGGTATTTCACAGTGTTTAATCCCAATGTTTGACTCATTCCCCTCTTGATTCAATAGCTTCTGTCTAGAATTAGCACAGGCAACCCTGACTTTTGCAGCCCCACAGTTCCTGAATTTGTTAGACTTTACCGGCCTTTTCTCATCCCATTGATCAAATCTCATTGGCAACATTGCAGCTTCCACCAACTGGAAATGCAAACATCCCAGGGGAAGTAGTAAATTGAGTGTCCCCATTTAACTCCTCTAGCTAAGAGTTCCCTTTAACACCTGCTGTACTTTGTGGGTAGGTAAAGTGGGGCTGGGGTTGTCTCTGACTTCTGCTTGCAGAATGCAGCACTCGTGCATCACTAGAGGGAGCTCTTCTTGCTGACTGAGCACTGAGTCAATAAATCAGCAGGTTGCTAGAAGGCTCTGCATTACAGGGATCTGGGTGGGCGAAGTGCTCTCCCCTTGAAGTCAGTGCAGGCAGGCCCCTGTTCTAGCATGGTACTTGGGGCGCTGCAGTGAGCAGTGTGGTGGGCTCAATGGGGTGCTGTACCTTCAGAATCAGGGTGCAGCTCAGTACATCAGCATGGCAATAGGGGTGCTATAATAAGGGGCATCACTCAGAAGGGGGCACCCTGACTTCTTAGTCAGGACATACCACAGCATGGCACTAGGGAGCGCTATAGTGCAGTGGGTGCGGCCCATGACTCAAAATGAAGCATTCTCATTTCAGAGTCAGGATTGGCCACAGTGCCCCAGCGTGGTGCTGGGGTTAGGGGGGCGCTGTGCTGCAGAGAAAGGGACAGGTTCTGAGACAATCTTAGAAACACCCAAGTGTTCTGCTGCAGAAGGAAGGTGCGGGGGATTCCATTTATTCTCTCACTTTGCTGAGCAGCTCCACAAAGACCCTGTGTCTCTCTTGCAAGATTCTGGATACCAGGTGGCCTTGGCCAACCATTTAAATTGATGCCAAAGGGTGGCCCCAGCCTCAGTCTTTCCTGAGATAGAGGGAGCTACAGCATCATGGCAGGTGTGTCTCCATCCCCGGCCTCAGGTGCTACAAAGGTGGACGCTGCCATGCGGCAAATATCCAAGTTGCATGTGTGATCTTACCGGAATGCCCTGTGCAGTGAGTCTCCTGGGCAGTGTAGTCTTTGACATTTCAAGTGCTGCAGGCTGAATGATGCTGGTAGGTTTCAAGGGAAGTAAGCCTAACTGAGCTGATGTTTGCAGATAAGTAGTACGGTTCCACCGAGGCCCGAGCCTGGCTGAGTTATAAATCCAAAGACAGAGGCTGTCAAACCTTCTGACAGCTTCATATTTAGAGGACACGTGGCTGGGCACTAGAACCAGCTACTGCAGGTGAGGTGGCTGAGACAGCTCTGTGATCAACAACATGGCTCATGGGGTATGAGCAATGTGGGCAGGGAGCACCAACTACATAATTCTGCATGACAGGGCAGATTGCTTTCCTCTTTACGCCACAGACATGAGCGTAGAGCTTTCCTGCACTGGTGCTGTTCTGGAATAGCTACTCCTCATATATTGCTCCTAATTAACTCCACATATAAACGCTCTTACTTCATTTTATTGTAGTGAATAAGTAATTGATTTTCAACTTATTCATTAATGATCTGGAAAAGGGGATGAACAGTGAAGTGGCAAAGTTTGCAGATAATGCAAAATTATTCAAGATAGTTAAGTTCAAAGCTCACTGTGAAGCATTACAAAGGCGTCTCACAAAATTAGGTGATTGGGCAACAAAGTGGCAGATGAAATTCAATGGTAATAAGAGCAAAGTAATGCACTGAGAAAAAAATAATCCCCAAAACACATATATAATGATGGGTTCTCAATTAGCTGATACTTCGCAAGAGAGAGATCTTGGGGAAAACTTCCACTCGGTGCTCAACAGTGCTCAAAAAGCTAACTGTATGTTAAGAACTGTTAGGAAAAAGAAAATACAACAGAAAATATCATGCCACTATATAGATTCATGTGTCCTGATCTGGTTGACCCATGTCAGAAATGATGTAGTGGAACTGGAAAAGCTTCAGAAAGGGAAATAAACGTGATCCGGGATATGAAATAGCTTCCATAAAAGGAGAGACCAAAAAGATTACGGGTGCTCATCTTAGAAAAACAAGGTGATAGAAGCCTATACAATCATGAATAATGTGGAAAAAAATGAATGGAGAAGTTTATTTAACCTTTCTCACAATACACAAACCAGGGCTCACATGATGATATTTAATAGGTGGTATGTTTAATACAATCACTTTTTCACACAATGCACAGTCAACCTATGGGATTCATTACCATGAAAAGTTGTGGTGGACAAAAGAGTAACTGGGTTCATGGAGGACAGGTCCATCTATAGCTATTACCCAAGAAGCCAGGAATGGAAAAGGGGGCAGATCACTTCATAATTTCTCTGGTCTATTCACTCCCCTGGAAGCTCTGGTACGGGCCACTGTCTGAAAGAGGATACTGAGCAAGACGAACCATTGTCTGACTCACTGTGGTAGCTCTTACATTTTTATGTTCTTATGTTTAATCTAGATCAAGACTAAGTAATACTCACAAACTCACAATACACGAACTGGCAAAACTGGGGGATGATGCAAAGAAGAGCCACAAAAATCATTTGAGAGCTGGGGGAAATGCCACACAGTGAGAAACTAAAGCCTCTCTAGCTTATCTAAAAGAAGATCACTTGATCACGGTTTATTAGTTCCTCCTGGGTACTAAAGGATTCTATAAATTATCAGAGAAAATGATGATAAGAACCAATGGGTGGAAGCTAATGTTAGAGACATTCAAATTATTTGCAGGTATAAACTAGTGTAAATGTTGGATTCTGTAAGTTGTCTTTAAATCATGATCTGAGGACTTAAGTAACTCAGCCAGGGGTTCAAGGTCTCCATCTCCCACAGATGAGCTTTACCCTAGGGTAGTCCTGGCTCAGACCAATGCATCTTTGGCCATTGACTTGAATGGACCACAACTAGTAACGTAGATAGGATGAACAACAAGAGTCCTGCGGCACATTAAATCTAACAAATTTCTTCGGGCATAAGCTTTTGTGATGTGGGTTCTTTGGGCACTGCTTTCACCTCCCAGTGTTATTCATTGCAAGAACTTCCTTTCCCTGCCTGTCCTAGATAGCAATATTCATTTGATTGTGTTAGAAGAACTGTCTGGGCCCAGCAAGGCCATATTCAGGCTTAAGTGTATGTCAGCTTCGAAAGAAGGGCTGCTTTCTACAATGCCATAAAAGTAAGAGTGGTAGAGCTTAGAGTCACTGGGGTCTGAGCCTTGCAGAGTAAGCATGATAGCCATATTAGACCCTCAGACGTTCTTCCAGGGGATGGGTCCACTATCGGAATGTAGCTTGATGCAGCTTATTGTAGGGTTTTAGAAATGTCTTATAAGTTCCTTAGGAGTGGAGCTCTCTTTCTTTGTACAGCACCAGGCACAATGGGAGCCTGAGAGGGAGCAGAGGGGCAAGCTCTGTTGGAGACGGAACTTACTGGAAAGGCCGGATTGGAAACTCTGCTGGTCTTTTGTACTGTGTTCAGGGAAACAGGACTTCATAGACGTCCTTTATAAATATACAGGATTGCCCCAAAGATGATACCTGACTCATTTCAATTTCTCCTTCAACTAGAAATAAGCCATCAAGTCCCTGAATATCAGCGAATCACTCAGGCCAAAAGGGCAACAATATAATAGAACTGTTTTTAAAAAAAACAAACAAATAACCTTTTCCTTAAAAAAAATACTGAGGAAATTACATACAAAAATAATGCTAAGGTTGTAAAGTCAGGCACTCAGAAATTTGGAAACACCAGAATTAAGGTTGCCTTGTGTGTGTGCGTCATGATCGTCTTCAAGTACCTGATTGCATGCTATTTCTTCCACAAGAGCTGTGTGAAATGCTAGAGAGCAAGACATAGCTGGTGCATGCTCAAGGCCAGTAGACCATCCCAGCTGTTTGACAGCAAACTAGAAACAAGCTATAATCAGCAAAGCATAGATAGGAATAGAAGCTCCTTAGGAGGGGAGCTCTCCCCTCCCCTCCCCTGAGAGGCTGCAACCCCCACTTTGAGAACCCCAAGCACTTCCATGGTTTGCAGCAGGGGCTTGGAATTTGGCAGAGATGTTGTCCTTGGCTCAAAAAAGTGCCTTTGGCTGGCCCCAAGAAAATCGCTGCAGATATGGACAAGCTATGACCTGTTGAAAATTTAGATTACATGTATATGCATTAATGGTTTGTTTCTAATCCTATTATTCCTAAATATAGTCCAGATATATATCAACAAACTCCCAATAAATTATTTTCTGACTTTGGCTAAATAAGTAAATGATAAATCTAGTAGTAATGTAAGTAAGTTGTTATGAAAGATATATATGCAATTACTTTTCCATTTCTCATGAAAATTTAAATAATGCTTAACTAGTATTTAACTACAAAGTAAAAGAAAGTTAATTAGATAGATGAAAAATTTATTTATGAAATTACCTTTTTTCCCAGATGAATGGGATAACTGTCTGTGAACAAACTTGCTGTTTTTCTGAGGGGAGGGGGGGACTAATGATTTTGTGCAAAGCAATTGAGAATGCAAGTGAAGTATATTAAAAAAAATTCAATGATACACTTATTGCATGTGTAATTCTCTACTAATTGCATTTCATATCTCTTAGATCGGCATTAAATCTCAGCCAGAAAAACAGATCAAGATGATATTTAATAAGGCTCTGGTAAAAGGCTGCTATAAAGTAGATTAACTTGTGCTAGGGGCATTCTGACTATCACATTAGATGAGGTCCCCTGAAGGGAAAATGCATGAGTACACAAGCAAGTGGGGAAGTGCTTTGTGGGTGATGTTCATCTCTGTTCACACAGAGAGCCCAGAGAAGGATCACTTGAAGCCCATTTGTACGATCTCAAACAAGATATTTCCCTAGAACATAGATTAAGATAATACTTCCTCCTAACGATTGCACTTATATGGCCACCAGCTCCTCAGTATCTAAGCACCTCACAATCTTACTTAGCACATTTCTCCGCACAACAACGCACCTGTACGGAAGCGCTATTATCCTGACCTACCCCTAAAAATTCGATCCACCTAGCTACATCTCTGAGAGCTGTGAAATTTGTGGCACATGTGTGACATAGCCCAACCTAACGCCCAGTGACAATACAGCTATGTGCCTGGAAGAATTTCCCCATCAGTCAGGCTACCACCATTTTGGAGAGGTGAGTTAACTACACAGAGAGAAAACCCGCGTCCCTCCACACAGGACACAGCTATGTCACAGCTGCTGGAGCCACAAGCACTGGGAGGCTGTGTGAGTTGCATGGGGAGTCTCACTGGAAATCAGTTGAACCAGGGTCTCCCCTATCCCAGGGGAGCCCCTCGCCATAGGACAATACCACCCACCTCCTGTCCATCTTGTCTAATTAGTTTGTAAATGATAGCACAGGGACTGCCTCCTCTCACCGGGCTGTAGGGAGCCCAGCCCACTGGGGCCCTGGTCTTGTTAGGTGCAATAGAAATCAATAAACATACCCAGAAAATATCCCCAATCATAATAAAAAGTTACAGGTCGGACTGTGCATTGCTATCTGCCTGCACGATGCACGTGGTGGAGCTGTTCTGATGCAAGCTCCCCAGGCAATCAAGATACTGGTTGGAGGCCTTGAGAAGTGTGGGCTGCCAGGCTTATGGGCACCAGGGCAAATCCTTAGCCATACTCCAGTCCGGCAAGCCAGGCCCATTTGTTTATATGGGGTGCTTTGGGTCATGCTAACCCGCTCCACACCCTAATATGCAGCACAAAGACCCAGATCCTCCAAGGTATTTAGGTGCCATTGATTTCAGTGACAGAGGAGCTGGGCCTGTGATCACAGGTTTGTATGGTGCCTGCCTCCAGCCTGGAGATGTTGAGGTGAAGGGATGAAGCTCCCTGTTCTGCTTAAAGGCAACGGAGTAGTGAGTATGTCACCCTGTGCCCACCATCCATTTCCCCATGGCAGGTGCCTGGCTTTTCCCTGGCACTTTCAGAAACAGTCCTGATTTGCTGACAGATTTGCTGAGCTGGAAGCAGGCTCCTGCCATGCTCTTAGGCCCTTTGGAGATACAGATCCAGGGAGAGACATTGGATCCTGATGATATTCCAGTCTTGCTTTGAGCAGGGGCCTGCACCGGGGGGGAGAGGAGGAATTAGCAGGGGCATGGGCCCCCCAATAATTGGTGGGGGCACAGAACTTCAGCCAACCCCAGGGCTGCAATGAGGAGCACAAACTCTTTCAGCCACGGGGGCAGAGACTGAGTTTCTCCAGCTATGGGGAGCGGAGGGAGGTACAGAACTTGCCCATCCAAAAGCAGTGAAGTTTCTGTACTGTCTCCTATGGTGAGGCTGTAGACAGTGAGGCAATTCTGTCAGGTGCATCCAATCCCATTTTAATTCTTCCCTGACAGTAGGAACATGTGTTTGCCCATGAATACCGCAAGCTCAACCCAAGGTGGGATAAAGTGACACTGATTCCTCACTGCCTTACGTCCTCTGCTTAGCTAGGACATGCACACATGTGCCCACATGGACACCCCTCTCCAGACTTGCAGTTCCCAGTAGCTTTGCCGCCCACATACGCCACTGGTTAATACAGAGCCATCAGACATACATTCCTCAGATAAAACACACTCATATTCCCTATGTGGTAGCAAGTGCTGAAGGCCACACAGCAGGGACATTCATGCTTCTCAGATCACTGGTGATCTCTGAAAGTCAGTTGGCACTGAGTTAAAATGGAGCCCAGAGGCCCAGACCTCTCCAAGGGTGCGTCTACACTTGTAAATTAAGTCGACTTAAGCTTGCTTAAGTCGACTTAATTTGATCTGCGTCTACACTACACTTTCCTTAAGTTGACTTTATAAAACCTCATTTTAAGTCGACTTTTGGCTTAAGTCGACTTTCTAAAATCAACTTAAGCCAGTGTAGCCCTGGAGTAGCCCTAAGTTGACGCTAAGTCGACTTAGGGCTCTCCAGGACTCCCCCACTGCCCTCCCTGCCATGGGAGCTGGCACAGGGAGCCTGGCATGTCCCCCCCAAAGGGCAGGGCAGAGCCCTGCCCACCCTGCCCCTAAGCCCTGCCAGGGTCCCTATCCCCATTTGCCCCATTATACCCAGGTACAATGGGGCAAATGCTGAGCCCCCTGGCACTTGGCAGGTCCACCTAGCCCCTACATGTTGACCTAGGCGTCCAGTGTGGACACTCTAGGTCGACTTTGTAGGGTACCCCCAAAGTCGACTTAAAATTTAAGTGTAGACATGCTAAATCGACCTAAATTTATAAGTGAAGACATAGCCCAAGAGGAAATGACTCCTGCATAGTGAAACAGGCCTAAGCCTGGCAGGGAAGCCAATTAAATACCTGATGAAGACCATTGTCATGGTGAAAACTGGTGCTCAGAGATTAATTTAAAGCATCGAACAGAGCTGGCCATGCCGCTGAAGCCTTTCCTGGAGGCAAAAAAAACCCAAAAAAACAACCCAACAGAGTCCTGTGGCACTTTTAAGGACTAACAGATTTATTTATTGCATGCAATTAACATCTCCTTAGAAACATGCTTTATTGTGGAATTATTTGCCTTTTCCCTTGGCTGAAAACACTGCGCTTTCTAATTGCCCTGTATTCTTCTCTTTCTCCCCTCCCCAGCTGGTCAGTTGGCTAATGAAATTGCAGAATCAATATGTCACGAACAGACTAATCAGAAGTCCAGCTAAGCAAGTCTGTTTAGCACAATTCCCTTTCCACCTCCTTTAGTGAGTTGGCAGGAAGGGAGACCTGGCTAATTGCCTTCCTTAGGAGAAGTTAGCAGTAGGAGCTAAACAGCTGGCCCTCCATCACCTTAGCGGTGGAACACTTTACAGCCTTTACAGCATTTATCCTCCCAACAGCACTATGCAATGGGGCAGTGTTATTATCCTCATTGTACAGATGGGGAACTGAGACAAAGGGAGGCCCAGTCCCAGATCCTGTAGGATACTGAGGTGCTTAGCTCCCACTAAGTAGCTCTGAGAATATGGCCTAAGTCTACTGCCCAGGGTCACACAGGAAGTTTGTGTTGGAGCCAAGAGTTGAAACCAAGTCACTATTCCTAAGCTTTAAGTACGGGACCATTCTGGGCATATTTCACATCATCACACATCAGGGCTTTGTGCCAATAATAGCACCAGCCAGCCCAGAGCAAGACAGAAGGAGTAAAGATCAGTTTCCAGCACGCTACAAGATTAACTATATTGACTATGGCAAATGCCATCTTTAATTCGAACCAGCTCCATATGCACCCAGCCTCGCTGAAACGCACGCCCCTGTGGAGGTAAGACTTGCTTAGCAACCAGCACACAGCACTGGAAATGGAGCTGACCTACCACAGGTGTAGCTGGATTTATCCATCTCCAGATCCAGGGGGTTTTGATCAGGGGCATTGCTGCCCCCAAAAAGGTTTGGGGCCTCGGCCCTGCCCCCGCCACACTGGCCTTCCCCCCTGGCTGCGATACACCCTTGCTCCTGCCCCCACCCCCTGGGCCTAATCTGGCCCTGGGTCCCTGTTCAGGGTCGGGTCCAGCCGCCGCTAGCCAGCGGGACAGATCCTGCAGCTGGTGGCCCAGCCCCAGGTCCCCAGCTGGGGCCAGATCAGACTTTTGTCACTGTGGGCCAGCGGCCTGGCACCGGATCCCTGGCCAGACTCAGGGCACTCGTGCTGGGCCTCAGGGCTTGTGCCCCGTGTGCCCAGTGCCAGCGATGCCCAGGGTTTTGATTTTCCTATGAGAGAGGGAACATCCTTGAAATCCAAATCAGGATTGAAACAGCACCCAGGTGTGGTGGTGTTTAGAACCGGGGTTTGGTTGTGAGCCCATTTCTGTGTGGAAGAGCGGATTCTGCAGAAGGGCACAGTTTTCAATCCAATTAAACTATTTGCTCAAAAGCAAATTTTCTGCTACAAACCCTTTTACATGACTGGAGTTATGCTGAATTCACATCGGTGTAACTAGGGTCAGAATCTGGTAGATCTGGCCTATTCTGTCCCTTCTTTGCAGTCGAGTTCACAGTCATCATCCTCATTGTGCAAGTTGTCTGTTTGCATCTGACTATCTCGTCAGAGGGTTAATTATTGCAGCCTTTCCTCTCAGCAGAAGATGCCCTCCAACTGAAGTCAGAGAGGCAAAATAATTTAGCATAGTTTCTAACTCAGGCTCTGCAGGGGAGATTGAAGCAAATTGGGAGTTCCTCAAGATAAATGTTTATCCACCGTGTCTTGATCCAGTGACAATGTCTGCAAACAGGCACATGCTGCGAGCTGTCAAGCAATTCTTCTGCTATGAGAGATGAGTCAGTGAAGCTGAGATGTACATTCCTTAACTGTATTGGATGTGAGGATATATCCTTCTAAAACAAAAAGGCCAGCGCCTTAATCCCTAGCTAGAAGCAGCAGCAAACACATCCAATAGATATTGCTAGATCCCAGCAACTGTGAAAGGGCTGATGAATAACAAGAGGGTAGAATCTGTAGTCCCATTTAAACCTAAAGGATAAGAACGTATCTATGGGGCATCCATGTAACTCACTGAGGGTACTCTAACTGTATGGGAAGCAGAAAGAGAAACAATGACAAATGCAAATAACTTTCTACTCCTGATTCTCGCCTCCCAGTCACTTCAGCTGGCATATGATGTCCTGTCTATCACAGTGGTTCTCAACCGCTGTGTCAGGACACATTACTGAGTTGCCACACAGCAGAAAGTATGTCACAGAGAGCCAGGTGTGGGGCTGGATTTAGCCGAGGGAGTCAGAGGGGGTGCTGGTGTGTCCTTTAGGGTCACGATGCGCTGCCAAGTATGTTGCAGCCTGCCAAAGGTTGAAAATCACCAGTCTATCACATTTCCTTTGAACCCCTTCCATCCTGCCAATAGTCTCAACTCCTAAGGTACCATGATGACTTGCATTCCAGAAACAAGGAAGGATGGATCATAAGTTATGGACAGATAGCTGGATGGATCACCAATTGAGGATGGATGGATCTCTCAATCTGGCCATATAGAAGCTTGTTCTATCTACTGCTGCATCTACCTCTCATCCCCGTCACTTTCAGCATATTTCAGCTGCAAGCCCTGAGCCCTAGAGAAAGTCACTAACTGGCAATGAGGTTTATTGTTGTAATGAGAGTCTGAATGCTAGCTATTAGATAAATGCGCTTCAACACCTGTTCACACCCATAGCAAAGACTTTATTACTGAACAAGCATTAAGAACAAACTGGAAAAAGCTTTTGAGAAGGTAATTCGGTGGGTTGAGCAGTGTTGATAGATCCAGTGGGATGGTGCCAAGTGTTGTATTGACTACAGGGGAGCTGTGGTGCAAGGAACAACCTTCCAGAGGTAAGAGAAACTATCCTCAGAGCAACTTTTTCAACTGTTCCTCATAGCAACACAGGAACCTGCTCCGCTGCCAGTCAGGAGCAGTGACATTAGAGGAGGGGTAAAGAGGGAAATTCTTCATTTCACAGGAAACAGAAACATTGTCAGGCTAGATCACACCCATTGTCCGTCATGGACGTTGTCTATATGAACTAGATGCTTCAGAGATAGTTACAAGAATCCCTCTAGTGGACAATTAAGGAATAACTGCAATATTTCTTCACAAATCCCATCAGCGCTAGTGTGGTTTAAATCCCCAAAGCAGAAGGACCTATAACCCTCCTAAAACAAATATCCCAACCAATATAACTCAGAATGTTCTCATGATCCATAAAAATGTTCACTCTTCTCCCCCCCCCCCCATCCAGCATGGGTAAATTACGATATGTGTATCAAAAGTTATATCTTTCTATCAGTTTTAAATCTGCTGCTGTTTCATTTTCAGTGAAGGTCCCTTGGTTGTGTCTTATGAGACAGGGTAAATAGGAATGTATTTCTCTATACCATTCATTTTGCTGTATACCTCTATCACATCCCCCTCATTCATCTGGTCTCCCAAGTAAACAGGCTCTGCCTCTTCAAACTCTTTAAGCCTCAGATCATTTTATTGGCCTCTCCCCAAGCCCAATATCCTTGTTGAGATGGACTGATGTGACCTGGAGCCAGAATGTCATGGCCAAAGGTGAAATTAGTTCCTTACTGGAGATATAAGGCAAAATGTATTCCAGGGAGGAGGGATGTGGGGCAGTGTTTTAGACAAGGAGTTAGGGCCTCAGTGAAGTCCACTAGGGATGTGTCTATATCTGCTTTGTCTTAGATATATAGCTATATCCTCTCCCACCCCCAAAAAGAAAAGAAAAGAAAAGAAAAGAATGTCTTGATTTTTCACATTTCCTATCTGGTCACCTAGGAATGCTATGGTGATCGGCAGCTATAAATAACCCTAAAATAGATAGATACCAGTGTGCAGCCATTGTCTAGCCTGGAGGCCAATAGTTTAACAAAACACTACCTGTCTGTAGAGTGCCCACAGACCAGGGTTCCTAGGCTCAGCTTCTTTTCTCTTGGGCTCTCCTCTAATTGCCAGAGATGTCACTGCACCTGCCGTTAGGCCACAAGTGGGACCCAAGTGCTGACCTCAGGTTTGAGTTGGAGTGAGCCACTTGTTTACTCTGTCACTGCCAGCCTTTCTTTGCTTTAATAATAATAGGGTAATGCCTCCTGCTGGTTTAGGGGGCTAGTAATGACCATGTTCACAACTAGCTCTTTCACACCTATAGACATATGGATACATTTACTAGCGTCTGAGGCCCAGATTTTTAAGAAGCCCAAGTCCCATGGACTATCAATGGGTCTTAGGCTTCTAACCCAGTTAGGTGTTGCAACGCTGAGTGAAGCAATACCAAAATACCTTATAAAATCTGGGCTGAAGGGTTTAAGTCACCAGTTCAAATACATCCCAAGAGCATTATTTATAGTTCCCACATGGCAGCTATTCCATGGGCAGCATGAAATGAGTTCCCAGCAGAGTGGTAGCCGCTATTCCAAGAGTGCTGTAAAGAAAAGAGTGAGTCTGAGTGGGGTGACCACTCGAGAGGGAGGAGATGTTCTGAGAGTGTGCTACAAGTATACATATATATATAGTTAATAGATAAACAGCACAATATGGAGACAGGGGCCTAATCCCAGAAAGTGTTTTAGCTATGGCCGGGTGGGCCACTTGAAGAGGTGTTGCCCCTATTGAGGAGAAGTTGTGGCCAGTGCGCAAGAAATGGAACCAGCCAAGAACCCAGAAAACCCCCACCTATGAGGGTAACGGTGGGGAGGGGCCTGTTGGGCCTGTGGGCTTGCAAGGCATCTAACGATATGCCCTACTGTTAAAAAAGGGGCTGGTCCAGAGAAGGGGACTAAGCCAGGAGGGTCTATAGAAAGGCCTTGGGCCCAGGTATCGAGATGATGATTTGCGTGCCATGCCGAGGGCCACATAAAGTGGCATTGCCCCTGAGGCTAAGGTGGGTGAACGAAAAGATGCCAGGAGTCATGAGAGGCTGACCAGCAGGATTGGCTGGAAAAGACGGAGAAGTTGGGTAAGGGTGATCTCTCTCAGCCAGATGGGGAGAAAAGGGTGACGGTCAGTGAAGTAACTGGGACAGGGAGAGTCCAGTCAAATAAAGCTGTCTTCGTGGTGGCCAAGAGGGAAGATCAGGGGATGCAGACTGCTGGGGAGTAGGTCAACGACACATATGTCTCTATAAGAAAGACATAGCAGAGCTGAACAACAAAGAATTCTCTAATTCTTTTTGATAGAATTCCAAGAATCTTCTTTTCCCTTTTTTTTGTAAGAGCGCTCTGCCTTGCCTAGTTTTGAATATGATCCATGATGCTTAAAAAAATAAGTATGTGTGTGTGTGTGTGTGTGTGTGTGTGTGTGTGTGTGTGTGTAACTGCTCAATTATAATCAGAATCGTATTATAAGAATTCTTTAACACCCAAGAAATTATTTAACACCCAAGAAATTTGCAATCTTTTTCTTATCTCAGCTCTCATTGTGATAACTCCTTGCCTCTGTTTAAGCTGAGAGCAGTTGTAACCTTCGGGTGGGCTAAATTCATTTAGTTGCCCTTCTCCAGTGCCCAACAGAAATCAATCCCAACCCCTATGGGGAAAGCAGCTGGAGACCCAGGATCCAGTCTGTACAGGATTCACGGCGAAGTTTGCTCAGAGCTACACTCACACATTAAAATACTACTAAAAACAAACATAACAATGAACTTTATTAACTACTAACTAAATGAACCTTATCCTAAGAAAACAAACTACAATTAACCAAGAACAATCCCTTGCATGAAAGATACCCAAGAGTCCCAAAGTCTGTGTGGAGTTCACCCAACTCTCAGCTACAGTCTCTGTTCCAGTGTGGAAGCTTGAGTGGCAAGAAATAGCTGTCCTCTTCTTTCTTAGCTGGGATCCTCTGTAGCATTACATGCAGGCTTTCTCTTCTCCTCTGCAACCAGCCCTCAGTCCCATATGCATGTCTGCAAGGTCTGTCGCAAATGACTCCTTTACATGGAGAAAACATCTTGTTCACCCCTGGCTCAGCTCCTCTCCAGAACACTGAGCACATGGTCTCCCCTCAAGGCAGCTCCTGCCTGCTGTCTGCTCAGGCTGCTGCTCCCATGTCATCTGACTGACAACATCCCATCACACCAGCAGGGTACACTGTGGAGCATGCTCAAATTGCTACCACTCCCTGCTTCTGGAAGTTTCCAGTTGTGGGTCACTAATCTGCCCAACAACAGTAACCCACCCTCAGCAGGTCTCTCAGAGATAGCCTTTTCAGGCATATGGGTTACACAGTGCACTTCACATGGTTTGTTTAATCAATCCATTCCCAACTACTGGTTCTGAAAATTGTTTTTAAAATACAAAGTGTACATCACTTTATCTTTCCCTATTGAATTATGCCCTCTGTTACTTTTCCCTTCGTTTCTTGACTCCCAAGATTAAAACTATTATTTTAGAATAGTATTAAAATAGGTAAGTAAACCACACAATTCTTTCAAGATGAGATTGTTCTCTGTAGATAGAACCCCAGCACAAAATCTGTCGATCTGTTGAATTCCATTTAAGACCTGTTTTGAGGCTATAGACCCTGATACGACATAGGAGTTAAACAGATCTTATTCGCTTTGGTAAATAGGCATGGATATAAATTTGTGCTTAAAGTTAAGCACATGCTTAATTGCTTTGCTGGATCAGATCCTTAAACATTACAGATAAATGCCTTTAAGATCAAATAAGTTAGCTACTCTTCATAATGCAGGCGCATTAGCGACATTATGTAACTACAGTATGGGTCTAATGTTTGAACCCTGTAATAACCACTAATTCATGTATCTAGAAGCTTAACTTAATGCCTGAATTACTTATTATTGCCTCTTTAGCCTCATATTTAATACAGACAGTTTGTAGAATTCTGGTACATTAACTTAATGGCAGTTCTCCTGTAATTATTCTGCACTTATCCTTTTAATACATTAATTTACTACAAAATGCTATGGTCAGAGGTTTATCTGTATGGTTGAATAACTAACTGTCTTGTGAAGTGAATCCATATTCCTATGTGTATGCCCTAATCAATCCAGGTCCTACCCATCACCATTTGAATGCTATTACTCTTTATTACTGCATTGGCGGACTCTCACGACTTCCTTCTGATATTTTGAAGTTGATTCTTCCATTTCCTATGTACTTGCTTGACTTTGTATATGTAAAGAAAGCATGACTGCTAATCTTTCCCAACCCAGGTAGCACCCTCACAAAAGACTAAGAAAAAGGAGGTATCTTGGAAGCTGGGCAAAATATCCAGTGAAGTTTTTGTTGTTTACCAGAAGCTGGGAATGGGCAGCAGGATAGATCACTTGATAGCCAGACAATTGGTCTGATCTAGTATGGCCATTCTTATTTTCTTATAAGTTGTTTAGCCTGTTCAAGGACCATAGGATTTGCCACCTACATAGAACTGGTCAGGAAATTTCCAACAAAATATTTTTTCCTCAGAAAATGCTGATTTATAGGTCGATTTTGATGAATCCTCCCAAATTTAAAAATGGTGGGAGGGGGAAGGGGAATCTCTTTTTTAAATTCTCAAAACATCCTGTTCCAACATTTTTTAAATGGAAAATTTTGTTTCTCAGTTTCAAACAACTTTTTGTTTAGACGTTTCAGTTGTTATAAAGGATTTTTTTTAAGTGTCAAAATTAAAAATTTTGCAGTAATTGAAACAAAATATTTTGATCGCCCAATTTTTTTCTGATTGGTGGTGAAATCCCCAGTATTGCTGAGATTTTGCATTTTTCTCCCAATTGGAGACACGAAAAAATGTCAAAATCTTGAAAATGCTCATTGGATGGGAACATTATTTCCTGCCCAGCTCTACATATATGGTCTAAACACACAAGTTGCTGAGCACCCTCACAGATGCCTAGGGCAGAAGGGACCATTGTGACCACTTACTACCCAGGCCATAGAACAGCCCCAACATAATTCCTAAAGTAGATCTTTCAGAAAAAGATCCAGCTTTAATTTTAAAAGTGCCAGAGATGAAGAATCCACCATGACCCCTGGTAAATAGTTCCAAGGGTTAATTAATCTCACAATTAAACATTTATACCTTATTTCCAACTTGAATGTGTCTGACTTTAGCTTCCAGCCATTGGATTGTGTTATGCCTTTCTCTTCTAGATTAAAGAGCCTGTTATTAATTATTTGCTGCCCATGCTACTTATAGACTGTAATCAAGTGACCTTATATTTCCTTTTGGCTTTAATGAGGATACTCAGCAGTTTGCATGATCAGGCCCATCACCAGTAAAAAGAGGAGGAGAAGATAGACTTTGTCATTTAGAATTTTCAGTGAAAAATAAAAAACCCAAAATATTTCAATTCAGAAATGCTGCTGCAACGTCTTATGGAAGCTGTAGTTCAGGTATCTCATGTTGTCATCTCCTTGGTCAGACTACATCTCCCATGATGCACGACATCTGCTCACGATGCCGGAAGATGGGTGCATCATATAAGTCCCTGGTCATGGTTCATCATGGCAGATATCGTCTTGCTGGGGAATTTGTCCCATAGAGGAGAATGGTCTAATGAGGAAAACGGTACCACATGCTGAAGGAACCATGGGAGGATATCCAAACTGATATATTTTGGGTTTGGGGACTTTGGTTTCTCATCAAAAAATTGAAGTTTTCTGTGGAAAGCAAACATTTTCCCCCAAGAAAATTAATTGAAAATCCAATGTCCTGTTTAAAAAAAAAAAGTTTTGACAATTTTTGACCAGCCTAACCAATCATTCATTGTAAGTCATCATCAAGATTTGAACCTATCCAGGGAGAACCATAGCACGCACTTCTACCAGTTGTGATAAAAGATGGATTCCTCAACTCAAAGCAGCACTGGGCTTTATATAGGGTATTCACTAGAGCAGGGGTCTGCAACCTGCAGCTCTGGAGCCGCATGCAGCTCTTTAGCTGCCCCTCGCAGCTCCTGGCTCCAGGTCCCCTCTGCCTCTTGCCACTAGGGGACCCTGTTTGTGTCTGCTCCTGGTTCAGGGCTCACTCCCTCCCCTGCCCCGCAGGAGACCCTGTATGAGGCACCCTGGCCCAGCTCCAAGCAGCTTCCACCCCCAACCAGGAGACTACACCCAACATGGCTCTCAAAACACTTGGTTATTGAATGCTTTTTAAAAAATGGCTCGTCTTATCTTTGGGGTTGCCCTGCCCTGGAGGATGCTGTATCATGCACCATACAAATGTGTTCCAGGGGCACTGGGCCCAGTGAAAACTCCTGCTGTTGTCCTCATAATCTGACCCTAAAGGAAGCTAACACATCATTAAGAACCCAAAGACTGAAAGAGGTTTGTATAAGTGTTCATTGAAGAATTACATTCATAAATTACCGGTGTTCATTTTCTCTGTCCTCTTTCTACTCCACTGGGGACTTTTTGCTTTCCCAGGATGCTTTCCTTAACTTGATTTTATTTAAAAAAAAACCTAATCACACTGTAAAAAGAAAAAAAAATCCATATCTATCGGATTTAATTCCTAAAATCTCTGCACAGAAAGCAGGGCTAATCATGATCCAGGTGAAATAAAATGCTTGTCTCCTTCTTTAATCAGAAGTGCTATTCCATCTGCCTTTGTTGTTTTCTTGTTTGTTTGTTTTTCACAATGGCTAATGACGATAGGCAAGAGCAACTTATAAATAGAGCATAAAAAGAAGAATTATATGCAAGGTTCTGCTCTGGTTTGCGAGGCAATAAGGTTGACAAACTAGACCCATTGGCCACTTGTAACCCAGGTAGTGCTGTGGTATTTGTGGCAACGGTCGCATTTTTGTTCCACTCACTCTCCATCTTGGATTACATTCCATTGAAATCATTCAATCTCCTGCCAATAAAATAGCTATCTGCGGGTACAGGTGAAATGTATCCCAGTGCAGAGGGCCAACCCAAAGGCTAGGGACCACATCAGTCTTTAAAATAGAGTATAAAAGTGGGACGTAGGCCTTCTAAAGAGCCCCCCATGCAGTGATAAACTTCATCCTATAAACCTAATGTCAGCTACAGCTTGGATGGAAGCAGAAGTGCCAACTTGCTACAACCAAAACTACATGTGCTATCTGAAATCTCTAGAGAATGTGTAGCACAGGGCCAAAGAATATCCTGAAAACCCTAAAGAGGTTGGAAATCCAAACTAGCCCTTATCTCCGGGATGAAACCCATCCACTCACATTTTGCATCTTTGGTCCATCTCTAGTCCTGATTCTTCAAAAAAATGCCTGAATAGATCTGCATGCTCACCCAAACTGTGTCAAACTGCTAAATCCTTTGGAGATCCTTCCCCATCGTTCATCACAGGTCTAAACATTCCTAAAGATTTTCTTTCAGCTTCATTTTTCTTTCCGATGTAACACACAGCACAAAATGGAGTTATGGGATTTTTCCCTGATCAAAGAAAGGTGAGTTTGAAATTGACGCAGGTGCTAGTCAATCTTTTAAAATAAAGATATTTTTCAAAATTTTGAGAAGAAACAGATCACATGAAAGGAAGTTTGCAAGGTACCAATTTACACCTCACATACGTACCATAAGAAGTCACACTAGCTGCTGAATTCCTTGGCTATGCCTGTACTACAAAAACTTAGGTTGACTTTGTTAAGTCGACCTAAAGTCAACCTTATTAGGTCGACTTAACAAAGTTGTTTCCCTGAATGGGGACTTAGTAAGTCGACCTAACTGCCCTTAGGTTAACCTAATAAAGTGGAATTAAGCATCCACGCTGTGCTTAGGTCGACCTAAGGAGTTGACCTAAGGGTTAGGTCGACCTAACCCGCAGCTCTTATTAAGTCAACCTAAGCTTTCATTAAGTCGAATTAAGGAATTTCTTAAGTCGACTTAATGAAAGCCTGGTGTGGACAGGGACTAAATTTGGTTGACTTCAGCCTCCTTAAGTTGACCTAATTTGCAAGTGTAGACATAGCCCTTGAGTTCCTTCTCTCTGTTTCCATGTCCTCTCTGTAAGTTATCTGTTAAAAAACTCTCTTCTGTGTATCAATACTTTGATAAATGTCATCAGATATATTCAGTGAATTGCAGAAGATGAAGGCATTGCTGTTAGAGAGATGCTTGTGAATGTATTTTGCAAATGATATGACAAAACCAAGCAGTAAATCAGTGGCTGATTAGCTCTGACATTTGGGAGGATTCTGATCTGAAAACAGATCAACAATTGCCCATCTAAAATGATAAACGATGCTGCAAACTTCTCAGCTCTTTGTCAGTTTTCTCATTCAACTATGATCATCATCTCAGTCCCCAAAGCTGTTTAATAGTGGCCAGCAGAGCTTGCAATGTGGTTTAACCCAGCAAGGCAAACAGATATACCATATAAGGGCTCCAGCATTATCTAGAAGAGATCAGATCGAACCAGCAACCTCTCCTTGCCACTCAAAGGTTAGACCTTAATCTAGTGTTGAACTTACTAGGTATGTCTACACTGGCAAGTTAGGTCTACTTAAGGATGCTTAAGTCGACCTAAACAAAGCCATGTCCACACGTGGCTTTCATTAAGTTAACTTAAGTGCTTCCTTAAGTCGACTTAATAAATACCACTGTTTAGGTCGACTTAACACCTAAACCGATTCGTTAAGTCAACATAAAACCGGTGTGGACGCCCTAAGTCGACTTAATTCTCTACGTCAACCTAGGGCTGGGGACAAGGAAGCTAGGCTCTCTGGCAGAAGGGAGCTGCACGCAGCTCTCTTCTGCCAGGGTTGTCCCCGAGGGGAGCCGCGGCTCCTCGGGATAAGGGGAGCTGCAGCTCCCCAACAAGCAGGGAGCCACCAGCTCCCTTCTCCCCAGGAGCTGCAGCTCCCTGGGACAAGGGGAGCCATGGCTCCTTGACAAGCAGGGAGCTGTGGCTCCCCTTGTCACCGGGAGCTCTGGCTCCCCCAGGCCAAGGAGCCGCAGCTCCCTTCAGAGCCATGGCTCTTTGTGGACCTAGCCAGTCTAGTGTAGACTCTCTAAGTCAACTTAACAAGGTCGACTCTAAGTGGACTTAAGTCGGCCTTATTAAGTCGACTTAATAGAGTCGACTTAGCTTTGTAAGTGTAGGCATAGCCACTAAGACCAAATTCAGTCTGGAACTGAACTGGAACTTCAGGGGACTCTCTGGGTGCGTCTACACTACAATTTCCTTAAGTCGACTTAAGCTGCTGCTTAAGTCGACTTAAGGACATTTTAAATCGACTTTATAAAACCTAGTATAAAGTTGACTTTACTGGCTAAGTTGACTTTATTAAGTCGACTTAGCCAGTGTAGACATGGATTAGCCCTAAGTTGACTTTAAGTCAACTTAAGGGCTCCCAGAGCTCCCCCACTGACCTCCCTGCCAGGGTGCCTGGCACAGCCAGAGCCTGGTGTACCCACCCGCAGGGCAGGAGACAACCCTGCCTACCCTGCTCCTGTACCCTGCCCCTGTCCCTGTCCTGCTCAGCCCCCATTGTACCCTGGTACAACGGGGCAAACGCTGAGCCCCCTGGCACTTTGAAAGGGGTGCCCCCCCTCCCACCATGGACCATTCCCAGGTCCACCTAGCCCCTATAAGTTGACTTAGGCGTCCAGTGTGGATGCTCTAAGTCGATTTGGCAAGGTCTCCTTTTAAGTCGACCTAATTTTATAGAGTGGACATGCTAAGTTGACTTAACAAAGTCAACTTATTTGGCCAAGTGTAGACATAGCCTCTGAGATTTTCAGCTGGGGAACTTTCAATGGGCTGCCTGTGAAGTCCTGACTCCTATGGGAGTTCAAGGTTCTAACTCCATGCAGGAGCTGAGCAGTGCTTTGCAGGGTTGAGCCCCAAATAGCTAACCCCCTGAGTGACCAGGCAGAATTTAAGATCAGTCCAGATGGTTGCTTCCCCCTACATATAGCAGCTACAGCTCCTAGAGCTGGGGTGCTTTCAGCTTCTCTGTAGGCCCCATGGGCCTCTGACCATGTTTCAAAGCCACCAGACTTTGTGGAGTAGTTCCCCTTTTGCAGAGAGATGTTTTCTCTCATGGAAATAAATCTCTGCCTCTGTCACTGTCAAGGCTGAAAGTGGCATTGGTCTTCAGCAAGCATGACTTTGCTCTAACATATACCATTTTTATGTCTCTCCAGCTTTACGATGGGGTAAATGACATCAGGGTGTGACCCAGGAGCCTTTTTCTTCTTTGTCCATTCTCTCTTGTCTTATGAGCAGATGATTTAGTATTAATCCATGCCTAGAACCTTGTAAGGTACCCTGAGAAACACTAAAGAAACAAATGTACTCCAAATGTCCAGCCATTTCTCTGCTATTGCCCAGAACTGCACAAAGGATTTTCAGCACACAATATCAACAAGTTTTATTGGTCCTCTGAAACCCAGGGAGTCTGCTCCATATTCTTTAGTGCTATCTGTACAGACAGAAAGCACTTCTTCCCTCCTTTGGTCATATCAACCAAAACCTGACCCAAATAATTTCTTATCTATTTGCTTCTCCAGGGCCCCGTTTCCTTTTGCTTGAGAAACGTAATCCTCTTACAATTCTCCTGGAGACAAGAGGCATAAGACACATTCCCTTTCTTCACAAGCTTTAGGAAGAGAGGCTGAGAGTTGTGGAAGATTTGCAATCTTCAGCTCTAGAGCTTCACACTGGAAATTAAGTGTATATTTTTAATGCTCGGGATAATTAACCATTAAAAAAACTTACAAAGGGGGATGGTGGAGACCGCATCACTCACAATTTTAAAATCAAGATTGAATGAGGATTTTTCCTAAATTATCTAGTCTTCAAATCATTTGGAGGGCAATTCTATGGACTGTGGCTTTAAGGAGATCAGGCTGTGAAAAGCATGGTGAGAAATAGCCCTGGAGGCAGGAATCCTCCAATTATTTGAGCTGTTTGCATATTTTTTCTCTGCCAAAAGTGTCAAGTTTTTGTTGAAATACTAAATAATTGGGGGAAAACATTCAGATTTTATCAACTCTTGGTTCGATATTTTCCATTCTGGCTGAAAAAAGCATTCTTTTTTTTGGCTAAAACTCAAAATATTTTCAGTTCTCAAGGTTTTTGGTTCTGTCCATTTTCAAAGAGACCAGGAAGAAAATTTAGTCAAAAATCCAATTTTCCATGGGAAAGAAACTTTTGATGCCCTACAAATCTGCAGATATCTACCAATATCTGCAGCCATGTTTGTGGATTTCAGACCAGATCTGGATATAAATTTTCTATCCACACAGGGGTTTATGCCATAGTATTTGGAGATCAGTGTGTGAGTGCTGGGAAATAGAAAGTTCAGCCAAGACTTGCAGCGTCAGAGCCTGGTGCTGGTGATTAATGCATCTGTGTGAGTTTCTAGATTTCCAGTCATTGCTGTTCAGACCAAGAGAAATCAATGTGGCTGGGATGAGGGGCAATTTAATTGCTTCTGCTTCTGGGCCAGACCCCACTGTGAGATGGGCCCTTCAGATCTCATATGCCAACGAGGTTAGGTCAGATCAGCATGTGGGTGGGAGACCATCAAGGAAAATATGATACAGAAAGCAGCCCCAGCAATCCAGTAGGTTGGCTGTCTTTAGAGACCGACCTATCCAGCGATGGATCTGCTCCAGTCCAGTGTCTTCCAAAGACATGACCTGCCCTCCTTCCCCACCTGCGGAGCCACTGATGGCTCATAGAAGCTCCAATTTAGCAAAGTACTTGGGAGGAAGAGTGGGTCAGTGGTTAGCAGCCCTGCACATGCTTCAAGCAGCCTGAATTCACCTTCCTGCCCTACCGCAGACTTCTTGTGTCACCTTATCCTCCAGCTGGGCCTAATTTCCCCATCTGTAAGTGGGGCAAATCGCCCTGCTGTACTGCAGAGGAATGCGGTAGTGATTAATACATTAAAGTTTGGGGGGACCATAGAGAGCACACATGTAACTTTAAGCACATAATCCCCACAGAGTAGGTGAGGCTACATATCTGCTTAAGGTCAGGCATATACCTTGCTGAACTGGGGTCAGAGAGCTTCCCCTCGTTTCCCTGTACAGTCTGGCTGCATTCCACTATTCTGGCTTGTCTTACAAGTGTATTGTAAGCTCTCTGGGACATGGATTGTCTTTTGTACTGCGCCTGGCGCAATGGGGTCCCAAATCATGACTGAGGTGCCTGAGCACTACCACAAATAATAACAACCATTTTTACAGGAGACTGAAAATGATGGTTTAGAGCTCCCAGAAACCAAAGCTTCCCTGGAGCCACAGAAGGCCACTCTGCCTAGCGTAGCTGAGATGATTCACTGCTTTCGCCTTTCATTAAAGATCACATGTAGGTTTGTTTTTCAATCTCTGACCTTTTATTCTGGTGACATTTTCCCTTCAAGTCTTTCCTTCCTGCCGGTGTCCATGGCAATAAGCATTTGTCCCGAGCAGTCAGAACACCCATGTCAGGGCGGCTGTTCCTGCCATAACATTCATCACTTGGCTTCACTAACAGACTAGCCTCATTCCTCCCAGTGCACAGCACCCAGGTAACAAAGGCAACTCCAGTAAAGCAAGGCAAATACATCCTATAGGCTGCATTGTTCCTTCTTTTGACAAGTGATGTGTGGCAGTGATAGCTTTGTGACTGTACTTCAGAGCATTACAAAATGATCCGAGCCTTAATGGTATAGTGCTCTCTAGTGTGTTTTCTGCTATTCATTAGTTGCTGAGGAAGGTGGAGGGTGGACTCTTAGAATTTTGTGTACACATTTTGGGATGTATAACTTCCTAAGATTCTGCTGTATGTTGCTTTGCAGACAATCAGTAATAAAGTCTTTGCAACCTATCTAGCTACATTTTATTTATTTCAATTTAAATAATAACAAAAAGATGCCTATCCAAGTCCCTAGCCACCATAAACACACCCATTAATAATGCAATAAAAATCTAATCAGCACAAACATGATCAATTTAATGGGAACTCAGTCAGCCAATTACCTACAGAAATCATCTATACATCTAGTTGTCTGCCTGAATGCTTTCACCACAGCATCTTAGTACCTTGTTAGGCTGGTTATATTAATCCAATTCCCAAGTGGGTAAACAGAGGCACGAAGGTTAAAGGTCACACAGCAAGTCAGGCATGGAACTCAAAAGTCCTGATTCCCAATCCCAACATATTTTCTCTGTTTCTTTGCATTGTTATTCAATCTATTATTAAAGCCAGTTGAAAATATTTTGTTGAAACAAATTTTGAACAAACAATGCTGTTTTCATCAAAATGGATTCGTTTAGAAACACTTGTGGATTTTGATAATTTCACTTGGATAAAAACTTCTTTGTTTTCAACCTGTCTTTTCAAAACTAAATTCATTTTTTATAAATGGCAAAATATTTATTTTAACATTTGGAAAAGTTAAAACGGGAATGATTTTTTTCTCTAATCCAAACAAAAATGATCGTTCCAAAATGATTCCTTTATTTTCAGAATTTTATTTCATAGGAAATTTCTAAATTTGGGGGTTTTGTTGGACTTTGGAATTTTTGAATGTGCAGCATTTCCAGGAAAAGGGAAAATCCAGCTCTACACTATTATAAATAAACATATAACAATAAAAAAATCTGCTATAAACATGCACTCTCTGCTGCACAAACAACTCTACAAAGTTATGATCATGTTACAGAATATTAAATCTAATATGATGTCATTCAATGTAATATAGAATAAGCTCCATACATCCTGTAGCACTAACTGCTAGTCTACAGCCTCATTACTAGCCCATATTCTTTCTGTGTTCCCTTCCTAATGGAGGCAGGAAATTGACTGAATAGTGCCATGATGCAGCAACACACAAACAAATGATGGCTCCTGTATGAATGACCTGCACAGCTGTTTGAGCACTTCAAAGGAACTGAAACACAGGGATAGAGAGTTGTGGGTTCCATCCTCTAGCACTCTCTTTCTTTTTGTTTTCTGAGTGAATTTAGGGGGTCAACAGATGTCTGTCTGACAGCCCTAGAGGCTACATGTGTCTTATCCCCCAGAACCCGACCAAACTGTTCCTATTCTAAGGCATGTGTCCCAGCCTCTGCCCAAGTGCTTTATCTCAAACCTCCACTGGCATCCAGTCTTAATAGCCCACTGCACCCTTCATTCTCTGCTCAGCTTGCCAACGAGTGGCCCTGTTAGTGACAAGTGTGACATGCATACCTGCTCTGGAGGGACTGATCTGAGATTGTTTGACAGATCTATAATCTGCTCCTACTGGCCCCGGGGTGATATTCAAACCACATTGCATCTCACCAGTCTCCTATGCCTTCCAGCCCTCCTATCCTTGAATGAACTGATATCTGGGTGGAAACTGGAAATAACCTGAATGCCGGCAATAAAAGAGGAAACAAGATCCCCCTCGTCTTTACTGTGGCTATTATAACACAAACCTCCTTATTCAGGTCACACGACTTGATTTCTCAGGGCATGTACAGAATTTTATAGCCCTGTAACTACTCTGTAATTCCCATGGCAAATACTTTGAGAGCAATAATCACTCATCTGACTTGGCAATTATATTTGTATGAGACAAAACAACAATTTTTGTATTTATGTGTCATGCCTAACACAGATAAGCAAAGTCTGCTTGGCTTCCGACTTCTCATCAGTTGGTGAGCCAGAGACTTTGTGCCTTTGTTTTAATTCAAAGAGCTAAATGAGGCAATCATTATACTAAGCTCTGCCAATTTCAAAAAGCCCCTCGTGCTACTGCAAACTAAGAGCAATGGCGCTAGTGGAAATATGAGAAACTGGTTGGACTGAAGCCTGATTCTGAGAAACATGAGGAAATCGAGAAAGGCTGGGCAGTTGGGTAAATATAAGCAGAGCTGACTGGAAACCACAATTTCTGTTCCACAGCAGAAGTCTAACATTTCAACATTTGTTTTCCTTCCAAATCATAAGACTATCCATACATGGTCAGATCAATGGTCCATTTAGCTCAGGATCCTGTCTTCTGACATTAGCCAGTGCCAGATACTTCAGAGGGAATGAACAGAACAGCGTAATTAATAGGTGATCCATCCTCTATCATCCAGTCCCAGCATCCAGGAGTCAAAGACTTATGGGCAATTGAGTATTGGGTTATATCCCTGACCATCTTGACTAATAGCTATCGATGGACCTATCCTCCATGAATTTACCTGTTTCTTTTTTGAGTCAGAACAAAAAGTTGAATTTTCCTGCAGAACAGAAATTCCAAATGATTTTGATCCACAGCATTTAAACAATTTTCTTTTGCTAATGTCAAATCATTTCATTTCAATAATGTTGAAACATTACTGTATAACATAATATCAAATGATAACTATAGTACATGGCATTGTAATTAATAATTTAATAAAATATAAAATTCTAGCCAAATGAATAGAAATGTTAAAGTCACAATGAAACCTTTTTCAACATTATAAAAAATGAAATGATAAAGTCAAACTTTTGGTTTGGCGTTTTTCCATCAAAAATGGCATCAAAACCAATGCAAAATCTTTGGATGTTGGTTAAAATGGCATTTTCCAAAGGAAAACTGTGCCACTGAAAAAAATGTGAACAGCTCTACTAACAAGCACTGTGCGAGTCAGCAGCAGAGGCTGATCACAGACCATCCTCTGCCAAGAGCAGCTGCTTCTCTTGCTTGAGCTAAAGGATTGCACGCATTGGTCAAGAGATGTGACAAAGTCAGTTTAGCTCTGGGTTGGCTCTCCCTGAGAAGTGCCCCAAAATGTGGATATTCATTCCACGAGTTTCCCCGCTGCCCTCTCTTAGGCTACGTCTACACTTGACCAAATAAGTCGACTTTGCTAAGTCAACTTAGCATGTCTACACTATAAAATTAAGTCGACTTAAAGTGGACCTTGCCAAATCGACTTAGAGCGTCCACACTGGACATCTAAGTCGACTTGTAGGGGCTAGGTGGACCTGGGACTGGTCCATGGTGGTGGTGGGGGGCACCCCTTCCAAAGTGCCAGGGGGCTCAGCATTTGCCCCATTGTACCTTGGTACAATGGGGGCTGAGCAGGACAGGGGCAGGGTATAGGAGGGGGGTGGGCAGGGCTGTGTCCTGCCCTGTGGGGGGGCACAACAGGCTCTGGCTGTTCCAGTCACCCTGGCAGGGAGGGCAGTGGGGGAGCCCTGGAGCCCTTTAAGTTGACTTTAAGTAGATTTAGGGCTAATCTGCGTCCACACTGGCTAAATCAATTTATAAAGTCGACTTAGCCAGCAAAGTCAACTTTAAAGTAGGTTTCATAAAGTCAACTTAAAATTTCCTTAAATCAACTTAAGCAGCATCTTAAGTCAATTTAAGGAAATTGTAGTGTAGACAGAGATTAAATTAAGTTGACTTAAGCAGGCTTAAATCAACTTAATTCACAAGTGTAGATGCACCCCTAGAGGCCAGAACTAGCTGCCCTGTTGTCCTATCCTATCCCACAGTCTCCTCCATGCCAGCAGGGTCAAATTGGTATCCCTTTCTTTGCTGTCCTCTATCCAGTTGTCCCAGTTAAATTTTTTAACATGGTGGATAATGCACCTCCATTCTACCAAGTTGTACACATCCCTGCCTTTATCTGCATGACCTAATGATGCTCTGGGAAGAAGGTGCTAGAATACTAGGCATGGGAAGCACTAGGAGGGAGCAGATAATAGGCTTGGATAAAACAGGAACTGGCCTGCATCTTCACTGCTGTTGTTGGTTTATGTTGTCCTTCCCTCCCCAGTGGCTGAGATTAGAGCAGGTGCCCTGGTTACTCCAGGGACGGCTATTCTTGTGGTATTTCCATCTTGGACCAAGCCATGCCTGGAGCAGAAGGTACCACAGTCCAACCCAAAGACATAAGGCCAGATTGTCTCCTGAGTCAACCAGATCTTTGGAGCAGGAAGGAGCTGTCAGAGAGCCAGTTCCAGGCTCTTGATTCTCAAGCCATGATGGCTTCATCCCCAGTGTAAGCTGGTGTGGCCATGAGTTGTTCTAACTCATGATGATCTCCAAGGAACCACAGGCAGGTGAGGATCTGTGGAGTGGATATGCATTTTGTCCCACTCCTGCAGCCTGGGTCTGGCTGAGGGTTTAGTAACAAAGAAGCCAGCTTCATGGCAGCCACAATTCCTCCCCAGCACAAGAATCTGTGGGCAATTGTGGCTAGATTCATCCTCCTTTATCTCACTTGGAGGGGGGGAGCAAGGGGCCTGTGTCTGGGAGAGAGAGTGTGGACCAACAGGCATTAATCTGACAAAGCCTCCAGAAAGTGCACACGCCTCCTCTCCTCTCCACCTCTGCCAGGCCAGCCCCTTTTCCTTTCTCTGGTTGTGAGCTGCAGTCTTACCCAGTGATGACTTTGCAGTCACCATATCCAACCTTTACTGGAGGTCATGGGTGGAGTCCCATTGACTTCAACGGATAGCGGAGTCAGCTCAAGCTGCGTATGTGTGCATTCAGAAACGGCCCCTCTACCTTGTCTTTCCTTACAGCTTCTCATTGAAGATACATTGCCAGTGCTAGGGAGGCCCCCTGCTGGAATGAGAGATATTCCAATGGGGAAAAGGCTGGGCCTCTTCAGCTTGGAAAAGAGGAGACTGAGGGGGGACATGATAGAAGTATATAAAATTATGACTGATGTGGAAAAAGTGGACAAGGAAAAGTTGTTTAAATACTCCCATAATACAAGAACCAGGGGTCACCAAATGAAACTGATAGGTAGCAGGTTCAAAACAAATAAAAGGAAGTTCTTCTTCACACAACGCACAGTCAACTTGTGGAACTCCTTACCTGAGGAGGTTGTGAAGGCTGGGACTATAACAATATTTAAAAGGGAACTGGATAAGTTCATGGTGGCTAAGTCCATAAATGGCTATTAGCCAGAAAGGGGTTAAGAATGGTGTCCCTAGCCTCTGTTTATCAGAGGATGGAGACGGATGGCAGGAGAGTGATCACTTGATCATTGCCTGTTAGGTTCACTCCCTCTGGGGCACCTGGGCACTGGCCACTGTCGGTAGACAGATACTGGGCTAGATGGACCTCTGGTCTGACCCAGTACGGCCTTTCTTATGTTCTTATGTTCTTATGATCCTGCCCCTGGATGGTTTGAGTTTGTAGATGGCCAGCTGGGAGCAGCTCATTGAAGTGACAGTGGTCGAGCTTCCATTGGCAACAGCCTGGGTGGAGAAAAAATGAGCAGCACAATATTATATTGATGAATTCAGATTTTTAATGGACCCTGATGGAGAAGTGACCACTTCTCATAGAGTCACTGCTTTGGAGGTGATCTCTGTGAGACGCTGAGAACCAGATACCATCAGGGACAGGCTTGTGGGGAGTAAGGGTGTGCTGTTGGCCTGGCTGCAGTGGGGCAGGATCGGGGACAGCTCCCTGCAAACTACCAAGGCTTGCCCAGAGCCCAGGGTGAGAGGTACTTGAGTGCAGCAAGCAGGTGGCCAGGGAGACCTGTGGCATGGTGAAGGGAATCGAGGCAGTGCCAGAAGTGGTGCCTAGGATCCCTGGGCTGGGACTCAGAGAAGTGAGTGGACCCAGATCCCTCCCTGCTTCCCCGAAACTGCCAGTGGTAGCCACTGCCAATACTGACCAGGACTGGCCAGGACTAGACCATGCCCTGGAAGGGAAGAAAGGAAAAAGGACTCAACCAGTAGGCTGAGGTCTGGAACTGAGACCAGAAGAGATGGAGCACAGACCACTAGATGGTGGTGCTCCTTGAGCTGTTCCACAGTTCCATCACCTGGAGGTGCCTGCCTGGCGGGTAGTTGCTGAGAAGCATTTACAATGAGGTACACACCATGTTCGGACAGGCAAAGGTAGGATGCATGGATCTTGCCATGTGTGATGGGGGTGTTGGTCATTGCAGCAAGGGAGATATATCCGCACGTTTTGCATCTGTGGGTCTGATAGAGCCTGGTGCTGCTGTGAATTTGTGTGTCCTGGTCTGTGGGGAGCTTGCTTCTGAAAGATATTACCTCATTCATCTTCTCTCTTTAATATCCTGGGACCAGCCTGGCTACAACACTGCTAACCACCCTCTTCCAGTCCCTCACGGAGTTCCCAGGATTCCACATTACATCTGAGCTCTGTCCTAGCAGTAATGTTAGGACTGGGGGACTAGTACTAACTCAGCTGGAATGCCAACCCATTGCACTCCACTAATATAGCTAATTCGCTCCTTCGATGTTTATATTTTTCTTGGAATCCAGTTAATGAACGTTCACGTCACTGACGGCATAATCAAATATTAACAGCTAAACAGTCCGGAAACTCCCTGATAGAATTCACTGGAGAGAAAGAAAATTGAGCCATAAACAAGAAGGGAATGTGCTAAACTGTACCAGGGCATAGAGAGGTGACTCTGCCCATGGACCCACAGGGAAACCCTCTGCGGCATGAGCTGGTGTTAGCATTTAAAAAGATTCCCACAAAACCTAAGGGAAGTGTTTTGTAAGCTCTGAATTGCAATGCATTCTGGAGTCTCTGTGTAGTGGTTGTCTGGCAGGTGTTTGAGAGGCATCCGTCACTGAGTGAAGTTGCCTAATAGACCCCAATATATAAAAGTGAGCGTGATTGCCTTTTATCTTCCATTCCCCTCCCAGAATGGTGGGCAATGAGTCTGCTGCTGTTCATGGAAGCGAGAGTCATAGAGCTAGATGGTGCCACTGGGACAGCGGTTTTCAATTTTTTTTTCCTTGGGACCCAGTTGAAAAAATGTATTTATGCCCACAACCCAACACCAACATCTTTGAGCAATGCATTCCAGTCTTTCAGCAGTAGGGAGCGCTGTGACCCAGTACCACAGGGTCTGTGACCTAATACTGGGTTCCAACCCATAGTTCGAAAAACACTTCAGTAGGGGATGCAGATCTTTTCACCCAAGCTCTGCCGGTGCATCTTGATCCTGAATTGCAGCATCCACTCCCATTCCAGTTCTGGGCTCCCACTCCTCAGTTCTGCTGATGCACTTCAGTGCCATACTACAATGACCCCTGCTATCCAGTCCTGGGTTCCCCTCATAGTTCTAACCTACAACCAGCAATACCCTCTGCTATTCCCACTCCACTCTGCTCCGCTCCAGTATCTATCCATCTAGCTATCCTCATCTATCTATATGTGTACCACAGTTCCCAAGTTAACTGCACCTCTGATCCCCTCGCAGCCTCCCTCAGAGCCACCCACTCAGTTCTCAGACCTCTAGCCACGAGCTTGCTCAGGGCAGAATCCTGTAGTCCTCTCCTTCCAGGCCGGGGACCTATGCCGCCAACTCCTGCAATTCACTGTGACCATCTCAGTAGATCCAACTCCAGTTCTTCACCAGTAGACCTGTTCTCTCATGGCAATGACGGGGTTAATCAGACAGCCAGCCTTCGTAAAGCAAAGTGCTATTTATTCAGAACAAAAGCATGACAGAGAATGCAGATACCTAAAGTAACAAACTGCTTACTCGCATGGCTGGTAAACCGTTTTCCATATCGACACCCTGGTAGATCTAAAATACTTCAGAACCTCAGTTAAGGCCTGTCTCTCTTAGTCACAGTCTCTTGATGGTTAGTGGAGGGACAGGATGTGAATATCTTTCTCCTTAGATCAGGACTGTCACTTCGTATGGTTTTTAGTCCTTGGTCATCTTAGGCAGCTTAAACCAGGCCTAACCAGCCTGAACGGGGGAAGTTGGAGATGAAACTGCAAAAGGATTTGTTACTAGCATTGTTTCGGTATTGAGGGATATGTGTAAATGACCTCCCATGGGCTTGAGTTGCTGTAGGGAGTAGCTTGTGCTGGGGCATATTCTTCTTTTGGTGACTGCCTCTGTGATGGAGCCTCTCAGGAATCACGACTTGGTCCCCTCTGGTCACCACTGATCAGGACTCTGCCACAATGGAGTCTGCTCAGTCCTGTCCAGGTCTCCACACTATCGTGCAGCCAGCTTCCAAATCCAGCCTCAGAGAGTTTGACACATGCTCCACTTAGAACTCCCCCTGTGGAAGCCTCCTCCCCAGAAGGATCCCAGGGAGTTCCTCCACAGGCCAGAGGCCCAGCACCCTGCCTTCCAGTCAGAAGGGACTCTCAGCCAGTGTGGAAGTCAAAAGGACTCATAAGCATTCAAGTGCACAGCATAGAAGATTGAAGAGCAGATTAACTAGAGGTTACAGCACAAACCCCCAGGAGGAGGGATCCATGCTCTGGGGACTCTTTCCCTTAGATCCCCATCCTTCAGTGGTCCCTTTAATAATCCCATCACTAGAATATGTAAACAGAAAGCAAGGGAAACTGAGGTACAGCCCATGGCATCCCGAGATAATTCCAGAAGTCTCCCTACTCCATTACATCCTCCTGTCGGCTAGAAGCAATTCTGCACTCGTTCCTTTCTCCACTTCCACTGCCTCCTGTTGCCCATGTCAGGCAGGCTTTCAGTGGCTCAGCCCTCCAGCTAAGTCCCTCAGTTAAGTTAGGTGAATGGGCCTGTCTCTGTATGCTTGTTTATATACTTTTAGCCCTGGTCTCTGGGCTCAGGTGTCAGACCCTTCTGGGCTAGCTTTAAGTCTGTCCCTGCCCTGGCATAAAGCAGTGCCCCCAAGGCTTTCTCCCTGGAGTCCCTTTGCCTTTCTCAGTCCTTATTGCCCCGCTCTCCAGCCTGGTCACTTCTTCAAGTTCAGTCCACTTCCAGGGTAATGAAGTTCAACAAATGGTTGGCCTTCTGCAGAGTGTTCCACCCAGCAAGGAGACCCTTCCTCCCTTTTCTGGTCCCAGCCAGGAATTGACTAGCTCAAGCACCTGCAGCTGCTTTTAACTGTGCCTGCTGCACCCTGATCGTCTGCTTTCCTGCAGCCTTTCTAGGCAGACCCAAAGGACCCACCTTTACTGCTCCATTCCTTGGATGGGGTGTAGTACCCAAAGTGTCTAGCAGGGGGCCTCATACACCATGCACACCCAGTCACTTACCCTTTTCTCAATGGTTCTCAACCAGGAGTATAGGTACCCCTGGGGTATGCAGAGGTCTTCCAGCAGGTACATCAACTCATTTAGATATTTGCCTAGTTTACAACAGACTACATGAAAAGCATTAGTGAAATTAGCACAAACTAAAACTTCATACAGACAATGGCTCTATATACTATGCACTGAAATATAAGTACAATATTTATAGTCCAATCGATTTATTTTACAATGATATGGTAAAAAGGAGAAAGTCAGCAATTTTTCAGTAACGGTGCACTGGGAAACTTTTGTATTTTTATGTCTGATTTTGTAAGCAAATTGTTTTTAAATAAGATGAAACTTAGGGGTATTCAAGACAAATTTGACTCCTAAAAGGGGTACAGTAATGTGGAAAGGTTGAGAGTGCCACAGGCCTCCTTGTTTGGTTTGTGTTATCTGACTCAGTAAATAAGGGACCCAATGAGTAGCCAGGCCAGGAAGATTTAGTAACATTTATAAAGTTAACACAATAATCGATCTGTCTATCTAAACACAAGTATTGGTGTAATAAGAACGTTCTCTCGCCTTATAAATGGGAAACCCAAGGCATTTCATTGTGATATTATTTTACCTTCTGAAGTTGAAATATAATGTTGAAGGCAACAGAGTTCAATACAAACTGGAAGGGAATAGTAATTGGCAAACCAAGCTAAGATGCAGCTGGTCTGGTTTGGGAATCCTGCAGTGAATTTAATAGCCCCCACCTGGTAATCAGCACATCAGCTTAAATAAAGGGTGTTTGTTCTTATAGTATAAAATTCTAATTGTTTTTACGATGCACTCTTCTGGTTTAGCCTATGCCTCTCTGCTGCCCCTGTGAATGAAATATCCTCAAAGCATCAGCTTCTCTGCTATTTCTCTGTGACCATGGAGTCAGAGCAGTTAACCTCGCTGGATGATGTCCACTGAATTTCTGTCCTGCTGGATACAGAGCAAAGCTGTTTTGATAGCTCGGAATGGTGACAAAACAAAACATCCCCATTTCCTTGAGCACACTTTACATTTTCTGGGAAGGAATGGCATTCCTACAAGAATCACATGGCTCCAGGCTGGTTAGTGGAGCCAGCGTGTGGCAGAATGCCATGCCAATACATCCATTGTACATTCCACTCCCTATCCTTCAGCCCTCTCTGTCCTCCACGGTGTGCCCCCTCACTGCTTCTCACCTCACAGCCCTCAGATTAGGGCTGCCTCAGGTCATGTGCATGTAGATATGTCAAATTCCAAAGGGGTAGCCGTGTTAGTCTATTGTAGAAAGACAACAGAGTCTTGCGGCACTTTTAAAGACTAACAGATTTATTAATCGCATGAGCTTTCATGGGAGAAAATCCCACTTCGTCAGACGCTTTGAATTTTCTCCCACGAAAGCTCATGCGATTAATAAATCTGTTAGTCTTTAAAAGTGCCGCAAGACTCTGATGTAGATATGGTTAGAGAAGAGCATGGGAGCTTGCAGGCAGCATTAAAATAATGTGGGGGCAGGGTTAGAGGGTCAGACTGTCAGACATCTCTGCTGTTCTGGGAGTCTGCACTTTAGACTGCAACAGGCAGGCTGATTTCCATTGAAGATCATTTTGTTCCCATACAGAAGAGCCTCCAATCCATTCTCACTAGGACAAGGTCTGCACACCCTTGCTTATTGCCTTTTCAGTTCCTCCTGCCCTGAGGTCATCTGGGTAGGCAGGAGGTTTAAGGGGGAGAGGGAGGGGGAGGAGCATGAGATGATGGTTGTAGATTCACACTCCCATGAGCTGAAGTAAGTCCCAGTAGAGTTCTAGAAAGCTGGTGAGAGACATGAAGGATGACATCTTGTGATTAAGGGTGAGCAGAGAACAAGGTTTCTGGTTCATGATAAAATGCTGAGGGTTTTGGAATTTCTTTTTGCTTCACATCAGAATGAAACTGGGACCATTAGAAAAAATTGCAAAAGAATGGAAGACCAATCCACCCTCAATTAGACAGTTGACAAAATAGCCTAGAACCTGGTGGCGAGAGCACACAAATACAGTAAGTCAGAGCAGGGATGTATTGAAATATTTATAGCAAGAGACTTAGGTAGATCAAGGACTTGACCAGGTCCCTTACGTCCTAGGGGTCTGCTAACCACTGGGCTATTTTAGAGCCAGTTTTGCTCTCTGGCTTTGATCAGCAATCAGAAGTTTTGACAAATCAGCATTTTCCACTCAGAATAAGTTTTGTAGAAAAACTCCTGACCAGCAGATTCAGAAATTCATGCAACATTCAGGTAAGCAGCCAGACTTTTATTTGCTTATTGTAACACCTTTGAAAGTACTCAGCCTATCTAGCTACCACGCCCATAATAATCTATACAGCCTTCACTGTGTGTCTCTTTTTTCCCATAGATAAACTCCAACTTTATGATACCCAAATCTCAATGTCATTGAAATCCATATGAAAACCAAAACTCATTTTAAAATCAAACCTCTGATATACAAAGGTTCTTGATGGCATGAGACCTTCAGAACATCAAGGTTTGATTTGAAATTGCGTGAATAAAGCAAAGGTATTTCTATTGATTTTGGCTGGGACTGAACAATACAAACTCCATAAAAGCAGGAGAGGAGAAAATTAGTTTGGCTCTGAGTTTATTGCCAGAGTTCATACATAAAAATGTAATAACCCACAGAGAACATGGATTCTTTCATATTGCTTAATAAGACAATGCTGAAGGTCTGCCAGCTTCTTATAAACAGGTCTGTATGGATTGATTCTCTTCTCACAATAACTTCAGCAGCAGGTTTTTCCCCTTTGTGTTTCTCCTTTTCCCCATTGCACATTACTTGTTCTCACTGACCAGTCCCAACAGAAATTACCTGCTGCTTGGATATTACTTGAGAAAAATTCTATTCCACTTACTGCATGTATAACACACCAGGGAGTGTGTGTGACAGGTGGTAGGCTGAGCCAAAGAGTTTGAATTATTACAGCCAAGTATAGAGGATTTGCTTGTTTGCTAAGCTGCAGCTGCTCAGGTCCTGTTACACCCATCCCAGGAAAGAAGCAGTAGAGGAGTCCTTCAAGCAGCCTAGAGTGACTTCAGGGAAAGCAACCAATCAGTGAGATCAGAGAGAGCAGCCAATCAGCACCCAGAAGGGCCATATAAAAAGGAGTGGCAGGGTGACTTGAATTTCCTCAGTCAGTTCTTTGCTGGAGTCTGAGAAGTGCAGCTGGTGTTTCTGGTTGGAACTAGTGTATTCTGTGGACAGCTTAGTGTTGGCAGGGAGTGAAAATGAGCTCCTGGCTGGCTGTCGGACCTGAATATAGAGAAGCTCTGAACTAAGAGTGAAGCTGGGGCTGTGGGGAAATGACTTGGGGAATTTAAATCGGTTTTGTTAAAGGGATATGGTGTGTGGCTGCTATTCTTAAGGTCCTTGGGTAGGGACTGGAGTAGTGGGTGGGCCTAGATCTCCCTCCCCCCCCCCCATAGACCAGAGTGGACTACAGTTAGACAACAGAAGGGGATCTGAATTATTTAGCAGTCCAGTTAGGGCTAGTAGGACCCAGGGAGGTCAAAGCCATTGCTTCCAAGGAGGAAGCCTGCGGATACTGCCCAGTATCAGGGCTGGGACTGTTTAGGCTGCTGAAACACCCAACCAAAAAGGTCATTTGCAAGAGGCAAGTGCCATAGCGTTCCAAATCCCCTTGTGTTAGGCAAAGAGAATGGTTAACATGCATATAATTAAGCAATAAGCTATAGCACGCAGCATGTATCTGACTGGCTGATGACAACATGCCTCAGGCAATTCCATAATCCATGAGTCCAAATGTTATGTGGCTTAAAAAACCTGAGAAGGGAACAAGCCACCCTTCTATACAAAAAGTATAATGGAATTCTACAGCACTGCTCCAGATTTGGGGTGAGATTGCACACCCCCAGTAAACACTTAAAACTTGACAGGGAGAAAACTAATCCCTAAGTGGTATACCTGTCACTAGCTGGCTAAATGGAAAAAACAAACAGTTCTGAGGTGTCAAAGGGTATGTCTACACTAGCAATTTAGGTTAACATAAGGACGCTTAAGTCCACCTAAATTACTCCATGTCCACACTGAACTTTCATTAAGTCAACTTAAGAAATTCCTTAAGTTGACTTAATGAAAGCTTAAGTCAACTTAATAACTTCCCCTCTTTGGGTTGACTTAAGCCTTAAATCAACCTAAGGCCAGTGTGGATGGGGAGTAGCCCTTAGGTCGACTTTATTAAATCGACTTAATGCCAGCGTGGACAGCTATGTCCAATGTTAAGTCGACTTAATAATGTTGACTTTATGTTGACTTAAAGTTGACCTTATCAAGTCAACTTAACAAAGTCGACTTAACTTTTCTAGTGTAGACATAGCCAAAGAGAGAAGAATTTTTAATATGTAATTTGTGCAGGCACACTAGATTTTGTGATGCAACCTGTTAATAAACTGACCCTAGTGCTGTGTGTAGCTTAGGAAATTCATGGGCAAGGCTGTTGTCTCATTCTGAAATGGGTAAATCAATGTGCAAGGGGAAAGACCTGTATAATTAAGGCGGTCTCACAGAATGCTGTGCAAATAACCAATTTTTAAATCTGCCTGCAGTTCTGAATTATTAGACAACCTTTATATTGACTTTGCTTTGTCTGTCTGTGTCTGTATATATTCCCTGTGCTTTCTCACCTTTCTCCAGCAGATGGCGTAATATTTATAGGTTTTAATGTCAACCTGTGCCAAGCACAAAGCCTTCAGGGGTTAGGCTGGGAACCTAGGAATCCAGTAATCACTGGTTTGAATGCCACCTGGGCTTGAAAAGCTGCTGTTCATAGGTTTTGATTTGATCTACTGTTAGTCTTGATTGAAAAATAATATAAAAAAACAAGTTTTTTGGCCACCCAACCTTTTGCAAACAAATGCATTCATGGTGCTTAAAATGCCTCGTACAAGTCTGACCAATCTGAATTATTTCTGTGCTTGTTTTGTCCCTTTTAGTGTGTTGGTTTTAAGGTCATCTGTTCTAAAAAACTTGGTTTTTTATATTATTTGGGGGGGAAGTTTTGGTAGAGTGAGAAATTTTTTTAAAAAATGCATTTCAGGGGATAAAATGTTTCATTTCATTTTCAATAATTTTTAACTTTGTTTATTTGATAAAAGAAAAGGAAATGCTTCAGCTTAAAAAATTAAAACTTTTCATTTCATATATATCGAAATGAAACATTTTTACCTTTATAGAATCATTTTTCAAACTGAAATAATTTGCCGAAATCAAAATCAGTGCACAGAATGTTTCAGTTGATCTGAATCTGCATTATTTGGTGAGGAAAGGTTTCAGCCAAAAATTTCACCCAGCTCTGGCATCATATTCCTCAACAAGATACTTGGCTAGCAGTGTGTCTATGCAAGCAGCATTACATTTATTCCCTGATTTTAACATGCAGAGTTGACATCTTTTAATGTAAGGTTTTTGTATGGACTAGACAGAGTTTCTGAGTTCACTTACCAGTATAAATCCAGAATAATTCCATTGTCTTCAATAGAGTTAATTCCAATTCATACCAGTGCCTGGCAAATAAATTCTATTTAATTAGTGCTAGAGACATTGAAGGGAAATAATAATACATGTGCAGGAGACAATATTTACCAGGGATCCTCCTTTGCACCTCTTGGCTGCATCTACACTGGTAAATTAAGTCGACTTAAGCTTGCTTAAGTCGACTTAATTTACCCTGCGTCTACACTACAGTTTCCTTAAGTCGACTTAAGCAAGCTGCTTAAGTCGACTTAAGGAAAATAAAGTCGACTTAATGAAAATTAATTCGACTTTATAAAACTACCTTCCTAGTAGACCTAAGGCTTAAGTCGACTCCCTAGAGCCAGTGTAGACGTGGGGTAGCCCTAAGTCTACTTAGGGCAACCCCAGGGCTACACCACTGCCCTCCCTGCCGGGGGGGGGGCACAGGGGAGCCTGGCATGCCCCCCCACAGGGCAGGGCAGAGCCCTGCCCACCCTGCCCCTATGCCCTGCCAGGGTCTCTGTCCCCCTTTGCCCCATTGTACCTAGGTACAATGGGGCAAAGGCTGAGCCCCCTGGCATTGGGCAAGGGGTGCCCCCCTGCCTCCGTGGACCTCCCCTAGGTCTCCCTAAGCCTCTAGAAGTCAACCTAGGCATCCAGTGTGGACGCTCTAGGTCGACTTTTTAAGTTCCCCTTTAAGTCGACTTTATTTTTAAGTGTGGACACATTAAGTCGACTTAACTAAGTCAACTTAAAGTCGACTTAGTTAAGTTGACTTAAATTACCAAGTGTAGACATAGCCCTTGAGTCCCCCAGACAGGCCTGCTATGAAATTAAAATTTCCAGCATAGCCTTAACTCTGCCCACTTATATGAATGGACACAAGACTCTGCTGTACACTATCCTCTCTCATCAACTGTAGAGCAAGACACAGTCCTGTCCATAAACTTTCCTAAGGTGTGCACAGTGCTGATTAATGCCAATTAATGGATTAACAGGAATAGTCCATTAATAGGGGTGGCGAGGAGAGAAATGGGGAGATGCCTTATTTCACCCCACTCCTCATGGATCCTGTGGGAATAGCTGATGAATCCACAAACCAAGCTCACAGGGTCTGTGACTACTGCAGTGGGAGATGCCCTGGGTGTGCCAGGTATCCAGGATCTTTCCAGCTGGAGAATCCCTAGGAAGGGAAAGCAACAGCAGCAGATTTGGCTGTGGTATCTTCCATTTGTGGGAGCAGCACAATGTGGAGAGGAGGGTGGATAGCTTCCCACCAAGGGGGAAAGTGGAAGAAGTTCCCTTCCTCTGGCTTCTACTTGAGTGGAGTAAAAGACCTTACACAGAAAAGGGAATGGAGATATCCTAAAGTTAGGCATATCAGACCTTGGGGTGCTGTTCCTGACTCTCACTTAAGGTCTTACAATTGTGGGGCATTTCCATTCCCCGTGCCTCATTTTCCCCATCTGTACATCAGGGTGTGGACAGCAACTTTCCTTTGCAAAGGGCTCTGAGAGTATTGGCTGAAAGATGCCATGTGTTCTGCCAGCTCAAAGTGCTTCCACTGAATCTTTTCTGTTCTCATTAATATTCTCTCCCATTAAAAAGGCAAACAGATCCGTACACACGCATCCCACTGAGGTTCACCCAAGTTTAACCTTCCCTTTTATTAACATTTGGCTGTGCAAAGCTGAGTGCTTTTGCTTCACTAGGGCTCATGAGAACATGCTTTGGTCTCGGTTTCCTTGGGTTCACATCCTCCAAGCTTCACTTTGAATACAGGGTTCAAACAAGACCAAAACCTCAAAGCACAGCTTGGTTGCAACTTTGCCATTTCACCTCTTTCTGCATCAAAAGTACAAGAAACCATTAATTTTATATCAGTTTTGACACAAAAACCCATAGTAGAGGTTTGTGTTAGAGATGCTCTAGTGATGAGGGTGTCGTCTATGTGATGAAAGAACAAATGAAAGAGCCTCTGGACTTGTGAAGTTCAGCCAGCAGTACATAGCAGAAAATTAGGTGTATACGCAGAGGAAGAGGGGTTAAGTCACGCCAAATTTCAGGCAATGAACTTTAGAGTCATTTGCTTTCTCTCTCTGTAATCCTAACTTTTTATGCCTTCGGGGTGTGTGTGAGAGATATGGAAAATTAGGAAACTGTTCCTTGCTATTTAATGCACACTCCCTGTCGCAGCAAACTTAACTGCAATGATTATAAGTTGCTTTGTTATGAAATTAATATATGCAAATGATATCTGCACAGATCCTAATGCACAACTAGCTCTCTCAGCATTGCAACAGTTTCATGAATCTGTCCCATGGTGAAAGCATTTTCCTAGTTACTTTAGAAGGCACTCTCTTCCACTTTCAAGCTGGCCGGCTTGGTAATGGCCCAAAACTGTCATGATCTGAAGGCTGTGTGGTCACACATCGGTAATGAAGTATTGGTCTCGAGCCATTGGACAAATATCCATATATTGAAATTACCACCTTATTTATTGTCTCTTAGCTCAGCAGTGAGCCTTGGAAAGTGAGGATTATGAGATCAAATTTCACAGAGGCTTGGTGCAGTGATCCATTATGTGGTAATGAGGAAGGGCAGAGAGATCCTGCCTCTTCCTTTACAGATGTGCTCTCTCTAAGTAAGGGTTAAAGACCCTTGGCTTACCTGGAGAGACAGCCAAAGCTTGTCCTGCGAATCTTGTACTTTTCACCAGCAAGCAGTGGTCACCTAGGATTCCTGCAACTCACTTCCATGAAACTAGGTGAGGTGTTGGACAGCTTGTATTTTTTTGCTTTAAATGGAAAACTGTAACACACCAGCTTGTTGGCTCTCCCTCATCACTCCCCCTGCCCCTGCCCCACAGTTAACCCTTTCATTGCCTTTCCTCTTCCCCATCTCCATTAAATGTCCATCTCCCATTTGCTCCATGAAGGGAATGACTGGCCAAATAAACAATCTGTACTAGGAAAAGCCAGCTTCACCACTTTCCATGGTTTGTTCTTCTGGGCAAGAAGCATAGTGGTTAAATGGTCTAGCATGCTCTATATTGAATTCAAAGCCTTCCCAAGGCTCTGGATGAATGGCATTTTGATAATGATCATCTGATGCCTTCCTCCCTCCCGCCATCCTCCGTTGGGATCCAAGAATAATATCTCGGGCATTGATGGATCATCCGGCACACGTGGGAGTGTGGCAAGGGAAAGGCAGGATCCCAGCAGCTAAATAACATTTTGATTAAAATGTAACAAGTAATGCCACCTCCTTACCTGTAAATCTTCGTGATTTGTAACTATATTAAACGGTAAAATGAACTGTCAGGGAGCAAATAAAATATTTTTACTACAACAAGCTGCATCAACTTACTGAAGTGCAGTCTGTGGAGCTGGGATGTCACACACTAAAGTTGGTAGGTAATGCATCGAGGCCAGCTTCCAAGTAACAGATTTCGAACCACTGTTGGAGAGAAATCAATCAAGTTGGAGGAGAAGCGGCTGGTGGCTGCTGCTTGTGCTTTTTTACAGAACCATTTCTTTCTTCACTGTTGGCTCCGCAGTTGGCAAGGGAACAGCTTGGAACAGGAAGCCACATAGTTTCCACCCTCTTCATCCTGAGAAGCACTAAACTCATGTCATTTGTGACAGCTCTATGGCTGTGTCTCTTCTCCCAGAGTCAGCATGCTGCAAGAGGCTGCTGCATTGCTGGAGACATCAAATTGTGAGATGAGACATGAAAGTGAGCTCCTGGCTGTCAGCCCCTAGTGGTTAGCCCTATCCCTCAGTTAGGTAATTAATTCTGATTCCTTGAATAGAGTGGAAGGAATTTCTAGTGATTCAAACACTAGCCTGGCCTTTGAGACACCTCTGTTCAATTGCTGGCTCTGCCACAGGCTTCTTGCATGAACTTGGTCAAATCTCTTAGTATCTCTGGGCCTTAGATCTTTATCTGTAAAATGGGGATAACAACCCAGCCCTGCCTCACAGGGGATGGGTAAGAGGGAATGATTTCAATTTTTTTTTTAACCCTAAAGACAGAATTTTCTGCTGAAACTCTTGATGCTAATGAATTTTCCATGGACAAAAAGCAAAAACATTTTCCGGCCAGCTCAAGAAATGATGATTTCCCTCTGTCGTAATGAACTCACATTCTGGAAAAAAAAAATCAGGCGAAACTTTATTCCATGTCTCCCAGTCACCTGACTGGGGTCATGGGTACAGTCGGTTACTATGCGTTTTATGTGACCCACATCTACTTCCACTGATTTCAGCATGTGATGGTAGGTCTTACCTTTTTAAGGGATGTCTGGAGCTCACAGCAAAAACATCTGGATATAATCCAGGACCACCGTGCCCTATTTCCTGATTGGGTTGTATGTGAAGAGGAAAAGGGAACAGAGCAATGGATGAGAAGTCTGGTTGCTATGGCTGCAGGCCTCCTTAGGCTTCAGCCAGATCTGGGCCCTAGAGATTTTGGGGTTTTATGGTAAATTTGGTTGCTGTGCCTCAAGGCTGTGAAGTGACTTTTTGACCAGAATTAAGCTGCCCCCTAGAACAGTAAGTAAGCTAGGAATTGCTGGCTGGGCTTGGTTGGGGTGGGGGTGGGGTGGGGTGGGGGTCCTCAAAGAAAACATGGATTTTTTGTTAGTTTGGCTTTGGCCTCTCCTTTCCCAGATCCGGTACACAGCTCTCAAACAGAGACAGGAAAATGCACGATTCATCCTCTGTCATTAACCACCAGTCACCTCACATTTTGTTTTAAAAATTTCAGTCATCCAATGTGGGAGCAGGATTTGAGAATATGCAATGGAGTAGGAAAGGGATGAGGGGGAGTAGAAATGGGACACAAATGGGGGTGGAAATCAGATCCAAAGCATTTAATCTCTTGGAATTATTTTGCTGAGGCTGCTTTCCATTGTTGACAAAGAGTAGCTGATTAGTGGCTTTTGTGGCATGGGTTAAGAATTCCAGTCCAAGTCCTCTTGGACATGTGTCCACAACACAAAAATCACCATCGCCACTCGGGCTTCTTTATTGGTGGTCCCAGGAAAAAGCCAATGAGTGAGACTGGGGACTCTGTTCTTCCCCCAGCACTGGTTTCTGTGGATCATGATTGATGGTGGTACCCATATGGCTGCTTCCTAAGCTGTCTTGTTCTGTTACCAGAGTCCTCTCTATCTGTGTATGTGTGAATAGTCAATTAGTAGGAAAGTTGCCAGTAGATGGCACTCAAGAATATGTAGCATAATTCCTTGGTTTTCTAGGGCTAATAAAACATGCCGCTGGTGTGCACTGTAATTGGCTTTCTCTGTGCATCCACTCTTAAAATTGCTGAGCCAAAGTCAGTGGACTCCTGTGGGATCAAGGACAAACACAGACCCTACAGTCTCCAGGGGATGTCAAGCTGGGACAATTGGTGAGCCCAAAAATTCACTCAACTTTTTAAAAAATAATTATGAATGAATAATTATAATGACAAATTATTAAGTCCCAGGCATGTGGGGTTCTTCCCTGGCAAACAGCTCTGGCATGATTGAGGTTAAAGTGCTATGTAAAAGCTTCTGATAATTATATTACCAGTGTCCTAAGCCAGCCAGTTTCCCTTCAGCAAGATATTCTGGACCTGATTCTATATGGAGCTACAGTAGCCTACATCTTGAGTTAGTGGGAAATCAGCCCCATTTTTCTTAAATATAGTTTCCTGTGGGTTACTTCATACATGCAATCACTACGTGGCAGGAACACTTTATAAACCTGTGAAACACTAGCAGACGTTGGGTTAGACCACTTCAGTTATGATCTGTGTGGCTGCTCATGCCAAATATAGCCTAGCATTCCTGGGTTATTTAAGTCATTAGCCTGTTTTGCTGGGGTCAGTCTGCCTGTTTCAGATTCATATGAGCTGGAGATAGCTGTTACTATAGCAACTAACATCAGTGGCCTGTGCTTCAGTATTTTTCCCCCATGGAACACTCTGAGGTTTATTCTAAAGTAACTTTATTGATAAATTAGTCCAAGCTGCTACCCTGTGATCGGAGAGATCTGTTCGCCACCCCGGTGCATGATGTAATATGCCAGAAGTCACAGAAGGGATGAAAAGGGGTGTGGGTTTGAGCCTGCTGTTACTGAGATTTGTAGGATTTAGCTGTTGACTTCAGTGGGACCAGGATAGGTCCATGCATTTTATTAAAACACACCTGATGGGGGAGAGCTAGCTTAGTGGCTAGGGACTCAGAGCCCTGGTCTACACTGCAGGTGCTTTTTGGCAGCAGTCAAAGGGACATACACAAGTTACATAAAATAACTTATACTATGAGGCTATGTCTACACTTGTTAATTTAGGTCGACTTAGCTAAGTTGACTTTAAGTCGACTTTGTTAAGTCGACTTAGTATGTCCACACTTAAATTTTAAGTTGACTTAGGGGAGACCCTACAAAGTCGACCTAGAGCGTCCACACTGGATGCCTAGGTCGACTTGTAGGGGCTAGGTGGACCTGGGACAGGTCCATGGTGGCAGGGGGGGCACCCCTTGCCAAGTGCCTGGGGGCTCAGCCTTTGCCCCATTGTACCTGGGTACAATGGGGCAAAGGGGGACAGGGACTCTGGCGGGGCAGAGTGGGCAGGGCTCTGTTCTGCCCTGTGAGGGGGCATGCCAGACTTCCCCTGTGCCCCCCCCCCCCGGCAGGGAGGGCAGTGGGGGAGTCCTGGAGAGCCCTAAGTCGACTTGGTTTACAAATGTAGTTGCACCCTGAGAGTCCTGTGGCACCCTAAAGACTAACGAATTTCTTTGGGCGTAAGCAATTGCATCTGCTGAAGTGGGTTGCAGCCCATGAAAACTTCAGTCTTTAAGATGCCACAGGACTCTTGTTTTTGGCGTATACAGACTAACACGGCTACTGCTCTGTAAAATGACTGGCATATCTCCCTTCAACTGCCTTACGCCACATCACCATGGTGCCTTCAGTGTGCTGAATTGATGGGAAATAATTTCGCGTCAACGCAGCGCTACTCTACTTGAGGGGGTTGTCTTCAGGGACTGACTTCCCATTTGAGTGAGCAGTTATTCACAGACCCTCTCAGTCAATCAGGAAGATCAATCTGAGAGCAGCGAATTTGCCACCATTCCATCAGTGAAGAATTGCAGAATGTCTCATAGACTCTAAGGTCAGAAGGGACCAATATGATCATCTAGTCTGACCTCCCGCACAATGCAGGCCACAAAACCTCACCCATCCCTCCTGCAATGAACCTCTAACCTATGACTGAGTTTTTAAAGTCCTCAGATCATGATTTAAAGACTTTAAAATACAGAGAATCAACCAGTAAGTGAGCCATGCCCAATGCTACAGATGAAGGCAAAAAAAACCCAGTGCCCAAGCCAATCTGCCCTGGGGGAAAATTCCTTCCCGACCCCAAATATGGTGATCAGTTAAATCCTGAGCATGTAGGCAAGTCACAACAGCCAGTCAAGAAAAAATTCTCTGTAATAACTCAAAACCCACCCCATTTAATGCCCCTTCCCAGGTCACTGGCATATCTATCACCAGTAGTAAAAAATGGACAAATGCCAAACTAAGCCGTCCCATCATATCATCCCCTCCATAAATTTATCAAGCTCAGTTTTGAAGGCATCTATGGTTTTTGCCCCCACAGCTCCCCTTGGTAGACTATTCCAGAACTTCACTCCTCTGATGGTTAGAAACCTGTGTCCAATTTCAAGCCTAAATTTCCTGATGGACAGTTTGTATCCATTTGTTCTTGTGTCCACATTGGTGCTGCATTCAAATAATTCCTCTCCCTCCCTGGTATTTATCCTTCTGATGTATTTATAGAGAGCAATCATATCTCCCCTCAGCCTTATTTTGGTTAGGCTAAACAAGCCAAGCTCTTTAAGTCGCCTCTCATAGGGAAGGTTTTCCATTCCGCGAATCATCCTTGTAGCTCTTCTTTGCACCTGTTCCAGTTTGACTTCATCTTTCTTAAACATGGGGACCCAGAATTGCACACAATATTCCAGATGAGGTCTCACCAGCGCCTTGTATAATGGTACTAACACCTCCCTATCTCTACTGGAAATACCCCTTCTGATGCACCCCAGGACCGCTTTAGCTTTTTTCATGGCCGCATCACATTGGCGACTCATGGTCATCCTTTGATCAACCAGTACACCCAGGTCCTTCTCCTCCTCCGTCACTTCCAACTGATGCCTCCCCAATTTATAAGAAAAATTCTTGTTATTTGTCCCTAAATGCATGACCTTGCACTTTCCGTTATTAAATTTCATCCTATTCCTAATATTCCAGTTTACAAGGTCATCCAGATCTTTCTGTATGATATCCCAATCCTCCTCTGTATTGGCAATATCTCCCAACTTGGTGTCATCTGCAAACTTAATTAACATATTCCCACTTTTTATGCCAAGGTCAGTAATAAAAAGGTTTAATAAGATTGGTCCCAAGACCGATCCTTGAGGAACTCCGCTAGTAACCTCCTTCCAGCTAGACAGTTCACCTTTTAGTATGACCCTCTGTAGTGTCCCCTTTAGCCAGTTCCTTACCCATCTTTCTATTTTCATATTAATCCCCATCTTTTCTAATTTAACTAATAATTCCCTATGTGGAACCGTATCAAATATCTTGCTGAAAGCTAAGTAAATTAGGTCCACCACATTCCCTTTATCCAAAAAATCTGTTATCTTCTCAAAAAAGGAGATCAGGTTGGTCTGGTCCGATCTACCTTTTGTAAAGCCATGTTGTATTTTATCCCAGTTACCATTCACCTCAATATCCTTAAGTACTTTCTCTTTCAAAATTTTCTCCAAGACCTTGCATACTACCGAGGTCAAACTAACAGGCCTGTAGTTACCTGGATCACTTTTACGCCCTTTCTTGAAAATAGGAACTACATTAGTAATTCTCCACTCATAAGGTACAACCCCTGTGTTCACAGATACATTAAAAATCCTTGCTAACAGGCTGGCAATTTCATGTGCCAGTTCCTTTAATATTCTTGGATGGAGATTATCCGGACCCCCCAATTTAGTGCCATTAAGCAGCTCAAGCCTGGCTTCTACCTCAGATATGGTAATTTCCACCTCCATGTGCTCATTCCCATTAGCTACCCTACCTCTATCCCCAAGCTCACCATCACCCTCATTAAAGACAGAGGCAAGGTACTTATTTAGATATTCAGCCATGCCTAGATTATCCTTGATCTCCACCCCATCCTCAGTGTTTAGTGGTCCCACTTCTTCCTTCTTTGTTTTCTTCCTATTTATATGGCTAAAGAACCTTTCACTATTGGTTTTAATTCCCTTTGTGAGGTCTAACTCTGCTTGGCTTTTGCCTTCCTTACTTGATCTCTACATGTTCTGATGTCCAAGAGGTAGCCCTCCTTTCCTATCCCTCCCATCTTCCACTCCTTGTAGACCTTGTGCTTCCTCTTAATTGCCTGTCTGAGATGTTTACTCATCCAGCTTGGTTTACAACTCTTGCCTATAAATTTTTTCCCCTTCTTTGGAATGCAGGCTTCAGATAGTTCCTGCAACTTTGACTTGAAGCAGTTCCAAGCACCCTCAATGTTCACATCCATGAGTTCTTTGGTCCAGTCCACTTCCCTAGCTAATTCTCTTAATTTTTTGAAGTTAGCCCTTTTGTCCCCTACAACCAATTCCTCTATGAGGTCCTCACTACTGACCAATATCAAATCTAAGATTGCGTCTCCTCTCGTTGGTTCAGAAACTGTTTGATGGAGAAATTCGTCCATTATCATATCCAAGAAAATCTGGGCCCTTTTATTGCTTCTTGCACATGTCCTCCAGTCGATATCTGGGAAGTTAAAATCTCCCATAATCACACAGTTCCCAGTAGTGTTTTCTTCCTTAAAGAGGTCTCTATCCATGTCCAAATCAGATCTCGGTGGTCTGTAACACACCCCAAGCACTATCCCAGGAGAAACTCTAGTAGCTTTCTTCTCCAATGTGATTTTAAGCCAGATAGACTCTGTTTTACTAATTCCATCACTTTGAATTTCTTTAGATTCTATCGCATCATCGAGATACAGTGCCACTCCCCCACCTTTGCCATTACGTCTGTCTTTCCTAAAGAGCACATAACCTTCAATGCCCGTACACCAGTCATGACTACTATTCCACCATGTTTCTGATATCCCTATAATATCGGTTTTCACTTCCGCTACCAGTAGTTCCAGTTCCTCCATTTTGTTACCCAGGCTTCTCGCATTAGTATACAAACATTTTACTTTTTTCTGCTTGGCTTCACTCACTTTCCTTACCCAATGTGGCAGTGTTGTACTACTGCCTACATCGCCTATGTCTCTTTCATAGACTCCTTGTGTGGCTTTGGACAAGTGACTTCATCTCTCTGTGCCTCAGTTAATTGTCTGTAAAATGAGGTGTAATGGGTCATGCAAGGCAGAAAGGGGCCAATAAGAACGGCCATACTATGTCAGACCAATTGTCCACCTATCTCAGTATCCTGTTTTTCGACAGGGGCCAAAGTCAGGTGCTTCAGAGGGAATGAACAGAAAAGGCAGTCACAGATTGATCCATCCCCTGTGGTTTGTTTCTGGTGAACAGAGGCATGCATCACTGACCATCCCAGTTAATAGCCATTGATGGACCTCTCCTGCATGAACTTATCTCATTCTTTGAACCCTGTTATAGTGGTGTCTTTCACATCATCCATTGGCAAGGAGTTCCACAGGCAGCATCATGTCTCAGAACCCAAGTCAATTGACTTATACTCACAAGGCTAAAAATAACATTGTTAACATTTGGAGTTGTAGGCCAGGCTCTGAAACCCAGCACGGGGGTAGGGTCTCAGAACTCAGGCTTCAGCCCCAATGGGAAAGTCTGTGCTGCCGTTTTTAGCCCTGCAGCCTGTTTGACCCAGACTCTCTGCCACAGGTTTTTCTTTGAAGCAGAGACGTACCCTAAATGACCTGGCTGGAGGGCTAAATCTCTACAACCCAGAAGGTGTTGGAGACAGGGTGAAGCCAGCTGGGAAACTGAGGCTGAAGAAGTGCTACGCCAGGTGGCTAGGCTACTATAGAATGTGAGCAATCCTCTCTGTATGTAACACTGGCTCATGGTCCGTGTACAGCAAAGATCTCTTCCCTACAACTCTACCCGCCACATCGCTCATGGCTGACTAATCAAAGGGCGAGGAGGAAGTCTTTTTTGTGTCTCCTTTTGCTTCTCCTGCAGAGGTGGGTACAGCTGGGGGAGCCAATTAGCCAAAGCCATGTGCGGATTTGCTGCATGGACTGTGATGATGATGTCACAGCTGTGCAGAGTCTCCCAGGGATGCACAGGCCAGGAGCAGTAGGAGGAGGAGGCCTATATCTGGGACAGATGGGAAAGATTCAGATGTTTCTAAAACTGGGGGAGGAAGACTTGGGGAGAGGGTCTGCTGCCAACTTGGGGGGACTGAATCCAAAATGTTACTGCACTTATAAAGTGGCCCTTGGCTCCAGCAAGATGGAAATAGCTTGGCTAGGATAGCATGATGAGGCAACTATGTATTAATGGGCACTTGGCCCAAATCCTCAAGGGTATTTTAGGTACTGAATTCCAGAATCGGGGCCTTGACCCTCAAGTCCACAGTTCACCTGTGGGTGGCAGTTAACTGTAGCCCATCAGTACAGCCCCAGGCATGGCTTACAGCTGTCTTGGCACAACAGATTCAACACAGCCCTAGCCCCGGGCCACTGTAAAATCTGGCAAGACAGAATCTCCTTGCAATCCTCAGGATGCAGTTTGCCTCTCCCAGGGGATTTGGTGCCCACCCCCCCAAACAAGACATGGGACCCCAGAGCCCACCTGTGGCCCTTTCCCCAGCAAACATGATGGTTTGCCTGCAAGCCACCATATTGAATCTCTAGCCCAGGTCAGTAATCAGCAGGATTTACCACCATCTGCTGGCTGTCTGGCATGAGATAGAATTCGCTAATGGTTTAGGTCCTCTGCACTTCAAAGTCTGACCTGCTCCACCACCATCTGTGGCCACCTGCAGCTGCAGCCATCTTCCCTCTCTGGTACAGCTGTTGCTCCTTCCTTGTGCCTGCTCTGAGCAAGTCTGGTGGCCGGGGCCCCAGTGCGCTCTACATCCTGCACTTCGGGATATAACATTGAAAGTATTTAATAGCACTTTTCATCTGTAGGTTTCCAAGCTCTTTGCAAAAGAGGGTGGCTTCATTATCCCCATTTAGCAGAGGTGAAAAACTGAGGCACAAGGAGGTGAAATAAATGGCCTGAGGTTACCCAACAGGCCAGCCTCAAAGCTGGGAACAGGACGCAGGTCTCCTGAGACCCAGTCCTCTAACCCTGAGGTCACATTGCCTAGGGAAGATGTCCCTAGACTATCACTCTCTCTCCTTGCTGCCTCTTCCCACTGACAGCCACGCTCTCAAACACACTTTTGGTTTGTCCTGCTGAGGCCTTTTCATTGATTTACACTGACCTAATTACCCAGTCCTGCAGAAGGGAGCAATAGGAGTGTGTAATATATTGGCTCGGTGGTGGGGAAGGGGGAGGGGCTCCAGTTGCTGTGATTCTAGGATCTAGGAAACATTTTTTAGTCATGGCCTGCGCATTGGAGAAGAAACATGGGTTCTGCTTCTGCTAAGGGCCCACATGTCTAGAGTGTGGATTCCTCCCATTCATCACCGGGGCCAGAGTGACTTGTTCATCCCTGCAATGCTTTTCCGGCTGCTGGCAGGTCTGACTGTCACCTCACTATTCTTCCTTAAGCCACAAACCCAGGCCAGTCCCCTGGCTGGCGATTCCCTTTCTTTCCCAGAAGCCATAAACAGACTCCGAGTCATACCGGGGTCCCTAAAGCAGGCCACTTGGACCCTTGAGAGAGGGAGAAAAGGAGGGCATGCCCTGCCGGTCACCATTTATTTACCTTCCCTAACGGCATGGTGCTGCTTGGTAACTCAGTGCCGGACCTGTTGAAGCATATTTATGGCTAGCATTACCCAGATGGGTTTAGAGCTATTCGCAGGCGGTAATGAGTGTAATACATTCTCACTGTGCTGTCCTTAACAACCCAAAATAAAACAGGTCTTTAATAACTGTCCCTTTGGAAATGATGTTGTGTGGCTCCTTTACCCTGATGACGAGCCAGCCAATGCCTGAGCAGACAAACGCTAAATCTTAAATTCAATTACAGTGCTATGCTCGCAAGAAACTATTTATAGGGGGCTCTTGAGTCTTCCTTGCTGGAATATCAAGGGCTGAATTTCTTGGCGTAGAACCTCCTTGGCTTTTAAACCTCTACAGCGCTGTTAACCTTTGATTCAGACACCTGGCTAACTTGATTTCAGATCCAGCGTGGAACAAAGAATCCAGTTGCTGCCAGAGCACTCTGAAAATGACACAATGCCATTGGCTCTTTCCACCCACCTGAACGGAGGTGACTTCACTGCAGCCCCTAAATGGCATCAGGATGAATGGAGAATGAAGGGCTCAACCTGATGTTCAGCCAGTCTTTCTTTGACCTGCAGTTCCTCACTGACTATGCAAAATTGTTCTCACTCAGCAGCTCAGCTCCCCATGGATGTCAAAATTGGAGTAGCTGGCTTGACTGATTCAAATTAGCTTTTACAGCTGTTTACTGTTGTAAGCCCCACAGATCCAGCACAGCTCAAGGAAGTGGAAGTTAGTCTTTCTTGTGCAACACAGTCAGGCTTGATGATTAAGTTTCTATCAATTACAGAAGTGCAAGTCCCCTGAAGATGCTCAGATACTACATGATGAGAGCTGTATATATGTTGCGGGGCTGTTTTATGGGGACAGACAGAAAGCCAGGTGTGTATCAGGCTACAAAGAGCACAGGTGTCACAGAGGAAATAATCTGAAGGAAACAGAGTTACATGGATGTCAGTGATGCCTTTAATCATCTTGCAGAACCCTTATCTCTGGCGAAGATGTGCCCCAGAAGGAAAGAGCTCATGGGACTGTCAAAGCCCAAGCTGAATTTTCACAGGCAATCTTTTTCCTTGCAAACACTGCACATTTGATCTGGTATCTCTGAGACAGCAAACGTGGTAACGACAATGCCATCTCTTTGGTGTAAGATGTGACAGCAAATATGCCTTGAATATGTATTATTTTTAAGTTACTATAGTTCCCTCTCTGCCTTTTTTAATTAGCCTCTTTTCTCTCCTCCATGGCAACAAAGATTGCAACTAATCACCTCCCCCTTCCCCTGCATATTTCAAAACTTGAGCTTCCTCTCAGAGCTACGGACTATGGGACACAATATCTCAACATGTGAGACATTTTGTCTGGGGAGCATCGGTGAAGCTAAAGCATCCGTGTTTGATAAGGTGTATTCTAGCTATTGTTGGACACTCGCACCATAAATTCCCATAATTTACTTATGGATGGAACTTCTGCTTCTCTTTGTCTAGCTAAAAAGACCCCTACCCAGGTGGCAGACAAGAAATGCTGCATTTTTTCTGTGCAGAGTGCTCTGTTGTCACCTGCTTATTAACAAAAAAGCCAAGATGTGTCTGGAAACTATAGGAGTTAAACCAGCTTGCTCTGAGGTCCAGAATACAGGGTTTGCCTGTGTGTGTCAAATCTCTTGATTCCTCAAGTAAATCCAAAATATCTTCATCCCAAATCAGAAATTGTATATTTGTCTGCTTTATGAATAGGCAACTTGTGGTAAATATGAACGGTAAATATGACTAGTAGTAAAAGCAGATCTGGAAAGATCCAAGCGCTCAAATCAGTAAGCAAAACTCCCTACACTCAGTAAAAAGGGGCTGTGCTAACTGGATTCCTTTCCAACATTGGCCATAACCCTTATCGAGTCTGATTTGTTAGATTTCAGCTTTAAAATGTAACTGGTGCCTTGGTAAATCCATAAAACCAACCCCCGTTTGTGCTTGTCTCTCAGTGTAGGATGACACCCAGGTGGCAGCCATCTTTCTGTACTCTGGCTTCTCTTTCCTCCTTCAGGATGATTTAATGCCTTCCCATCACTTTGTTACCCAGACTTGCAGGATACGATTATCCAATATCTCCTCCTGTTTGCAGAGGCCTCCAAAACATCCCCTCCTGTTGGCCTTCCTTCTAGCTCCAGGAGCTGTTTTCTTACCGCTGCCCTCTTGCTGAAGACAGAAAAGTAACCCAAGACCTGCTAACTCCCACAGTGGGTGGTAACAGATACCAGAGCTGTCTGACCTCAGGTACCTGCTGGGAATAAAGTAACCAAGAATGTGCCAGGATTCTAATGTTTCCCCAGAGATTAATTTGGTCCTTTGTGCTTATACTTTTTTTTTCTTTTTCATACCTCAGGGGGGTGGAAATGATGGAAGATCTGCAGCGACAGCACTTCAGTTCCTGAGTGGAGAAAATACAAAGAGAAGAGCAGATTCTGGGCTATTTACACTGGGAGACTGTCTGTGAAGTGTGGCTTGGGGAGCCTTGGGTTAAGTGATTAAAAAGACCACCAGGGTTGAATCATGTGACTCCCAGTAAAGGACAGCAGGTGACTACAAAGAAGGAGAAGGCCAGGAAGTAAGATAGGCACCTGCAGAGAAGACAGTTTGGAAGCTTCAGGGTGCAGCAAAGAGGGGAATAAAGCCACAGCCACAAGAGAGGCAGTTTGGTGTTCTCGTGTGGGCACTGGGCAGATGGTTACACTGGCATACTGGGACGGAGGGAGGCATTTGACTTACTGTGTGGCCTGGCTCTGATTGTATTGTAATAGAGATCTCATTGGTCTCCTACAGAACCTCACAACTGCTTCATCTCTGTTCAGCACCTGGTTCTGTGTGGCCTTCCTTCTCTGCAATCAAGGAAACCCAGGGAAGCAGTTAGTGACAACTGGCCACTCTCATCAGAAGTTGGAATACAAAGAATAATATGGTTGATGATAAAATAGGTTGTCTTTATACAGCTGTAGGGATGAGTGCTGCCCATACAGCACTAGAACTGATTATATAATTGCATCAGGCCTAGAAAAAGAGCTGGGAGGACATCTTGGTCACTCTAGCCATTAAGTCACAGGGGCAGGTTGTAGGCTATGGATTATTTCGTCTCTAGATCACAGGAATATATTTGGCTCAGATCAATATTTATTATTTCTAATAATATAGTGCATAGGATCCCCACTCACAGACCAGGACTCCATTGTGCTAGGTGCTGTATGAACATGGAACAAAAAACAATTCCTTCCCACAGGAGCTTACATTCTAAACAGTGGGGAGAACTAGGAAGCAAGGAGATCTTAATCAGGATGACGGGAAGTGGTTACCAGCCACCTAACCACTGTCATCCTGTTTCCAGTCATTCTAGCAAAGGAGGGTTTTAACGGGAGATTTGAAGGAGGATGCTGCTGCTGACAGGAAGCTCTTCCAAAGTGTTGTGGGGCATCATGGAACTGAACAAGTGGGTGACAGAGACGGGCATCATGGACTTGATCAGAGGTAGGAGTTCTCCAATGGGGGAAGTGTCTTCCCAGCTGGACTTGCCCATCATTTAGTGCTTGGCAGATCTCTTGACTCATGAGAGTTTATATCCTATGTATATTTTGTATCCTGACTCATGCAGTGTGTATTTCACTACTCATGTGGACATCTAATTCATAGCATCATATAAGTTTAAGATTAGAACTGACCTCAGGAAGTCCTCTAGTCCAACTCCCCTGCTCGAAGCAGGGCCAAGCCCCTTTTGGACACCTTGTTTTACTTGAACTGGATCATTTCTCCTTCTGGTGAATATCCCCAGACCTTTGCCCAGCTAGATTAATTAAATCTATGATTGTGTTAATTCATTTGTTTTAAAGAAGATGTCAATAGGGGAGAGGCTGGAAATAATAGGAACATGTGGAATCCTCTCCTGCTCTCTGAGTCTGAAACGGACCCTGTGCAGAAGGCAGTGTCACCAGTTAAATTGTACTTAATCGCTTTAAAAAAAAAACGCGCTGAGTGTAAATGGGATTAAGCTGTGTTATATGCCCTTGGAACCCCCTTTAATTCCACAATCCCTCAGCAGTTGGTGCATTGTTCCATATCATAGCATCCATTCCTTCCTCTCCGCCCTCCCGCTTTGGTCCATCAAAACAGCCCCATTGCAGAAAACAGCACTGCCCCAGCATGGTGCTTCCAATTAGGAAATCAAAAGCAGGACTATGAACTCTACTGTCTCATCTCTGCATGGTGGCTGCCTCCATTTACATTGCAGCTAGTCCGCTTGAATTCCAAGCTGTGAGGGACAGATCTGGCTCAGTGAGCCCTGGAAGTGCAGGTCCCTCCAGCGCCTGGCTTCATCCAGTTCACTATGCCACTCATGGCCGTGGTGGCTGTAAATCTCCCCACAGCTTCGGTGTTTCTCCAGAATGAAGGACCCACATTGGAAAAGAGAAGACAGACACAGGTCAGAACATGGGAGTGTGTTTATTGTGGCATTTGCACCTGAACCATCACTGTGCAGCATCCAGTTGGACACACAATTATGGATGCACAATTGCAGACACAGATTTTGACTACCTGGCACATCGTGGTCAATGCTTAGTACACAATGGTGTCGCTAGCAGCCTGCACAGAGGGAATCTCTGCAGGAAGCAGAATAAATCTGAAAAAAAAAAAATCCCAGTACCAGATAAACATCAGTGAAGCCAGTGTCTCTGTATTTATGTTTTATTAATTATTTTCATTGATTCAGAATGATACTTATAGAGCCAAGTTTCCCCCTGTATTAGGGTAACCAGATAACACGTGTGAAAAAACAGGATAGGAGGTAGGAGGAAATAGACACCTTTGTAGGAAAAAGCTCAGAATATTGGGTCTCTCCCTATGAAATCAGGACGTCTGGTCATATGTCCCTTTACCTTATGCGGGAAGGGATATCTTACCCAGTTCTTGCAACAATTCATTACGGGTCTGAATCTGCCCTCATTATTTATTTATGATCTGTTGTTCAAAAATATTTGGGAGCCTAAAGATGCCTATAGGCGGCTAGTGGTGTTTGCAAAAGCACCAGCAGAGGCGGCTTTTGGGTAGGCAAAGAAGGCGCACGCCTAGGGCCCCAAGCTATAAGGGGCCCCCTTGCCTGCCCCCAAAGCCGTGTCTGCCTCAGTTGGCAGCCAGCAGAGTAGCTGGCCCCTGTGTCCAGGGTTGGTAAGGGGGAGATGGAGCTGGAAGTGAGCTGGGGGTTTGGGGGGGGGGGGCCGGGGCGGGGAATAGCAGCAGGGAGCTGGGGCTGGTGACAGGGGGCCCCTGTGGGCCTATATGGGGCCCCACAGGTCTATAGGGGGCCCCACAATGTGCCTTTGCCTAGGGCCCCCAATAGCCAAAGGCTGCCTGTGAGCACTGGAGCAGGTCAGACACCCATTTGCACATTTTGAAAATCTGTCTCTCTGTCTCTAAGTCACCCCAGTGGGGTGGTGAGTGTGAATGAGGGAATCACGGACCCTAAAGCTTGTCAGTCTGTGAAGATAACAATGTTTCACCAGCCAGCAGACTTCCCATTCATAAGGATTAGGACCATGCAGGAGAAATGAGATGAACTAGCTGTTTCTGGTTGCCAGAGGCTGGCATGCCAAGAATCTTTTATTTTTCTGCTTGGCACCAAAAAAGGTCTGTAAGGAAATCCTTTGGAAAATGGGGGCTTTCCCCTGGGTGAAAAATGATTTTTGTAAAACAAACAAACAAACACAACAACAACAAAAAAGAATTGTCAGGAGGAGGGGTTGTGTGTGTATGAGTATTGTTGAGAACTCAAAAATGTCCCTGAAAAGTACACTTTTTTAGGAAATTTTTGTCCCAGGATACAAAAGAGACAAGGTAGGTGAGATAATATCTGAGAGAAGTAACTGCTTTCTGCAGAAAATTTTGTAGGCTTTTTTATATTGAAAAACAGAAGGCCTAAAAACTGCAAGACAATGGAATTTGTCCAAAAACCAAGGCAAATTTAATTTCCTATGATACACCATGGCCAGCAGGGCCCACACCTGGATGCACCTTAGGCACGGTGCGTAGCAGTGGCAGCGATTGGTTGGAGGCCACTGGGGCCGGACCTGATTGGGCAGTAGGGTTAGCCAGCATTGCTCTTTGTTGCTACTGCACTGGGGCCAGCTCATGAACCAACTTTCTGCCCTGGGGCCTCTCCCCACTTCCAGCAGCCTGTGTTCCCACTCAAAGATGGGGAGTGCCATTGTGCCTGGGTAGGCCAGGCTGGAAGCTGGAGGCTGAATATAGTACAGATTTGGTAGGTGAGGCGCCGTGGCCAGAGGCTGCCGGGGGGGTGGATGGTGTGCACCAGTGCCTGGGGGCGGGTCTTGGCCACAAGATTTCTATGATTTTGCACTTCCCTTCGGCAATACGGGAGACTATGGTGCTTCACAGAAGATGTAGTCTGACCAGAGAGTTTGGCCCACAAAGAAGGCTCCAGAAGAACACTGCCTAGAGGCGCGGCTGTGGGATTTCTGAACAGACATTGATGTTTGCTATGGAAAATATCAAATAAATCAATTTTTTCTTCATTTTCCTCCTTATTTGCCATGAACCCTCCTCCCGCCTCCAACATCCGGCCAGCTCCACCTAAGATAACTAGAGAGAATGAGTCATTGACAGGAGTGAGGGTGAGCGTCATCCAGCTCTGTTTGGAGCGCTAATCCATTTCTATGTCTCAGACCTGTTTGGAGTGTTATCGTATTGCCAAGCCCCCTGTGAGCCATCAGTAAGATCACTTGAAAATAACCATCTCTTTCATAGAACCCTGCCTTTTTCCTCTTGAGAGTGATGACCCTATTTCTCATCTGAATTTCCCCTAAACAGGAGTTATTGTCTACACCTTTGATTTATGAGACAATTAAACAGATCGGGGTTCCTCTCTCCCTACCTTTCCAGCCTCTGAGGCTGGCTAGAGTGTCAAAAATAGCTCACTAGTTTGCTCAGATAGTGTCATTTATATTGCTACGGAAAACTACTTCCAAGATCTAGCTGTTAATACTCATGTATATTTCAATGGCCCATAAATTCTGCCTGCATTTTCATAGGTTTGTAGACATTAAGGCCAGAAAAGTCTGACCTAGTCTTACTTCCCGCATATACCACAGGCCAGAGAACTTTGCCCAATAATTTCTGCATCAAGCCCATAACTTCTGGTGGAGCTATAGCATATCTCTTAGAAAGGCAACCAGTCTTGACTTACAAACGTCATGTAATGGAGATCTGCCATGCCCCCAGGGACAAACATCCTATGCAGACACTGTTAGTGGGAGTGGTCCTGCTTTTTAGCAGGGGGTTGGACTAGATGACCTCATGAGGTCCCTTCCATCCCTATTGTTCTATGATTCTATGATTCTATGCTATGGAGCATCGGAATTTCCAGAATATGCTTTGACTACTACTACTTGTACAGCATAGTAAGTCAAAGTGTACTCAGTGATTTTCAGTGTGCTGTATCAGTGTCCACATGGGATGTTATTGTGTTGGTAAACTAATAGATTCAAACTCTGGCTTGCCATGGACTAACGACCCATGTAGACAAGCCCATACTAAGTTTCTCTTATGATTAGTTATCCTCACAGTTGAAAAACATTATCGCCATTTAGTAACTTTTTCTCTTCTGTGAATTTTTTTGCCCTTAAAACTTCAAGGAAATATTTGTTTTCCTGTGACTAATGGAGAGGATGAAAATTTGAGTGTAATCCTCATCGGAATTTTTTCCCCAGTGCTAGTGAATAGGTCTGGGCTAGTGCTGGTGAGAAAACTGATTTATTTATTTATTTATCTCTCTATTTTCTGTGAGAAACTTTGGGGGAAAAAACTTCACTAAAAAAATTTCAATAAAAAAAATTCCATTTTCCTGCCAGAATTTTCAAACCAAATAGAAATGAAGGCTTTTATTTTGAAATAGACCACCTTTTTTTTTTTAATTATTCCAAATGGCAATTTTTGTTTCATTTGATTTAAAATAGCATTTCCTCTGAGTTTGGAAAAAAATGGGGGGGACCCTACTATGTTTTAAACTGATAGGAAATTAACAATTTTTGTTTGAATTTGTTCCAAACTTCACATTGGAAAACTGATTTTTCTTTTCATTGGGATTGGCTACCCAAAAGCTTCTGCAAGTGCTGGAGAAAAAAAGTTTAACTAAATGAATACAGAGATGCAAACAGCCCTGTCTATTTAGCGGAAAGGCATCATCCATAGATAAAAGTTCTGAAATGCTCTGCAGCCTAGCTACACTCCAGGTAAGAACAGGCTGTACAAAAATCGAGGGATCAGTTAAAACATTGCCTTATAAGCCATTTATTGCTATTCCGTGGGCTTTCATTTATCTTGCACTGCAAGACTCTTGAGGCTATTTCAGCAGTGAGTTAAGGAGCTTTTTAAATTAACAATGGCTTGATATTGAAAGTCAATAGGAGACAATACCAAAGTCCAGATCAGCAAAGGAAGGCTATTATATTCAATTACAGGGAGAGTTTTAGGAAGATAGAATGCAGTGATTCAAAATGAGAATTAGACCAGGGTCTTTGGGCTAATGTTCCTTCTTTTGTCAAAAACGGTGTGGGATCTTTAATAACTTACTACTCAAGTCTTCAGTTTTATCTGAAAGTGCATGACTTCTATAGCCCAAGGGGATGGTAACACCTTACTACCTATCTAATATACTTACCTGCCACCTTTTCCCTTACCATAGTTTATGAGCACCTCAAGCCTTTAAAGGGTCTCAGTCTCATAGCAGGCTGGGCAGTGCTACTATCCCCATTTCACAGATGGGGAACTGAGGCCCAGAGAGGCTATAGCTTGGATTTTTAGAGCTACTATGTATTGCTGTGCTCAGAAGTGCAACACCTAAATGCTTTAGGAGGCTAAGTCTTGTTTTCAGAAGGGATTTAGGTACTTGGCTCCCCAGCACTATTCTCATTGGACATCTTGCATTGACAAAGCCCCCTCCTCTGTATACATTTTACAATTAAATGAGGAATGTACAGTAGGATTGCCACACCAAGTCAAGAAAATGTTCACTCTGCTGCACAGAGGAGAGTGAAATAATCACATAAAACTGTGACAAGGCAAAATTTCAACTCCTCCACCCCCCTCCCCTTATTTCTTCATAAAGGCAAAAAGTTGTCTTTTTTCACATGGGGAGAGGAAAAAACAGTCCTGTTTAGGGAAAAGGGTTCTCAAAAAGAAGACACTTTTATCTGAAAATGGACCAGTTTCACAGATGAAAAGGACTTGGTTCAAAGTAAAAAATTGGTTCATTTTGGAGCAATGATGGCTTTGCGCTGACAAAGCCTGAAGTGGATAGCGGTTTCTGTGGTAACATTGCAGGGCCAATCTTTATTTTCTCCCCATGGGAAACCAAAGCATTAAGATGGTGGGAAATTGCCTCACATGAGAAGGGAGCTGTTCTAGCATGACATGATTGTGTATTTCACCCCTTTCCCACCAGCTGTCTTTGTAAATCCCTTGAGGAACAGCCCACATTCAAGACCGTGCAGCAATGGTGATGTGCATCCATGTCCCATGGGAGTCCTTACAGCTATGGTCTAGGCGTGGGTTAGAGCTGTTCCTGTGAGTGACTGATCCTACACAAAATTTGCATTTGGTCCATTTGACATGGACCACTCAGTTATGTTGTGGGAGACTTAGTGGTGCTCTGGAAGGTTATACACCCCCCAAGGAATCCTGGTGCACACCTTCCTAGAGTTTCTGGGTACATAGGAGACTATGGTCAATATTCAGCATGTCTCTCTCTGATCCCCGCCAGTTCTGCTGCCTGGCATAGGAGACCAGGACCACTGCTCCAGCATCTTGCCACCACTTTGGGATGGCTCTAAGCCATGGGCACTAGGAGGGAACCAACCTGGAGGTTAGGTCAGTCCCAGGACTTCTATTGTGCGTTGTTGCCCATCCAGGAGTGGAATGACCACTCCTTGTTCCCTTTGCACATGCGCACATAGTCTGTCCTATAGGCTCGTCACCAGTGAAACCTGGTGCAGCAACCTAGTGGTGAGGGCATTTGCCTGGCTGTTCTGGGTTCAAGTCCTAGTGTGACTCAAGCCTTCCTGTGTATGACCTCAGGGAGGTCACTTCAGGTGAAATTGTCCCCAGTGCCAAGTCCTTTAGGAAGCAGAGGCCAGATTTCTTAGGCCCCTGAGCTCCCTTTGAAAATCTGGCCCTGACTTTTAGAAATGGGACTGAGGCTCCGAGCTCATATAGGCACTTTTGGAAATGTTGTCCTTTGTTCCATCTGATGCTTCAGTTTCCCCTCTTAAAATGGGTGCTGTGAGGAAATAGATTAAAGATGCTGAGGAGCTGAGATACTAGATAGTAGATAGGTGGGGGCTGTGATAGGGTCACTGGCCCCCTGAATGAAGTTAGGCCCAGCTCTCCTTGCCCATTCCAGGAGTGCCTGAGTTTGATGTAACAAGGAGGGGAGTAGCTGCTTCTACAGTTATGGATGAGAATTCAAATCTGTAAGGAGAAGCATGTGGAGTGAAACCTCAGGCAGAGGGCAGGACTGGAACCTCCCTGAAAATAGGAGCAGTGAGGAGAAGAGCAGAGCAGGGTAGGTGGGTGCAGGCAGGAAGGCAGTGGTTGGGTCTGGGGGGATCACCCACAAATTTCCCCAGATCAGAGAGAGTTGAAAGTCAAAAGCAGCAGAGGGGAATGCCTGTTGGTCTTCTGAGTCAGAAAGCTGAATTTAGAAGGCCGCTGAAGGCTGGGGAATAATAAAGGGTTGAGTCCGCTGATGTCTCCTGGATGGTGCTTAGAGCCATACATGGGAAGGAAAAAAGGCCGAGAAGCACCCAGCTAACGGGGCTCAGGTGAACCTGCTGAGAGATGTGCCAGAGCCATACTTAGTATTAGACTGTTGGGACAACTGTATTATTTAGTCTGCTGCAGTGATTCTGGTTTATGGTAGAGGAATAATAAATTAACCCTATGGAAAGTGATAGTTCTATACTCCCAAAGCTGTACTGAGTTTATAGGAGGAGCCAAGAGGGAAAGTAAAGTGAGGGCCTACTTGAAGGGCCACCTGGAGGCACCTGGGGGGCCTCCACATGTCCACAGGGGCCCACTAAAGCATCTAAGAAAGAGAAAGCGAGATCAGATGTGAACAGAAGTAAAAGCAAATGTGTCTAACTGCACTCCCCAAGTGACAGAATCTGTTTTGTTGTTTCAGAGAAAGTGATGACACTCTCTTTGGCAGCTGCTGCAATGATAATCATAGCAATAATGTCACTTACAGATTTACTCGTTCAGATCAGCTGGTCCACGATAGCAATTTCTTGTGCAATAAATTCCAAACAAACGCATATAAAACAAGCTCCTAATTACTTATAGATTCTGCTCTGTAGCTGAATGGTAATTCCCTCTCCTGCAGAGTTGCATGTAATTGTTATTAGCTGTGTGTTGGCAGAGGTATGAATTATTAGTGCAATTCAGTGCTGCATCTTTCAGCTTATGGGAAGAGAAATGATCTGATTCCCCTGCAGCCAGAAAGTCAGGTCAGCTGAGGTTCTGTCCATAGGATGCACTGAGTCACCAAGGATTTCATAGACTTCAGAGGGCATCAGAGCTTCCCAACAACTGGAGGAGCTCTGAATCCAAGTGCAAAGAAGCATAGCCCAGTGCACTGGCGCATGTCTGACTTATCACCAGTGAAGCAGCAGATGGATTGGAATATATTAAATTTTTAAATTGTCATTTCATTTTATTTTAGGTAGAGAATGTGGAAACAAAAGTATATATTTCCCCAAACGTGCAACACGACACAGCAAAAACTGAGAGGAAAACAAGATTAGCTTCTGACTCTCTCCAAGGAGGTTCATAATCTTTCCCCAGGGCTTGCTTGGTGCAAAGGTCTGATGAAATGAATGTGTCTCAGGTTTGACTCTAGAGCTGGCTGGAAAATCATGTGTGCGGGTCCTTTTATTTCCAGAGGAAATTTCAGTTTCTATTAAAAAAACCTTTTTTTTTAATTGAAAAATGCCAATTTTGTTGAAATCTAAACATTCTGAAAAATCTCTTAATTTCATTTAGGGAGAAAAACACCCCTGTGAAGCATTCTGATAATGTTGAAAGTCCTATCTGGCTACTTTTGGAATGAAAAACTTCTATGTTTCAATTTAAAATTAAACTTATTGGTTTTGAGATAAAAACATTTTAAAAAAAATAATTAAAATTGAAACAAAATGGTTTGATTTTTATCAAAATGAAACATATTGGTCAATGCAAAATGAAGACTTCTTTGAAGTTTTTTTCAGGGAAATTTCTCTCTGTTGGTGTTTATTGGTTTGTTTCTATTGGGAATAATTTTTTCCACACAGAAAAATCACAGAATTCCCCAGTAAATGGAAAATCTGCTTCCCAGTCATTTCTACTTACAAGTTTTCATGAACCCCTAAGATTCAACAAGGTTGAATGTCCATCACCTGAGCCTGGGCCCCAGTCTTATTTAAAAATCAGTCCTAGTTTCTTAGAAAAAAAGTTAACCCATACTGAACCTGAATCTGACTGGAGTTGCAAATTTGTAGCAAGGGCTGAAATCCTGTGATCTAGTAATGAACCTTTTTTTCACATAGCAGAAAGAACAACCTTGTGATAGTATTCAAAATTCTGTGTCTCAACAGGTTTGGCTCATCACTTGCTTTTTGAATTGTGATGGGCCCAAATGAGTCAGTGGGCCCCTTTGTCTTACATTTTCCAAAGAACTGGAAGGAATTTTCCATCCATGCACAAAAATTGATCCACATAAACCAAAGAATCTTAGTGTCACTTGTGGTCTAGTCTTTTCAGACAGTAATGACTTCTCTCTGGTACTCTAATGAGCGATAGGAAATGTTCTTAATCCTTTAGGTGGAAAGCTGCAACATTTAGTCATGCATGAAGCTAATTTAGTGGCTTAAAATATCTGGGTATTTTGCCAGCAAGAGGTTTCACTCCTAAAAGGTTATTTGTGCTCTGCCTCAAAGTGAAAATTAAGATAAAACATTGTTTAAAGTCAGAAAGATCCCCGCTTCTTAAATATGTATTTCAAAATGTCATACTATCCATTTTACAATGAAAGCTTTAGCATTATTCCACTGGAGGGAATTATTATTTAGGAGAAATTTGCAGCAATTCATACTGAACACAGTACGTTTTCTAATGGCATCCTCCAAACGTACTATGTTGCTCCATACAGTTACTACTGTGACTGGTGTTAAATGCTTTTGATTGGTGGAGTCATTCGGTTTGCAAAACAAGGGCATTGCTATGCCAGCGTAAAGCTGGATTTAAAAAATGCAGGAGGAAAAAGTCATTGAAATTCCACATTTCTGATACATTTCAACCACTTTATTAGTTGGTAAAGCAGCAAACACTGTGTAATGGATTTGTAGTTGCCCTGTGTTAAATTATGAATACTGTCATCTGTTCTGGTTATTGGGGTGTATTTTGTATGATGATTTTGGAGTTTGTCTGGAGAAACAGGTATGAAGGAAAAGAATGGCTCAAGACAGCTGCCTCTCGGAGAACACTCAAAGGTTGTTAAGGGGCAATGTCAGAACTGTTTGCTTTGGTGACTTTGCCTCTGTCTCCTGCCAACTTCAAGGACATCACTGACACATTTTGAAGCTGAAGGACAGTGCTGGCAGAAACCCAAATGGGGATAAAAGGGCTATAAAGAAATTAGACTTCAAAGGAGAAGAATGATGCCAATCACCAGAGGTGGGAGGTTCCAGCCATCAGGGGAGGGAGGCAGCGGCATACGGAGGGTCTCCGGCACCCAGGGGCCAAGTCTATATTTGTGCCTCATGCCCCGCCACATAGAGCAAGAGATGCCTCAGCACTGTCCCCCTCCCCACCCCCAGCTTCCCTGCGGAGGCTTGAGGGGTGTAAATGCAGGCTTAACTCCACTGTCTCCCCTGCTCTACCCAAATGTATGGTACCCATCTCCCCCTGCAGCCTGGCACTGACTCTGATGGGGGAGTCTCATCCCTCCTGTGTCCCCCACCTCTGAGAAAGGCCGGGCCGATAGCAGCCCCTCCTCCCCTGCACTTACCCGTTGCTCCAGCCCCACAGTTTAGTGCCTCGCTGCCATGGAGCAGCCTCCACCCCCACCCCAGCATGCCCATCAAATGTGATTTCAAAATCTGGAATCAACATCAGTTTGGCCTTGCTGATCCCCTAGAGAGGGCACATGATGAGTCTATGATTTTGGGAATGGGAGGAGGTCAGCTCTATGGGACTCTGGGTGGGTGGGAGGAGTCCGCTGCCGGATGCCCACGCTGAGACTTTCACAATGCTCATGCTGAGTGCTCGCTGCTCAGGCAGGTCAGCTTTGCAGTGGAGACCATGGGAGGGGGTGCTCAGGGGATGTAACAGAGAACAGGGGGGTGGGGAGATAGAGAAATGGAAGTTGCGCTGCTGTAATCTCTCTTCCCTGCTGGGAAGCAGTGGCCATTCCCATTGCATACCAGAAGTAGTAGCAGGGCAGCTAGGGATGGGGTGGGGGTGGTCACAGCCCCCAGTCCTGCCCCTCCTCCCCAGCTTCTTCAGAGCTGGAGGCAGCTTTTTCAGTCTCATCCCTTAGCCCCTCCCCAGCCTCAGGAGTCCCCCGGACCCACACCCTCCCTTACATACCACACTGCAATTTTGCAGAGTCTCTGCACAAAAGAATAAATGGATACAAATGTGACATCAGAAATAACAACATTCAAAAATCAATAGGGGAACACTTCAATCTCCCTGCTCACTCCATTGATGATCTGTTAATAGTCGTGCTTAGACATATGGATTACAAAGCAAAGCTTCAAAGAGAAACTTCAGAATTGGAATTCATATGCAGATTTGACACAGTCCCTCATTACAATAGGTAATTTTGCTTTCCTTTTGCTCTCACCTCCCTGCTATATGCTGTTCTCCACTGTTTGAATCTGAACAACTGAATTGATTTGCTGTAACAGTCTGATCTGATCCTATGATTAACACTTCCCTGCATTTATTTTCCTCCCATTCATTTGTAGTTCTCCGTCTTCAAGTGTCTGACGAAGTGGGATTTTCTCCCACAAAAGCTCATGCGATAAATAAAATTGTTGGTCTTCAGTGCTGCTAGACTCCTTGTTTGTTTCACGTTGCAATGCTGAGTGAAACTCCCATCCCAGCCAGGTAGGTGGGGGAACTTGGAATCTCTGGCTGTTGCTGGACTGGGGTCCCTTATATACAGCTTTAGGAGGCCGAAGCGGGATTTACAGCCCCCAGCCTTGCCCTCCCCAACTCATTTAGGGCTGGAGGCAACTTTTCAGCCTCAAACCCTGCAATGGGAAGTCTGAGGAGCAGCCCCCTCCAGCTCCCAAGCAGCTGGTTCCAGGGAGTCCAAGTCAGCCTTTATCTCCTGCATCCTCTCTTCCCCAATTGCAGTGCAGCCTCAGATCACCAGAGTAGGGTTCGGTGAAGGCCCACTCAGCACCCCATCCCAGCCAGGCCGGCAGTCATGGGCATGCCCCCCCATCGGTATGCCACTAGAGGGAGGTTTAGAACAGGTGACCAATAAGAGCAGTGGGGGATCACAACCTGACCAATTTTAAGATGGAGTTTGATAAGCTTCTGCACAGAACTATTTGACGGGCTGCCCACTACATCAGGGGACTGTACCTGAGAGCCCTGAATGTCCCTTCCAAGTATGTTCCTATGTAACCTATAAAACTAGCTTTCACCCAGGACAGGAAAAGGCTTGCAAACCCCAGAGAACAAAAGGACTTGCAGAAGAGAGACAGTAGTTCAGGGGAATCTGACAGAGCCCCAATACCTCTCTGGGGTGTCTAAAGAACTTAGGCCTACCTAGATCACGATCAAGAGATGGCAAACCTGTAGGTAAAGATAGGCATGCAGGTAGATTTTGTTATTTTAAAATCCACTTTCTCTAATGCTGTATTCCTATTGCTAAATTAAACAATACTGTGATTTCAGAAAGCTGTCTGATTAGTGCCTTCCGGGCCCATAGCTACAGACTCCTTCCCTTAAGCCAGACCTGCTGAGTGGATATACAGAATGCTGAGGGGCAGGGCCCAGTCTGAGAAGGGGAGAATTACAGAATTTCATCCCAGAAGAGGTAAAGGCACAAGGCCTGGAATCTGAAAGGAGGTACTTGGAGAGATGGCAGGGTGCAGCCAGCCCTGGACTAGTATGTTTCATGGCACAAACACAGATAAGTTAGATTAAAAACATAAATTACTCTTGCTGGAAGGCTGGAACATCACATGACTTTATTTCTTAGAATTCAGAGCCTTAGCACACAAGAACTCCAAACCTGGAGAGAGAAAGCAGGCTGCTCTCTAAAATAGTGAGGCACAACCAACTCCCCCTTCACGCTCTCACACATACACACTAGACTGGTAGTCTGCAGGATAATTGCTCCTTAGCTCAGATCAAATGTTCCCTAGAAGCCCCCTAGCGTGCAAGCAGAAGCAAAAAAACCCCTAAGAAAATTTAAAGTGACAGATCCCAGTTTTCAATGCTCCACAGTAACTGAGGCACCTTACTCGCAGAAGCATTCAGGAAAGATCTGCATGCACGCACAAATGCACACACACACACAAATCAAAATAACAGATGTTTGAAAACTTGTGAACCGTTACACTGGTGCTTTTGTCCCAATGGTGCAGCCCGATAAACCACAGCAGGCAGATATGTCTACACTTACTAAAGTTAATTTGAACTAACTAATTCGAACTAATTTTAGTTAGTTCAAATTAACCTAATTCAAACTGGCAAAATTTAGTTTGAACTAAGCAAGTGCCATTCAGTCACTGAAGGATTTTTTTTAATGGCTCTCTTATCTTTTGGGTTGCTGTGACCTCTGATATAAAGAGTGTAGAAGGCTTCCCACTTAAGTTAGGGGAAATGCCCAACCAACTCATACAGCGAACCTGTGCTCTTGTATCGTACAATCCCAACTTTCCCATTGTGAGTCAGCTAATAACTGCCACATATGAGGATTTGCTGCAAATGTTAGCAGTCAACGGCAGGCACTCAGCTCTCCTGGCAAAGAAAGCAGTGCAAGAACCTGGATAGACAGTAGACAAGGTATCGTTAATTCCCCTATTAATCACCTCCACCCAAAGTACTCTAACAAATTTTTCTTATACCAAGAGGGAAGGGCAAACGTGAGGAAGACCTCCTTTGTAAGTAGTGGAACAATGCCGTCTTTGGAATTCATTACACCTCATTAACCTTGGTGCCTTCATTCACTCCTCCCAACTAATCTGTTTGCAAGATCTATCTATATCTCTACAGAGGATGGAGGAATATTTTATTTTAAACAAAATCTCTAAATAGTCATTTTTATTCAAGAAACTGAAGACTTAAGCTTCATGTGCCTACATTGTCTGGAGGGAGTTCCAGCCATAAAATCTATACAATACACAATTTCTGTGCTGATGAATGGGAAGCTGTAAATCTCATGGTTACCAGTGCCATACGGCTCCTGGCTTGCTGCAACGCACACTCAGCCACCATAAATCCTCATTTACCTTTCTAAAAGCCCATTTGGGATGCTTCAGTGAGATTTGGATTGTTCTCTGGCTATTTGGGTGCTTCTTAAAAAAGCCATTACACTCTGTCTTGGAACAGGAACGAGAAATCTCAGCGAAGCTTGTGAAAGAATCCTAACCTTAGCACGAACGTGATTCTTGCTCCCAAGAGGGATAGTCACAGGGATGTTTCATCTCTGGTATTTCTGCCTCAGTGTTATTTCATACCCTGGCCTAAAGGAGAAAGCCCCGGGTGGGATCATTTAGTTGGGGTTGGTCCTGCTTTGAGCAGGGGATTGGACTAGATACGTCCGAAAGTGCCTTACAACCCTAACCTTCCATGATTCTGTGACTGAGGGTCAGATTTACCACAGCAAAGGCACCTACTGATGCAAATACACACCTACTGGGATTTTCAGAAGTTCCTGGAGCCAAGATCCTTTGTATTGAGGACACCTAACTTCCAAGTAAATCAATGCCTCCTGACCAAGACATATAGGTAGAGAGCAGCCTGTGCAATGTCCCACCTGTGTTGGCAGCTGTTGGGTCAAAAGAGCCGTAGGAGCAGGGCGAATTAGCTAGTGTTCAGAATTTTTATTTTTTAAGGGGAGCTTCAAACAGCAAGTGAAGGAGATATGGGGGTGGGAGTTCTGGAGAACTCCAGGGATTCTGGGGCTGTTGAAGCAGAGAGAGCTTCAGGATATCATTCTTTTTTTTGGTTGCGGGGAACAGTCGGAAAGAGCAGGCGACAGCTTTCCCCTCACTTCATAACCCTTGCCCACCCCCAAAGCACTGCTACAAGCAGGCCAACCAGGCAGTGGAAAAAATGTCTGGTGGTATTTGAAGGGAGGCTGCCCAGAACTTGGAGAGTGAGTAGCCAGTAGCAGCAACCGGCACCGGAAAAGAAATGATACAGTAAATGGGGAGTCTGTGGATAGTGTTCCCCATAGCCTGAGGTGGCTTTTGGGTTAAGCGAAGCAGGCGCACACCTAAAGCCCTGAGCAGTAAGGGGCCCTGTTGCCTGCTTCCCCTACCCCAAAAGCTGCATCTGCCTCAGTTGGCAGCAAGAGGAGGAGCTGGTCCCTGGGGCCAGCGGCAGGAGCTGGGGTCGTGGACGGGGGGGGCCAGGACTGGGGACAGGGACCTGGGGACAGGGCTGTGGACAGACCTGGCGGGGGGGAGGGACCCACAGAGGGGCGCAATGGGCCTATATGGGTCCACACAATGGACTCATAGGGGGCCCTGCAATGGGCCTTCGCCTAGGGCCTCCAATAGCCAAAGGCCACCTCTGTCGAAGGGGCTCCAGGAACGGAGTTGAAAGGGAGACAGTGTGGTTCAGGAGAGACAGAAAAGACAGAGCTAGGGAGAACAGTAAGGATAGCCCCCAAAGGAGCAGTATCTAGAAAAGGAAGAAAACTGATATAAGGGAAAATGGAAGGAAGAACAGCACAGTTAAACATGAGGAAAAATCAAGAGTCTTTAAGAAATTATTAGAAAAACAATGCTAGAAAATTATGAAAAATAAAGCAAGACTGGAATGGGAAGGAAATCTGCCATGACACAAGTTAAACTGTCATTAAAGAGAAACAGACTTAAGAAATAAGAAGGAAGTGAGCTGACGGGAAACTAAGAAACTAGTAAGGCCTGTAAAACAAAACGTCCAGACAGCATCCGAGGGCATCCAAGGTGAAGTGACAGGAACAGGGAAATTTTCAGAGAGCAAAGACATGGAGGGATAATTGTTCAGTCAAAAAGCCAACACGTCACATCAAGGAATCCATGTCTTTACTTAAGCTTGAACTCAAAACAATAAACAAAGATATCACCGGAGGATTACTCAAGAGATAATTAAAGATCCAAAGAACTTTTTCCTCCAAACACTGGGCTTACAGAGGCTGAAAACCGAGAAACTGAAAAGGGACACATAATGTTGTAGTGCATTGTATTTTCTAATTGTAGTAGTTAACTAACTCTGATTTATTTGTAATTATTCTCTACTTAACTGTTATGTTTTACCCCAACTGAGTGAGATATAACATCATTTGGCCTCTAGATTGTCGCTTGCTCTCCTTGGCTATGTTTACACTTGTTAAGTCAACTCTGTTAAGTCAACTTAACGGAGCATCTACACTTAAAGTCGACTTAAGTTGACCTTGTTAAGTTGACTTAATAGAGCCTGTAGTGTCGACATACCTGTCTACACTGGCTTTAAGTCGACCGTCAGAGGTGGTGTTATTAAGTCGACTTCAGAAAGCACTTAAGTCGACTTAACAAGCACCCAATTTGGACGCAGAGTTCTGTAGGTCGACTTAAGCATCCTTAGGTCGACCTAAGGTGCCAGTGTAGAAGCACCCACTTATTTCTATGATTCAGAATACCTTCCATCAGGCTCATTGCACATAGGCTAACAATCAGAGCATAGCACTGGAACAAGCAATCCTTGGGTTAAAGTCATAGGCTATGTCTACACTTGTAAATTAGGTTGACTTAAGGAGGCTTAAGTCGACCTAACTTAGTCCCTGTCCACACCAGGCTTTCATTAAGTTGACTTAATGAAAGCTTAGGTCGACTTAATAAGAACCGCCAGTTAGGTCGATCTAACCCTTAAGTAGACTCCTTAGGTTGACCTAAGCACAGTGTGGACATGGATTAACCATTAAATCGACTTTATTAAGTCGACTTAAGGGCAGGTAGGTTGACTTACTAAGTCTCTGTTCAGGGTAACCACTTTGTTAAGTTGACTTAATAAGGTGAACTTAAAGTTGACCTCATTAAGTCGACTTAACAAAGTCGACCTAACCTTTTCTAGTGTAGACATAGCCATATGCTATGTCTACACTAGCAAGTTAATTTGAATTAAGGAAGCTTAATTCGAACTAACTTAAGCCATGGCTACACTAGGCTTTCATTAGTTTGAATTAAGGGCTTCCTTAATTTGAACTAATACATTCGCTTATACTTTCGAACTAAGAGTTAATTCGAACTACTTAGTTCGAATTAACCCAATGTGGCCATGTTAGTTTGAACTAAGCGTTTAGTTTGAACTCACCGTCACATTGACCTTAATGCAATTGACTAATTCGAACTAAGCAAATGCCATGAATGGCACTTGCTTAGTTCGAACTAAATTTTGCTAGTTTTAATTAAGTTAGTTCGAATTAACTAATTTGAACTGATTCTAGTAAGTGTAGACATAGCCATAGAGTTTAAGGCCAGAAGGGACCAACAGACCATCCAGTCTGACCTTATGTATCAATTCCATCCAAAACTGATAGGATTAGCAGTATAAAATTTAGGTCTGTATAAATATTTAGGTCTGTGTATCTGCCTGAGGTGAGATTCTGGGCCTGCTTTTGGGTCTGCTTGCTAGCCTGAAAGCAGAGGTGTGACCGGGGCCTCCTGGGATACCCTCCTGAATGTGCAAAAATCAGGGCAAGCTGCAAAACCGGGAGCCAAACTCCCCACACACTGATGGGTGGTACTTAAACCAGTCTCCCTGTCAGTCACAAACAGGCCTCTGGTTCCCCACACTGGGTGTGACGCTGTCAGGATTTAAGGAACCATTTATGATGTTATTTTGTATTATTTTATAATTGTTATAATCCATAGAAACTATGCCATGTTTGATGTCAATAGAAAGGTAATAATTTGTGGGAATGATCATATAGTTTGTGTAGGATTTGTATTCATATTAGAAGTTAGGAATGTGATTGTTATATTTTAACTTGAGTAAGGTTGGGAAAATGCCCCAGACTGAATGTCTGCCCAGCCATTGTCTCCTTAAGGGCCTATTAAGGAAGCTCCTCAGATAACAGGATAAAGAAGAAAACCTGTTGAGCCACTAGGACTTAAACATGTGACCCAGCTCCAGTTTGATTGGAGAGACCTGCACACAGCATGGAGAAGGCCAGAGACGATATAAGGCAGCAAGTCCAACTCCATTTTGCTCTCAAGTCCTCAGTCTACAGCCAACACCCATCTCTGGAACTATTCCTCCAAGACTGAACAAAGGATTGAGGCCCACCCTAATGCTGGGTGTTTACCAGAGGAACAAGCCTGCAACTGCTTTTCATGAACTTTAAATCATTTGTATGTATGTGATTCGCTTTGACCCTTTAACATCTCATATTTTGCTTCTTTTCTTCTTATATTAAACCTTTAGTTGTAGTTGCTAAAGGATTGGCTATCAGTGTGGTATTTTGGGTAAGATCCAAACCTATATTGTTCTGTGTGCTGTGGCTGGCCCTTTGGGGTCAGGAGAACCTATATCTTCAAGGGACTGTGCAGCTAAGTGGGAGCCAGAGGAGCTGGAGTGCAATAAAGGGAGCTGTTTCTATTTTGGGCAGATTTCTTGGTACCCAGTGTGGGGAACCAGAAGCCTGGCTGTGACTGATAGGGAGACTGGTTTAAGTACCACCCATCAGTGTGTGGGGAGTTTGGCTCCCGGTTTTGCAGCTTGCCCTGATTTTTGCACATTCAGGAGGGTATCCCAGGAGGCCCCGGTCACAAGAGGTCTTTAATGTACACCTGTAAACAAAAAAACACAGATGCTGTGTGTTACTCTTGCCTATCTACAACCAGATGGGTTTTCTTTATTACTGTAAGAAGAGATAAGGGATATTGTTACAATGTTTTGTAATGAGGTTTTGTAATAATGTAATGAGGTTTTGATATATGAATGTAAAATGAAGGATAATTCTGACTCCTCTCCAAAACAGACATCAGAGCAAGAAACCTTTTGGGAAGAGCAAAGGGGATTGGGAGGGGTTAAAGGGAGGTTTGAGGAAAAAATGCTAAAGGGCCATAAAATTGACCATGGTCAAAATATAACTTTGTTCCCTACCCCTACCATGGGGTACAAACAAAGTGGTACCAAAGCCCCAAGACTCAAGACCTTCAAAAATAGAATGTGACCATAAATTATATATTATAATTTATGGTCATTACAGGGGCATTATACGTATAATTAAGTCAGCCAAGAAGAAGGGAAAAGAGGGAGCACTATGGGTATATAGAGCTATGGTTATGGGGGAGGAAACTCTCCTGGTGACAAAGTAGAATTTCCCCCACAAAAGCTCATGCAATAAATAAATTTGTTAGTCTTTAAAAGTGCCACAGGTCTCCTGTTAGTTTTGCTGAACTAGACTAACAAGGCTACCCCTTTGGAACTTGTCTACTCATGTGAAGAGCTATGGTTTTATGCTTGCTAATTTAGTCCCAATAAACTCATCACATTGCTTGCAGTTTGGACTCTGACCTGCTGTTTTCTGTCTGTGAACGTGCTAAATGACTAAATTTTCTCCATCTTTTAACACATCCTAGCTCATAGGGATGTTATGATACTACTTAATATTTTCAGTGCATGATGAAGATGAGGCCTTCTGGGATAAGAGTGAAGATCTGATTCTCCTGCAGAATGAATCAGGAAGGAAAACAGAGAGAAAAGCTCCCTCTTCAAACACAAAGGCCTGAAATAGTCAATGTAATGGAGTGATGCACAAAATCCAGGCAAGGAAATTGCTTTTCAAAATGATTTTGTGAATTTGCTACTCTGTGAAAATTCCCCTGCAAGCATAAGGCAGTATGGACATCCCCCCAGCGTTCAAAACTCATGTCAGGCCCCCAGATTCATGAGATTTTTAAAAATACAATCATTTGGGGGTTCTTTTCATTTATCTTCCGGTTTTTGAACTATAGTGGTGCACATAGATCAGATTCATTAGCTTTTCACTGCCACAGGAAGGCTAAACCCTTTTTTAAACAGAAGGTAACATTCTCACATATTAACATGACTCCAGAAGTGGGGGCTTTAAGAAAAACACCAAGTATTGTCAGACGCATAATGAGATAGCTAGATTTTGCAACATGATATGCTTAGAGAGTTAAATGGGTGTGTGGGGGTGGGGTAGATAGATTAGATATTCTTAAATTAAATTCTGTTATGGCCTGAAACAATGCAGTTGTAGATTTTTCAAAGACACGAATTGCTGTACAAAATGTTCATTCCATAATTGTGTCCTTTTCTTCTGTAGACAGCATTTAAATCACAAGCAATTATTCAACAAGTAGTAAGTGCTGATAATTCTTCTTTTGATGATAACACTGAAATGCAAGATTGCATTCAACAATTTATATCGTATAAATAATCACTGATCAGCAGGACCTTCTAAAGACCTGCAGAAGAAGCCCTTTCTTTAAAGAGCCTGATAGCATGCCAGGAAAAGCTGACTTGCCATTGCACAAAAATCTCTCTCTGCTTAGGGTTGACTTCCCTGGGAAAGTATGGTTCAGTGGTTAGAGCTCCTCCCCAGGTCTTTGGAAGACCTATCTTCAATTCCCTATTGTGGTTATGTTTCCCTGTGTTATCCTGGGTAAACTGTTTAGTCTTTCCTTGTCTCGGTTCTCCATCTGTAAAATGGATAAAACAACACTGCTCTACCTCTCATCAAGACTTCAAGGAATGTGAAGTGCACAGATTCATAAATTATAAACCAGAAGGGATAATTATGGTCACTTAGGCTATGTCTACACTTGCAATTAGTTCGAATTAAGGAAGCTTAATTCGAACTAACTTAAGCCTTGGCCACATTAGCCTTTCATTAGTTCTAATTAAGGGTTTCCTTAATTCAAACTAATGAATTTGATTGCTTAGTTCGAACTAACCCTTAATTCGAAATAGTTAGTTCGAATTAAGTCAATGTGGCCATATTAGTTCGAACTAACTGCTTAGTTCGAACTAATCGGCAGATTGACCTTTATGTAACTGACTAATTTGAACTAAACAAGTGTCCTGCATGGACATGGCTAGATCGAACTAGCATTCTAATGGGGCCATGCTAGTTCGAATTAAGTTAATTTGAACTAATTAAAATTAGTTCAAATTAGTTAGTTTGAATTAATGAATTCGAACTAGCTTTTGTAAGTGTAGACATAGCCTTAGTGTCTTTCACAGACCATATAGCTTCCCTGAATTAATTCCTCTTTCAGCAAAAGGAGTTCTTTTAAACACAAAATCCCATCTTGATTTTAAAATTCCCAGAGATGGAGAATTCACCACAAGCCTTGTTAAAATGTTCCAGTGGTTAAATGCTCTCCAAGTTAAAAATGTGTGCCTCATTTCCATTCTGAATTTATCTGCTTCAACTTCCAGCCCTTAGATTGTGTTAGACCTTTGTCTGCTTGACTCAAGAGCCCTCTATTATCATACTTTTGTTCCCTAGGTAGGTACTGATACACTGTCATCAAATCATCCCTTACCCTTCTCTTTGTTAAGTTGAATAGATACTGTGATAACAGGTGCCCACATCCATACTTAAGCCAGAGATCGCTGAAGTGAAGGGAATGTCAGGTGGTAAGACAAACAATGAACTAAATCTTGAAAACACTGTAACTCTCATTGAAGTCTATGAGCATTTTGCCTGAATAAACACTGAGCTAAGACCTCAAGATTTGTTCTGGATGTATGTTTAAATGATTCCAGTTGTGCTCCCAGGAAAATCAGTGGAAAGATTACAATGAGAGAAAGAACCAGATCCTGCCGCCATTATTTACACTGAATCATACTTTATCAGCTGGGTTCTCCCGGTGAAAATATGGGGCTATGTCTGGAGTAAGATAAGAGGCAGCAGAGTGTGTCCCTAAATAAAGAATAGAATTTGCAGGGCTAAAATGGTTGGTAACAGAACGCAAAAGCTTTGAAGGCACCATCAGAATCCTGCTCTGATCAATAGCAATGAAAGTTAAGGTCCTCAGAGTCATTTAGTTGTCTAACTCCTATTGAAATCCATCCTGTCTGAAGGCCTGGCAGCTCCTGGCTCTGTAGGAGTGGCTATGAAACAATCCCATGCATATCAGCCCAGTTCCTGGAGGGCAGATATTCATATCAGAGGTGCCAATACAACTCTCATTCGCTCCTTCAATAACAGACTCACTGGGGATGCAAAGGGCAATGGAGTCCATTGGCTCGCAGTCCTCTTTCTTCTCATCCCAGCAGGTCAGAGCTGAAGCATGATGGTGAGGTTAACAAGTGGACCAGGACGATGAAGAAAATACTTGGCCTCAACACTAAGAATGTGTAAATTCCAATCAGAGCAGGAAACCAGAGATTGATTCATTCCCCATGACTAGTGGGTGCAACAAAACTGAAAACATCGATGCCACTTTAAGATCAAACTTTATTGCAGGTAAATAAGCAGCCAAAAAAGTCATCTCAGGTATTTTCCTCTTATGCAGCAGGCAGCCCCACCAGAGATCATTTAATGAGCCGAGTTGCTACAATCATATATTGATGATAGAGGATCATGCCTCAGTTCCTGCTCCAATTCAGCAAGTGAGTAAGGATCGCCTCCAATCCCCATAGACCTGGGAGCCTGTATTATGAGATCTCCAAGCTGTGCTGTTTCAGTGGGTGCATTTATTTTTTGGCAGGTGACATTCATAGGCTTACAAGTGCCAGATCCTGGCATCAGTGCCACCATTATCTCTGGGAGAGAAAAAGACCTGAAGGGCACAGAAATTATAGCTGGCTGCCTTCCTCACATTGATGCCTGGTGCTTGACTTGGCTGTGGGTAAAGTGAGAGACAGTAATAATGAGCTTGTAACTGAGTTACTTTGTTTTTTAGTTGGTTTTTTTTTTCTTTTTCTTTTTAAACTGCCCAGACTTGGGTGAGTTTAGACAGCTTAGTTAAAGAGAATGGAGAGGCAGCCTCCAAGGAGAAAAGAGCAATTCTAGGGGATACTTTAAGGGAAAAAAGTTCTCAAGTGAATTTAGTCCTGGTGAAAGTTTCTGGAGACCAAAGTCCTCTCATCATCCAGGGTGAAAGTCACCCTTGCACTTCTCCAGAATACTTGACTGTTGCTTTATCCATTACTGAAATTACTTATTCTGCAGTACAACATGGGATCTATTGAACAGAGCACATGAACTCTTCATAAAAGATGTGGAAATAAATATAATAAAAATGGGGGAGAGTGGCTGACAAATCTGGAAGATACATTCTTCTTGTTCTTTTCCCTTTGAGTTCTTGAAATGTAAGGCTCCATTGGGATCACATGTTCAACTTGTCTCTGCTGCAGTGAGGGTTGGAAATTTACTGTAGAAACAAAAATGATAAAAACCTGAAATACTCTTTGAGTCACATGACTCCAGAAGCTGGAGCTGTAAGAAAAATCACCTTCTGTTATTAGACTTGTGATTCAATCATGAAGAGTTGTCGAGACTGAGATTATCAGGGGATATCGTTTGATACTTGTCCCTGGGTTCTATTTTCAATAATGATGTTATATCATTCCAATGACATAAATAAGTGCTTTATCTAATCTAATTTGGATGGGTTTCAAGAAAAGAAATTAAAGCCTTATTCATTGACAAACAAGGCACCAAACCAGTGGCAACACTGGACAAAATTCTGTGTTAATAGCATATGTGGAGTTGTGTGTGACCACTGTCATATGAGGAAGTGACCTTTCTTCTTAACCAAATGGCAAGCTTAATTTACATTAGCTACAGATGTGTCCCAAACCACCTGAACGCTCTCCAGACAAATGCTGTGACATTGCTTTATGGGCTGATGACTCTGGGTAAATTTTAATAAATTCTTAAGATTTCCTTTTATTTTCTTTTTTGCCTGGGATTTTTCTAACAGCCACAGACAATCCTTTTTTGTCTCGGTTTTCCTCCTAATGGCCATGGACAAACACTGTAGTGTACCAAGTGTGCCCCATTGGATGGAGCAAAAACCTGTCCAGAATAAAAATTAAACAAAATGAAAATAAACATTAAAATTAACCTAGGGATTAATTAGCAGGGAAATGGAAATGCACATTGCATATCTCTCTCATTCAAGCTTGCTCAGTTCACAACCTCGCACTCCTGAAAGAGTAAAGAACACAGGAGCCAGATCTTCAGCTGCTGTAAATCAGATTAGCTCCATTGACTTCAAAAGAACTGTATTATTTACACCAGAGGAGGATCTGACCTCTCCCAATCTGAAGTCCACTGAAATCAATGAAAAGACTTCCACTCACTTCACTGGCTTTAGATCAGACCTATAAAAATGAAATAGTTATTGACTCGATTCAGTTGTTTCGTGGGGCGTGAGATCTTTTCCCCTATGTTCCAGTCCGAGGGAGGAATGTGCCTCAGAGTCCTGGACTATTTGATTCCTAATGATATATCCTGTTCATTCTGCAAGACAGGCCAATAGGAAGCTTTATTGCTCTGACAACAAATAATTCCCTTACTCTATTTAAAGGAGGAACACAGAGTTTGCCACAGCAAGAAGAGACCATCTAAGGGTCATCTAGGGCAGTATTCTGGCAATGGCCAACATTGGATATGTGCAAGAACAGTATAAATCCTCCATAGAGAAACATAAATGTGTTCAGTGAGGTCCCATGGTAGGAACATTTCTTTCTGAAGCCTGCATGCCAATTGCCCTGGTCATTTTATCTATGGGCTTGTCCACAGAGCAAGCTAGTACACTGAGCAGCCCCTGGGGACTGTTGCTGTGCTGTAGTATGATCCATGTAGGACATTTCTCTGTGGCAGTGGGAAAGCTGTAGATTCACATCCTGGCTTGCCATGAAGTAATGTGCCATGTAAACCAGCCTTTAGCTATGGCCTTCTTAAAAGGGGCACTCAAAATAACCAGTAGGGTGTGACCCAGACATCCTGACACATGCGACACCCTGACTTCTCAAGGAAGTTGATCAGGCATTTTCTGGCAACTGGAACCTCAACGGGGGGGAAAGACTTGGCTTTCAGAAGTGAGGGGTGTATTCTAGTGGACCTTAAACAAGAACATAGAGCAGATCCGGAAGGAGAGTCCAGGAAGAGCGAGAGAAGCCCTGCTATCGCTCTCCAGTAGCCAATGGGAGAGCTGACCTTGGAATCCTCTCTGGTGTGGAGAAGGCTGGCAGGAGGCCAGGAGAGACATGGAACAGCGGCCGAGTATGGAGGGAGCAGGCTCTGGTGATAAACCCTGATAAAAGGGCAGGATCTGGATTTCCCGGGAGAGATCGTGTGAGGCTATGAGCAACGAGGGTTGAAATGTCAGGGCCAAGCAGGGCAGAAATTGGTTTTAAGTTTATCCTTTTGGTTTGGAATTTATTGGGGATTTCAGAGGACAGCCCTGCGGGTTCTGGTCCTGCAAGAAGGGTGGGCTTAGAGAAGTTGTAAGAAAGGCTTGGTAGGAAAAGATCCAGGGAAGTGATAGTGAGGAGCCTGGTGGAATGAACCTTGACTGCCTGTTCTAGAGTCCCTGAACTGGAAGCCAGTGTTGAGGATGGGCCTGGGGTCCACAAGAGCCACTAAGAAGGTGGTAAGAAGCCCCCTAGAAGGGGATAAGGATACTGGAAACCCTGAGAAAAGAAAGGATGGACCACAGGGCCACAAATCAAGGGCAGCTGACTGGATGGAAGGATCAGTCATTGGTTATTGCTGCACTTTCTGTTAAACTAGAAAGGATGGGAAGCGTGCTATGCCACACAGTGCCACAAGGAGGCATGTCAATGGGGACGTTGCTTTTCTACCCTTGGTTCTGACTATTTTGCCCATAAAAAATGTTCACAGAGGTTCTGAAACTGTCAGAACATTCCATGTCATAGAATCATAGGGCTGGAAGAGATCTCATGAGGCCATCTAGTCCAACCCCCTGCTAAAAGCAGGACCATTCCCACTAAATCATCCCAGCCAGGGTTTTGTCTAACCGGACCTTAAATATCTCCAAAGATGGAGATTCCACCACCTCCCTAGGCAACCCGTTCCAATGCTTCATCACCCTCCTATGAGTAAATTTTTCCTAATATCCAACCTCAACCTCATCAGCTGCAGCTTGAAACCATTGCTCCTTGGTCTGTCCTCTGTTACTACTGAGGGCAGCCTAGCTCCCTCCTCTTTGGAGCACCCCTTCAAGTAGTTGAAGGTTGCTATCAAATCCCCCCTCAATCTTCTCTTCTGTAGACTAAATATGCCTAGTTCCTTCAGTCTCTTCTCGTAAGTCATGTGCCCCATGCTGGACTCTTTCTAATTTGTCCACATCCTTTCTGTAGTGGGGAGCCCAAAACTGGATACAGTATTCCAGATGCGGCCTCACCAGTGCCGAATAGAGGGGAATAATCACATCCCTCGATCTGCTGGCAACACTCCTACTGATGCAGCCCAATATGCCATTGGCCTTTTTGGCAAGAAGAGCACACTGTTGGCTCATATCCAGCTTCTCATCCACCATAACTCCCAGGTCCTTTTCTATAGAGCTGCTACTTAGCCGATTGGTCCTCAGCAGTGCATGGGATTTTTCCATCCTAAGTGCAGGACTTTGCACTTGTCTTTGTTGAACCTCGTGAGATTTCTTTTGGGCCAGTGTTCCAATTTGTCTAAGTCTCCCTGAATCCTGTTCCTGCCCTCCAGCGTGTCTACCATTCCCCCCAGCTTGGTGTCATCTGCAAACTTACTAAGCATGCAATCTATCCCATCATCGAGATCATTAATGAAGTGATAGTAATGAGTGTGTGGACAGAGTAAATAAACAAACCCTTCAAGGGCTGTCTCACTGCTTAGACTAAAGAGGGGCCTGCTTTTGCTTCTTGTATCTGGAACTCGATCCAGACTCTACCCAGCCAAAAACTCAACTTAATGGCAATCTGGACAGAATTTGGCATAGCAGTCCATGGGGTTCTGGAGGTGCTGGTCTCAATGCTAGAGTTCAAATATGAGGATCTGGCTCTGAACCTCCTGAAATCATGAGAGTGAGTTCATGGAAGGCAGAGCTTTCCAAACTTTTTTGCCAACATGTCTCCATTTGAGTGAATTGTTTCCTTCTGGAAAAGCCAGTGCTAGCCCATTGGGGGCCTAAACAAGGAGATCCACACCTCCTCCCCTCCCCGCCCCCAGTACTAAAATAGGCAAGTTCTTATAATAAAAATCAAATAGGGGGTCACTTTGAGTTGGTCAGGGACCCTAAGGCTATGTCTACACTTGAAAAGTTAAGTCGACTTTATAAAGTCAACTTAATAAGGTCGACTTTAAGTCGACTTACAGTGGACCTTAATAAGTCGACTTAACAGAAGTGGACTTAAGCTTTCAAGTGTAGATGTGGCCCCTTTTCGACCTTATTAAGTCGACTTAATGTTTTAAGCTGACTTGAAAAGGTCCAACTGGGCACTACTCCGAGTCTCCACTGGCTTAAGTCGACTTAATAAAGTTGACTTAAGCGCTAGTTCGAATTAAAACTAGGTGTTATTAATTTGAACTAACTTTTCCTTAATTTGACTTAAGGAGCAGTTTAAGTCGAATTAAGGAAAGCCTATGGAAGATGCTGAGTAAATTAAGTCGACTTAAGCCTCCTTAAGTCTACTTAATTTGTAAGTGTAGAGGCACCCTTAGAGATTGCTTAGTCTGTCATGCCTAGTTCTGGCTTTGTTTCTGAGACCCTGGACATCATGGAGGTTGCCACTTATAGATTGACCCCTTTGAGGTCATGACTTACAGTTTGGAAACCACTGATCTAGGGACTTCTCTTCGTTTGCCACAATCTACCCCATGCTAGCTTGCTGCCCCCTTAGCGTCTGCATGGACCTTGCTGATGGGCACTCACAGTTCCATGGTGTGCATTAACTTCCTCCTGTTTTACAGTGGGGTAGATCAAACCACAAATCATCCTTTTTAGTATGAGGCAGCAGGGTCCAGCCAGCCAGTTTGTTTGCAGTAGACTAGTGCAAAATAGTTTTACCTCCTGGCTTGTTGCAAACAAAGTGTTTGTATGAACAAGCCCTTGGAAATTGAAAGAAAAGGTTGGGAGAGATCTGTGTAATCAATACCTCCAATTTTAATACACAGGAAGAGGTAAATTAAGTAAACAAGGATTAGTATGGAATAAAGGAACACCTGCAGAAGACATGGAACCTCTTGCCCACACAGAAGAAAATATCTATCTCTGGTCCTGGCCACTGATTTGCATTTGGGAGCATCTGAAATCTAGTGTCAGTTTTTCTTGACTGAGCACATACCAGAAAATCATTTTGCTAACCTGAATGGGTTTGAGAGAAAATGAAATTTCAATTCGGAGAAGAAAACAAATGAGCTTGATTCATTTTTTCCCCTAGATTTAACAAGAGTTTAAGAGGTTTTATCCATTGTTAGATATAAGCAATGCAAATGAGCCTTTATTGTTAAGTAACTTCATGCACAATAGAGCTAGTTGGGAATTTTTCAACATAACATTTTTCATTGTAAAATATCATAGAATCTTAGGGTGCATCTACACTTATAAGTTAGGTTGACTTAAGGAGGCTTAAGTCGACCTAAACAAAGCCGCATCCACACTGGGCTTTCCTTAAGTCGACTTAAGCATTTCCTTAAGTCGACTTAAGGAAAGGTTAAGGCTACTTAATAACACTTCGTTTTAGGTTGACTTAATGCTTATAGGTCGATTTAAGCCAGTGTGGACAGGGATTAGTGCCTAAATCAACCTTATTAAGTCGACTTAAAGTGTTAAGTCAACTTAATAAGGTTGACAAGGGGCTATGTCTACACTAGAAAAGTTAAGTTGACTTTGTTAAGTCGACTTAATAAAGTAGATGTTAACTTGACTTAACAAAGTCAACTTAATGTTTCTAGTGTGGACATAGCCTTAGGGTTGGAAGGGACCTCATGAAGTCATCTAGTCCAATCCCTTGCTAAAAGCAGGACCACTCCCACTAAATCATCCCAGCCAGGGTTTTGTCTAACGGGGCTTTAAATGTTTCCAAAGATGGAGATTCCACCACCTCCCTAGGTAACTAGTTCCAGTGGTTCACCACTCTCCTAGTGAGAAAGTTTTTCCTAATATCCAACCTCGACCTCCCCACCTCAACTTGAAACCATTGCTCCTTGTTCTGTCCTCTCTCATCACTGAGAACAGCCCAGCTCCCTCCTCTTTGGAGCACCCATTCAAGTAGTTGAAGGTTGCTAACAAATCCCTCCTCAGTCTTATCTTCTGCAGACTAAATAAGCCTAGTTCCTTCAGTCTCGCCTCCTAAATCATGTGCCCCAGCCCGCTAATCATTTTCGTTGCCCTCCACTGGACTCTTTCTAATTTGTCCACATCCTTTCTATAGTGGGGAGCCCAAAACTGGACACAGTATTCCAGATGCGGCCTCACCAGTTCCGAATAGAGGGAAATTATCACATCCCTCGATCTGCTGGCAACGAACCTACTGAAGCAGCCCAATATGCCATTGGCCTTTTTGGCAACAAGAGCACACTGTTGACTCATATTCATCTTCCCATCCACCATAACCCCCAGGTCTTTTTCTAAAGTGCTGCTACTTAACCTGTTGGTCCCCAGCCTGTAGCAATAGATGCGATTTTTCCGTCCTAGGTGCAGGTCTTTGCACTTATCCTTGTATTTGAACCTCATGAGATTTCTGTCAAGTAATGCTAAGGCTTAAGCTGTCCAAAACCTAGGCCACAGGGCCAGCAGTTTGAAGAGAGAGGGGAAAAAAAGAGTCAAAAGGCATAAAGATGGGACAGGCCACAAGACTGTTAAATTAGATAAAGCTGATTGACCGGTACAAAAGTGCAACAGAGGGCGGGTTAAACTAGCTACAGAGAGGAGGGGGAGATTAACAGACCCCCAGCCCTCTGGCTAGATAACCACAGAGAGAGGAGGAGCGTCAGAGAGGCCTTCTGACAATCAGAAAAAAACAGCTGGACCTTAGGAGTTGAAAAAACACCACGTCACTGCGTTTTTTGAGCAATAAAAGGAGGCTTGTTATAAGGGCGAATTCAGAGTTATTTTGTCTCAGTTAACTCTGAGGCAGAAAGACTCTGGGGATTTGATCGACCCCCATGAGTACTCCCCATCTGGCTCTCTGCAGGACGTGGATGGACCGGGTGAGAAACCCTGGAAGCCTGGCCAGCTAACGGGAAGATCAGACCAGCAATCTGGTATCAAAGGAAAGGTAATTAAAGTAAAGGAGTCCAGAGTAGTGACTGGCTCCTAAACAAAAAGTAACACAAAAAGTTTTAAGGTTTTTCCCAGCTTTATGCTGAAACTCTTAAGTAAATGAACAATAGCTGCATCAGCTTTGGGTTTGGAGTTGATGTAGGAATTGGGGGAGGTATAGGATTTGCTTTGGGTATAATTGTGTTAGCATTTCTGCTTCTCTGTGTGTGTGTTTATAAATGCTCTTATTTTTAGCAATGTTGTGTTAGTGTGTGTGAAATTTTAACCGGTGACCAGATCTGAGAATAACCTGTGTGCAGCCACCCCAACGCCTCCCAAGGCTTTGAAAGCAAGGGTGCACAGGTGAACCTTGTGACCCACTGGATCCCCTTCTTGTGTGAATGCATAAACGGGCACCCTCTATGCTTGGTGTACGTGCTGCTATAAGTCTGCTGCAGGGGGGAGGAAAGTGTGAATGGGGGTTAACCGTTGACCAGGTCTGGGACTAAATCCTGTGTGCAACAGTGCACAGGTGAACCTCGTGACCCAACAGGTGTGAATGAGATCCCTATGCAACAGCACAGAGAGTCCTGTGTGATTGTGTTTTACATATGGGCTTATGTGTATATTGGGCTCTGTTATACTCTCTATGCCATGTGTTTAAAGCCATAATCGATGCAAAACCCTGAATCTGCATTCATGCAATAATCAGCATTGCAGTTTAGAGTGTTTGTGGGTATATTGGATGTTTATTGTACTGTTAATCACTGTCTTAACCTGTGTAAATTGTAATCATAGTGCCTCAATAAATGTTACATGCATAGTAAATAGACAAAAATCATTGTGAGCGGTGGTCTTTGCCTAGGGGCTTTGGGAGCTTCCTAACATCCTCATTTAAAAGGACCAAGTATTTGTTTAGGCACCCTTCCCCCTTGAGGGGATAAAGCTCTAATAATTTCTTTTTACCCAATGCTCCTATTTGTCTAGGTCCCCCCGAATCCTATCCCTGTCCTCCAGTGTGTCTACCATTCCCCCCAGTATGATGTCATCTGCCAATTTACTGAGCGTGCAATCTATCCCATTATACAGATCATTAATGAAGATGTTGAACAGAACCGACCCCAGGACTGAACCATGGGGCACTCCACTCGTTACTGGTTGCCAACTAGACATTGAGTCATTGATTCCTACCCGCTGAGCCCGATGATCTAGCCCGTTTTCTATCCACCTTATGGTCCATTCATCCATTCCATACTTCCTTAACCTGCTGACAAGAATGCTGTGGGAAATGGTATCAAAAGCTTTGCTAAAGTTGAGCTATATAATGTTGACGGCTATTCCCGCATCCACAAATCCAGTCATCTCATCATAGAAGGCAATCAGGTTGGTCAGGCACAATTTGCCCTTGGTGAATCCATGCTGACTATTCCTGATCACTCTATTTTCCTCCAGTGGTTTCAGAATGGATTCTTTGAGGACCTGCTCTATGATTTTTCTAGGGATTGAGGTGAGGCTGACTGGTCTGTAGTTCCCCGGATCCTTCTTTTTCCCTTTCTTGAAGATAAGTACTATATTTGCCTTTTTCCAATCACCTGGGACCTCCCCCATTCGCCATGAGTTTTCAAAGATAATGGCCAACAGCTCTGCAATCATATCTGCCAACTCCCTCAGCATCCTTGGATGCAGTTCATCCAGCCCCATAGACTTGTGCACCTCCTACTTCTTTAAGTAGTTCCTAACCTGACCTTCTGTCCCCAAGGGCCACTCTTCTTCTCTCTATTCTGTGTTACCCAGTGTAGTATCAGGCATCGATTCATTAAAACTGAAACTGTCAGTGCAGGTCAGTATCAACATATTTCCCATTTTGAAATTTTTAAGAATGTTTAAAAATTGTTGAGATAGTCAATATTTTTAAATGAAAGTATTCTGTTTCTCAGTTCGAGACAACTTTAAATTATTTATGGGGAAAACAGTTAAAAATGTAAAAAAGAAAAATTGAAAAGGTCACAATTGAAATGAAATTATTTGGAACCATCCAAACAAATTGTTGCAAGTGATTTTTCAAACGGCAGGAGTTTCCAACGTTTCAAATTTTCATCCTGACTCGAGGGGAAAAATGGTCGAGGTCTCAAAGGGTATGTCTACACTTGCAACTTAGGTCAACTTAAGGACACTTAAGTCGACCTACAGAATGCTGTGTCCACACCTGGCTTTCATTAAGTCGACTTAAGCACTTCCTTTCTTTAGGTCGACTTAACGCTTAAGTCGACCTGTTAAGTTGACCTAAAGCCGGTGTTGATGCCCTAGGTCGACCTAAAGAGGGGGAGTTATTAAGTCGACTTAAGGAAGCGCTGCCTGAACTCCCCCAGCCCCAGCTATCCTCCATCGACCTAGCACCTGCGAGTGTGGATGCAGGCAGTCGACTTAAGTTTTTATTGTAGACTCTGTAAGTCGACTTAACAAGGTCGACTTTAAGTTGACCTTGTTAAGTCAACTTAACAGAGTCGACTTAGCTTCTCTAGTATAGACATACCTAAATATTTCTAATGGGATGGTAGAAGCATTTTTTGCACAGCTCTAGGCAATACACACCTGAGGTGAAATGCAATCTTACTTGCTTTAATTGCAGTGCTGTGTAGTGCAGATTAGAGATATTGAATGGGAGCAGGTCTTATTGTACTTGTCTAGCTCTGGATGATGGAAAGTTCCCCCTGAAAGCAAAAGCAGTTTGGTCAAAGTAAGGTGTGCTCAATGTGCTTTATTTTAATTCACTAACCTAATTATTATGGTAAAATACCATAAAGTGTTTTATCCATCTTTGTCCTGCTGTTGCCTTAGTGATGACAACTAAAGTTGATTGGAGTTTCAAAAGATTTAAGGCAACAAATGTGTTGCTGATACCAAGACTGATAGCATTTTCCACTTGGACTTACACTGATTATCTTACATGATTGGAAAGCAGCATTGTGCCTCTTAGCTCTGGCCCGGGAAAGGGAGTTAGGATGAGAAGTATTTTTTCAAGTGGTTACCTTAGGGCAGACAGCTGTGGTTTCTCAGCACTTCCACTGTCTTATTGTGTGACTTCAGGCAAACTGCTTACCTCCTATGAGTGTTGGTCGATACATATTTAGGAACACAAGAACTGCCTAACCATAAATCTAATTCCTAGTTCAGTTTCCTATCTCTGATCAAGCCAATACCAAGACACTTCAGAGGAAAGTGTAAGAATCTTGCAATAGACAGATGTGGGATAGCCTACCTCCACATTAGGTCTCATCATGGTCACTAATAGTGAGAGATTGCCTTAAACTCTGAAACATGAGAAATAATAATCCTCCCAAAATGCTTATAATTAATTGATATTTTAGATGATATCCATACAAATGTCCAATCCCTTTTTAAGTGATTAAGCTCACAGACTTCATGTGGCAGTGAGTTCCACAGTATAACCACATGGGTAACAAAATATTTCCATGATCTGTTTTGAAATCCCCCCTTTTAATTTCATTGAATAGCCCCTTGCTCTTGTGTAATGAGACAGGGAGAACAGAAGTTCCCAATCTTCCTCCTCTCTCCCATTCATTGTTCTGTAGGCACATCTAAAAAGAGGCATACTGATGTCTGATCCCGCCACAGGAGTACTGAATGTGATGATTAACTGATATGTGGAAAATGCTTTGTGATGCGTGGAATAGAGTTTTATTACCTGTTCTCTCCATGGCACTAAAAATCCACAAAGACCAGATGTGTTGAGGTAGCCTTGGCTTACCTCTTGGGGCCCCAAATAGCTCAGTGGAATTTAGGGGTGATGGATGTTAAATGTCTTCCATTATAAGATAGTATTTCAGTGGAATTTTGGGGTCAGATGATGAAGTTAATTAATAATAATATTAGAGCTGGTTGTAATTTTTTCAGTGGAATGCCTTTCTGTTGGAAAATGCCTTTTCATTGAAACTTTCCAAAGAGCCATGGTCATTTTGACCACATTTTATTTTTTAAAAATTGAAATGAAGTGTCTTGATAGGCATGACTGTTCCACCTACACTTCTCAGAATGTGACACCATGATTTTTCATTCATTTTGTTTTATGTTTTATTATAAATTTTAATCAACTAAATACATAAATTAGTAGTAGTATTAATAACGTTTAAAATGTGTTGCATTTCAAATTCAAGAGTGATGCTGTAAAGACCGAATCAACAGAATTGATAGTAAAAGTTAATTTAGGGAAACTTCATTCTGACTAATAGCATATTTTCTCCAACAAAAGCAAGAAGCCACAAACTACCCTCACCTCGCATTATTCTCAAACACCAAGGGTACATTTCATGGCCCCTCACTACTAAAAATGGACCAATCAAATCAGACAACAGAGGTTGAAAAATACCTAGCGGAGCAGACTGCAGAGCCTGCCATCTTTCCCAGACACAGTGTGATCAAGTCTCATGATATTTGTTGCTTTTCTTAAAGCCTCAGCTCCTGGAGTGCTGAGATTAAGAAAGAAGTTCAGCTTTCATAAACAACAACAACAAAAGGCGTACATTTCTCGCCCTTGTGGTTGTGGAGAAAGAGTGGAAAACACAAACCCTAAGGGATATGACACCAGAAGACAAATTAAAACACTCAAAAGTTTTGTGTTTGTTTTTTTGTAAATGTGTTTTTTTTAAGTCTCATGATTTTGGGCAGAGCTGACTGGTGATTAAGCTCTCGGTGTGTGATGCAGTTTACAGAACATACAAAAGATACAGACCCTGCTGCAAATTCCTGGCCTCCTGCAGACATTTACTGGACAATATATGCAATGCCTACTATAAAGAAATTAAATAGGTTACTCCCTTCAGCAAGTCCTGGGCTAAGGGTCTGGTTCTGCTGCAGCTGGTGGTGTGATTGCAATATGTGTAGAGAGACCTGTGCTAGCTCTGATCTCGTTGGCTCAAGTACCAGTAGCAGGGAAGCTATCAGGGACCCTAGTTACTTAGGCCGCTAGCCCTTGTTAAAGTCTGTGAATCTTCTGACTGCCTTGCTTTTGGCATCCAAGCTAGCTCGGGTGTGTTTACACAAGCTGCACTTACCCCTCCGATTGCAAACATACCCTCAGTGTCTGCACGTGGACACATGGGGTCCCTGGACATCCAGGAGCTTTTAATAGGTCAGTATTGCTCCCAGTTCATAGTGGATAATCAGAGAAAAGGAGGGCAGAGGAAAGAGAGCAAGGCTTACAGATGAGGTAACAAGACAGATCATCTACCTAGGTGTTCCCATAGGCATCAGTGGGAGTTCTGTGGGGCTACTAGCTGGGAAAGACAAGCCTCACCAAATGTCCTCAGACTGGAGCTTTTAATGGTATGTCTACACGCCAATAAAAAACACAGGGCACCAAGTTCAGAGTGTGGTCAACTGACTTCAGCTTGTGGGATGGGGCTGCAAGGTTAAAAACAACAGTGTAGATGCTCCCCCTCAACCTGGAGCCCAGCCTCTGAGATGCACCCCTCTCATGGGGTCTGAGAACCCAGGCTCTAGGTCTAAAGGTCTATGCTGCAATATTAGCCCCACAACCTGAGTCTGTCCTGCTGCAGATCTTCTATTGCTGTGCAGACATGCCCTAGACCAGTGGTGGCGAACCTATGGCACGCGTGCCAGAGGTGGCACTCGGCGCCCTCTCTGGTGGCACGCACGCCCAGGGTTCAACAACCTATGGCAGTTGTTTTTTCTAACTAAAACCTCAGTATTGGCACTTTGCGATAAATAAGTGGGTTTTGGGTTGCAGTTTGGGCACTCGGTCTCTAAAAGGTTCGCCATCACTGCCCTAGACTATCATTCCTAGGGGAGAGCATGGAAGCACTGTTGCAAGATCCCTGAAAAATGGAACAATGTATCTGTGAAACAACTGATGCTGTTCTGTAGGCATTGAGCTAATACCCAGTTGTGAAATTATGCCAAGATGCCCTGTGCTTGAACCCTGTTACCTCCTGAAACATGGAGATCAATAGCTAACTTTCCAGATCTAAATGGCCTCCATGAGCCATTCTTAAGTATATGCCCCCTCTCAAATATTCCCCATCCAAAGAACAGAGGAGTTCCTTGTGTCAGCCTCTTGGTTGGAAGCAGAGAGAAAAACACAGGGCAAACAGATGGCTCTTATTCACTAAAATACACAGTTAATCTCCACTCATATTTGTTTAAATGAAATGGCATTACTGAGCTTCAGTAACCCAGTACAACAATTCTCTTCATTTTGTTCAGCTGCAATAAATACTTCCAAGGTTACTGAAATAGCTGATCTACTATATCTAGGGCTTTCTCTTTATTATAGGTTGTAGAAGCTTTGAAGCTGTTTTTTTTTTAATCTCTGCAAACCTTTATTGGTATTCATATGTATTTTGATTTAACTATTTCTCAGTAGGACAAACAAGCAAAACTAAATCTTTATCCAGGTTAGAAAGGGAAGCTGTAATATTAGTGAACCTCACCAGATGGTGCTGGTCTTAGAGGTTCTGTTTAACTGACTTTATTCGCAATTAGATCCCCAAGAAATGTTAGTTGTGGTGCAATTCCTTTAGTCCCCAATTCAGCAAACCACTGAAGCAAGCGATTAACTTTAAGCAAGTGGTTAACTCCTATTGACTTCAGCTGACTTAAAATCAAATACATGCATAAGTGGTTTGCTGAACTGGCAGCTTAGTTTCTGAACATTCACCAGCAGGGTGTTACCAGAGCGTCTTTGGATGCGATAATGTTTCAGATCCTGATCTGCAGTCTACTGGAGATAACCACACAGGCAAATGAGAAGCATCACATGGCAGGAGGAATATTATGGAGGATAGCTTCAACAAAACCCCTAGAGTGAATAGCATCTCTCCATTAGGCTGCCCAGAAACACCAGCCTGAAGGTGTTGGCTTCATATGGCATTCTCTCTTTTCCTCTCTAGCTCACTAAAATGAGCAGCAAAGCTACAACAGCACAGGATAGCCACCTGGATATGTTGCCAGGTTAGACTGTATTTGGTCAACTAGTCCATGCCACCGCTCATGCACCTGTGGCTACACTGCTATTCTTGGCAAACCAACTAACTCAAAGCTAGCCCGGGTATGTCTAGACATGCTGCAGTCATGTCTCCTGACTGCAGTGGAGGCAAACTCTTACGATTTAGTGCAGGTGAATTGCAAAGCATGATGTTCACCGCTCTGGTCTTTGCGATGCTGCCTAGCCTCACTGATACGTGAAGCCATGGAGAGAGCTGAGCTCCAGACAGGAGGATGCTTTGGAGATACACAATGTTGTCAGCTACTTAGCAGCTGAACCAGTAGTCTTGTTTTCTTCCTCTTGTTATTGTGCTTAACAATAAGTATTGAGGCAATGCTTGGGATCTTCAGTCATGGACCAGGACTAGGCCCCTAGTGCAAGATGCCATAGAAACACAGAATAAAAAAGATGGTCCCTGCCCCAATGTGCTTGCAATCTCTTTGGAATCATAGAAGATTAGGGTTGGAAGGGGCCCCAAGAGATCAACTAGTCCAACCCGCTGCTCAAAGCAGGACCAACCCCAAATAAATTAACCCAGCCAGGGTATTGTCAAGCCAGGCCTTAAAAGTCTCTAAGGATGGAGATTCCACCATCTCCCTAGGTAACCTATTCCAGCGCTTCACCACCCCCCTAGAGAAATAGCTTTTCCTAATATCCAATCTAAACCTCCAATGCAACTTGAGACCTTTGATCTTAGTTCTGTCATCTACTACCATTGAGAACAGTCTAGGTCCATCCTCCCCAGAACCCCCCTTCAGGTAGCTAAAGGCCACTATCAAATCCCCCCTCACTCTTCTCTTCTGCAGATTAAACAAGCCCCGTTCCCTCAGCCTCTCCTCATAAATCATCTACTCCATCCCATAGACTTCCTGGAGAAGACCAGCCCCAAACAGGTGGTGGATCAAATGGTTTCCACTCTGCTGCAATGCCAGAAGTGGGTTGAATGTGCCCTGTAACCCAAAGTGCAGCTGGCGATCCCACTCCAGATGTAAGGACTGGGAGGCTGGGCCAGTTCCAGGGTGGAGCAAACTCCTCCTGTCTGAGTATCAGTTCAGGAGAGAGGCCAAGAGCTGATTTCGACATGCAGACTGAAGAATTCTTGCAGGCTTGTGGTGGGCGCTGTAGCGCTAAAGATGAATTTATACCATAGAATTGCTTCCAACAAGAAATTCTATCACTTGTAATTCCATACTGTAACCAAAACTCTATTTTGGATTGTTTACTTCATTTTGTATTGCTCAGCCTTTTACTGAAACTTCTTTTATATGTGTGAACTTAGTTTGGATGTGTGAATGAAGGGTGTGTGTGTAAGGGTGTGATGGGATCAGTCTCAAAGGCCAGCCTGTCCTGATGAAGTACATGTACCATCTAACTGGCTGAAGAACAATGCAGACATTGAAAAGCAAAAAAAGAAGGATCCACCCCAAAGAGATAAGAACATAATACATTCAAGAAAGTCATGTCTGCAACTGTCTGATGATCAAGGGTCACATAGAGCCCCCGAGGCAGCATGACACAGCAGGACCCATAGACTCACATCAAAGTTCAGTACCTATAAAAAGATGGGTGAGACTGCATAACTTTGGGTAATGTTCTGCACAGCATCCAAGAGCATTGGCGCACAGCTGTGTGCCTGACAGAGACCCCGCTCTTCCCCATGCCCAGCTTCCTTGGCCAACTAGCTGCCTTGATCTGCGAAGCCATGAACTCAAACTATGATCACAAGCAACAATCAGGAATGGTAACTATACAAGACCAACAACTGAACATCTGGGGGGTGTGGCTGTGTAGAATCATAGAATCATAGAACAATAGGGTTGGAAGGGACCTCACGAGGTAATCTAGTCCAACCCCCTGCTAAAAAGCAGGACCACTCCCACTAAATCACCCCAGCCAGGGTTTTTTCTAACTGGGCCTTAAAAACCTCCAAAGATGGAGATTCTACCACCTCCCTAGATAGCCCATTCCAATGCTTCACAACCATCCTAGTGAGAAAGTTTTTCCTAATATCCAACCTTGACCTCCCCAGCTGTAATTTGAAACCATTGCTCCTTCTTCTGTCCTCTGCTACCATCGAGAACAGCCTAGCTCCCTCATCTTTGGAGCACCCCTCCCGGTAGTCAAAGGTTGCTATCAAATCTCCCCTCAGTCTTCTCTTCTGTAGACTAAATAAGCCTAGTTCCTTCAGTCTCTCCTCATGTCATGTTCCCCAGCCCCCTAATCATTTTTGTTGCCCTCCGCTGGACTTTTTCTAATTTGTCCACATCCTTTCGGTAGTGGGGAGCCCAAAACTGGACACAGTATTCCAGATGCGGCCTGACCAGTTTGAATAGAGGGGAATTATCACATCCCTCGATCTGCTAGCAATACTGCTACTGATGCAGCCTTATATGCCATTGGCCTTTTTGGCAACAAGGGCACACTGTTGGCTCATCTTCATCTTCCCGTCCACCAAAACCCCCAGGTCCTTTTCTACAGCGCTGCTACTTAGCCGATCAGTCCCCAGCCTGTAGCAGTGCATGGGATTTTTTCATCCTAAGTGCAGGTAGGTATTAACATAATTGTGTTTTCCTCACAATAAACATGGCATATTGCCTTGTCCCCCTGAATAAGATCCTGCTAGTTTTTCATTTTCTAAGTCCAACAGCACTTTTTCTGGGGCAGTGTGGGTGAACTGCTTGCATATCCAGTGCCCAGGCTGCATCGGGGGCAGAAGGGGCTAGCCAAAGTGGTAACCCAACATCCCCTGCTCCTGGTTTTCTATCTGACATGTGCCGCTGCTGGAGCTTCTGCCATGGCTGAAGTCAGGATGTTGTTGCAGCATCCTCTGTTCTGATGGTGGGTCCCTTGCTTCTGAGCATTTCCCATAATGGAAGCACTGTGAGCACTCTTCTCCAAACCACTCGGAGCCTCCCATCCAGCCCCACCACTCTTGCTTATTGTATTCCTGATTCAGACCATAGCCCTGCACCCCAGGTTCTGATCTCACTGGCTATGTCTACACTTGCTAAAATTAGTTCAAATTAGTCAGTTCGAACTAACTAATTTGAACTAATTTTAGTTAGTTCGAATTAGCTTAATTCGAACTAGGAAAACTTAGTTCGAACTAAGCAAGTACCATTCATGGCACTTGCTTAGATAGAATTAGCGATCTCCATTGATTTCAAGGGCCAGTTAGTTGGAAGTAAGAAATTACTTCGAATTAACATGGCCACATTGGTTAATTCGAACTAGTTAGTTCAAATTAACCCTTTAGTTCGAATACCCTATTCGAATTTATTAGTTCGAATTAAGGAAGCCCTTAATTTGAACTAACTAAAGCCTAGTGTAACCATGGTTTTAGTTAGTTCAAATTAAGCCTCCTTAATTCGAACTAATTTGCCAGTGTATAGTGTATATAGTGTATATAGCCACTGTATTTTTTGGCCTTTCCCCAGTCCTTGAAAGCTGCGGGTCTCCTTGCACCCACAGCACTTCCACATAATCCTTTATGCCTGCTCTGGTTCCTATATTGCAGGCTGCTACCTACCACTGGGTCATTGGCAAAGCTTCCAGTCTTTATGTGTCTGATTTGCCTTTGCTTTGGGAGAACAATAACCCATCTGCAACCACCTGCATACTTAGCTTCTCCTGGGCTTGTCTGATAACAGACAAAAACACATAGCCTCCTTCCCTCCTGGGAAAACATATTGTCTTTTCATAATATGCAAAAGACTGCTAAGAAACTCAGCACTGTTGAGCCCCTTGTGCCTAGTCTGTGTCCTTCCCCAAATGTGTCAGAGAGCCAGTCAATACTGGTTCATAATTTGGGGGAGAAAAATAGCAAATTGGAGCAAAGTGGAAGGGATGGATGTGACAAACAGCACAAATCCCACTTCGTCACGAAAGCTCATACGATAAATAAATTTGTTAGTCTTTAAAAGTGTCACAGGTCTCCTGTTAGTTTTGCTGACCTAGACTAACATGGCTACCCCTTTGGAACTTACTGAACTGAGTTTAGTATCTCTGGAGTCATTATATTAAATGAATGGTTGATGAAGCACTGTGGGCCAGGGGTTGTATATATTTCCACAGGAAGAGTAAATATATCTCTTCTAGGGACTAAGAACAGGGTAATTGATTAGTCAAAGTCACACAGATTATTACATCTCTGGAAAGATGTCAGTACACCTCTGGAGGGCTGACACATATTAGTTCTGATTGGATCCTCCAGGGACCAGAAGACAAAGAAAGGATTTTCAATAGCCTGACCCAATGGCTTCTCTCTCATGCAGCAAATAGACAGGACCCCTCTGGTCCTGAGAGGACCCCAATCCTGATAGTGAGGTTGGAAGGACTTTGGCCTCCTGAGGCCCCCTAGGACTGTATTCTGGCCTGGATCACAGGGAGTGATGTGCTTGGAACCACAGGAAAACTCCGGGGTGAAGTTTGAAGGACTGTTCCCAGAGAGAGCCCATTAGCTGAAGCTGATCTCTGGTAAGCTTATTAGCACATGTATAGGTTCTTGTCTTGGTTTTTAATACATTTTTAACTGTGTGACTTTCACCTTAAGAATAAAATGTGCTTGCTGAGAAGGACTGTGGGAAGGATCTCTAAAGAGAAGGCAAATCAAACCTGCTGAGGCAGTCGACCGTTTGCTGAAGATGTCACAGTGCTGTGCAGTCCGGAAATACCTCAGGCAGGCGGGAGGGAGATGTGTGTCTCCCCGAGAGGCAGTGGCTGGGGAGCCAGAGGTCTAGCATGGCAGCTGTGAAATCATAGCTGGTCCCATGAGTCTCAGCTACCTTAGAGCAACGGGTGTGTATCCAGGACCAGCCAGTGTGCATACGCACCACTGCCCCCAACCAGATAGAATCAGAACTGCTCCCTGGGACAGTCCAGGCAAATCCAGATCTTCCTCAAGGACCCCGGTCTGGGCTTTTTCAGCAAGAGGACGTAAGTTCTACCTTACTGAGATGAGCTAAGGGGCTCTGGAACACATCTGCCTGCATGCCAGCAGGACTGCTTGGAGCCTGGATCTTAGGGTCATAGACTCTAAGGTCAGAAGGGACCAGTATAATCTGACCTCCTGCACTATGCAGGCCACAAAACCTCACCCACCCACACACATCAAAGTTCCTGGGATAATGTAGCTGCTGCGTCCTGATCACAATTTGTGAGAAGGAGCAGCTGCAGTTTGGGATGCTGGGGCATCGGCAGAACTCTGTATGTGCAAGTGAAGCCCTAGGTTAGAATAGCAGAGTGAGGACACAATTCGGAACTGAAGGGCATGTGTAGCCCTTTGCATCCTGGGAAGCCCAGCACTTTAGCAGGATTAAAGCATACACATGGACCCAGCTCCTCTAGTCTTCAGAATCTGGAGTTCACTGAAAACAAATGGCCTCTGGGTTGGGTAAACCCTGGTAAATATTAGCCTCTCCCTGAGTCAGTGACATCTGCCTGAGTCTGTGCAGAGCCTGAGACAATCACTCTGAGTGGGGCACTGTCCAAGGCTCCCACTTGGATGTTTATGCCTTAGCTGCCCCCGCCCTGGGATAGAGCAGTAATCCTATAGTGTGATGGAGTCTGCTGTCCACCCTGGCCCCTGTAAGAACTGAAATGGAGCAGAGTGGCCCGATCATCTATCTAATTAGGCTGTCAAGGGGGAGGGAGTTGGACTGAAGGCAGCTAATTAGAGAGAAGTTCACAGGTGAGGGACAGGAAAGACAGGAAACTAAGCAGAAGGGGTTAGGGAAGGAAGGGGTCTGCACTCAGTCAATCCCTGGGGAAAAAGAACTGTGTTGGTGGGCCTGCAGAGATGAATTGCCTAACGTTACTCCCTGGGAGGAGGGAGTAAAGAGACTGACAAGTCCAGAAGAGTGGGGAAGGCTGGGGGTGGAGTCGGGACAGGGAAAGGCAGCACAGAGCAGGGAATGGACTTTGACTGCAGCTGTGCAGAAGAACCCTGAGTAGGGGCTGGGGCTGGGGCTGGGGCTGGGGCTGGCTGCAGCCTCTGTGGGAGAGGCCCTGTGAAGCAGGAGGAAGACAGCTGGAGGAGTAACATAGCTCCTTTTAAAAATATCTCCCCTCTTCAGTAGTGAAGGCTCAGTCAGTTGCCTCCTAAACAGTCTTTCTCTCAGGACAGGTTCCTCGCTTAGTCTCCCATCACCGCAGGAGCTGTCCTTCACACAGAATTTTTGGGTGCCAGGCTGGAGCCCCATTAGATCTGATGGGGGACAGGATACAAGAACAGAAGCCAGCTGAGGAACAAGCTCAGCCAACAATAGGGAGTAGGAGCAAAACCGGCTTTGACATAATGGGCTGATCCTCCAGGTCTCAGTCAGCTGCAGGGGCCTGATCTTGAAAGGTGCTGAGCTGCCCACCAGCTCCTGTCTGGGCCCAAAGGGCAGCTCCATATTCACTCTTCATTTAGTCCAGCCTCCTGTCAAAGACAGAGGGTTTTTCGTCCTTGGAAGAACTGCATGAAAAGGGAGCAAAGAATTTGCTCTCTAATCATGGCAAACCAGCATCTCTCCTGATGGCACTGGAGTAGGAAAAGAAGGGGTGCCCATGGTGAAAAGTGTGGGGCTACGTTTTCTCTCACTTACATCTATGCGAGTTATTCCTGCAGTAAGTGAGAGGCGAATCTATCCATCTATCTATGGAATTACACTCCCAGCACCACTGGAAGATTTAGAGTTAGTGAGGCCCTGTGCCCAGCTTCATTTTGCCCTCTCCACCCCTCCCCCCTCAGTCCCCTCTCCACTGGGGACCCAGCCAAGAAAATGAACACTCTCTCTTATGCACCCCCAACCCCTCATTTTTCATTCTTCTTTTTCTTCTTCCTCCTCCTATGTTATCAGTATTAAGAAGTAAATGAAAATAAAGCGAAGTATCTTGATTGTTTTGTAGTCTAACATTTTTTTTCCCCACAGACCACTTGAAGGTCTCAGCTGACCACTTAATGATCTTTCCAAATGTTGTTTGTACTGTTAGCTAATGATTGTAAATCACTTTGGATAAGAGCACTTTATTAAAGAAAAAACTAATAACCTTTCAGAGGGTGGCATTGGGTGTTTGCCTTTAACCTTTCTCCTCTTTTCTTTATTTGATTTTTTTTATTGCTGTTAAAGGTGTATTGCTTTGTACTATATGCAATAATTAGTGAGGCAGGGAGGCTCCTACTGCAAACAGGGCTAGATCAATGCAGGGGCTTTAGGGGCTGCAGCCCTGGGCCCCAAACTGCAGCACCTAAGACCCCTGCATTGATCCGGCCCCTGCCACCCCTCTCAGGCCTGCACAGCGCTGGCGGTGCCTGGGGGTGCTGGGAGGGGCCCTGCCTGAGCTGGATGGGCTTGGGCACTGGGGCCAGAGCTACATTTCATGGCACTCCCACCCCACGCCCAGGCTGGCTGTTCTGCTCCCAGGGGTGGGGCCAGCTGGTGTGCAGTGTAGCCTCCAGCACGGCCCTCCAAGGCCTGGAGTGATGTCAGGCCACCTGGCTGGCTGGGGCCCCTGCAGCAGGTCCTGGTGGGGCAGGCCACAGCACTCCAGGCTAGAGGCTGCACCACATGCCAGCCAGCCTCGCCCCCCAGGCAGACTAGTCAGCCCGGGAGTGGAGTGGGAGTACTTCAGCCTTTGGCTCCAGGGCCTCAGCTCATCCCCAGGCCACCATGGTGGGGGGGTCAGGGTCCCAGGCAGGACAGGACCCATGAAAGTGAGCAGCCTAGGGCCCTGGGATCCCATAATCCAGCCCCGACTGCAGAGTTAGCACCCCAGAGTGGGGTCACCCTAGCCCCTGACTGAGGTGACCAAAACAAGATTGGGAGTTGAGCCCCCCAGGAATCCGAGGCCTAGTTTGTTGGGGTTACAGGGACCCTGCCACACTGGAAGGTGGGCCCTTGAGGTCAGGTAGGCCTCTGGATAAAAGGAATGGAAGTGAGGACTCAGATCATTTTGCTAACCAATTCTATGGTGGTATTGTATTAACCAGGATAATTCCCCACAATAGTGGGCCCATTCCTCTACTTATACTTAGTTGTTGTTATGCTATTGCTGAAACAGTAAAAATATTATGATGCAAATTCTCTACTGGACTACTTCAAAAAACACATTTAGAGCACAGTTTGCAGACTATGTTCACCAAATGCAGAAAGCCTGGACCGCTTTGTGACTTGCCACACTATTAAGTTTAGTCATTTGTCAGATTTGTCCTGAATTTTGGGGGCCCCCTCTCATGGGGGCCCCTTCCCAGGGCACTGTGTGCTTCATTGTAAACCAACCACTACCCGGCACAACAAATAAGGAGTCCTGTGGCACTTTTAAAGACTCCCAGCACAGCTAATCCAACCATACAGGCTCAGACCTAGTGGAATTCAGCACGAGGGGGAGGAAAACAAACCCATCAGCTTTTTGACTCTCATTAGCGCTGACAGTAAAGGCTCTTTTTGAGTGTTTGCCATAACAACCGTTACCAGGCAGTCGTGCATCAGGAGCACTAGGGACCGAGCCCTTTAAAATCAGTCGAAACCGTTTCATAGACAAAACAGCTTGTCAGGAGCTACACAATCCCCACTGATTGAACCAGTGACGGATGTGACACATCAAAAACATTCTTCTTCTATTAGATATTTTCTCCGCTTGCAAAGGATCATTCCAGCAACTTGCTGGAGGTTGGGGAGCGGGAGGAAATGTAGGAGAGGCTGGGAGCAATGGTGCAGGATGGGGAATCAGATGTTTTGCTGACACTTGATGCAAATTTAGGAGACATCTGCTGATTGCTAGTCTGCATGATGAAAGTAGAAAAATCACTACATAGTCTCCTTGCCTCTCATGCAATTGTCTTTCCCTCTGGCATCCAAACAGCATGGATGATTCTATTTGGAGATTGCAGGATTTTGCAGTGTTGGGTGGCATGGGATTTGTATTCCTCCACATCGTGTACATTGCATCACGTGGGTCCCCAAAGGCAGGGACAGAGGGTGGAAAAGGAAGTCAGGAAACCACTGATGCTATATAGAAATGTGCAGGGCTCTGGATGCCTGAAGGCTGGAACATCAGCCCTTACCAGAGAAAGCAACCAGGAGCTGGAGGTTGGAAAGGCACTGATATGAGGTGTCTCTGCTGTGAGCACAGACCTTGGCATTGCACCATGTCAGCAAGCTCCCCTCAGGGAACAGATGACCAAACAAATGCATAGTGGAACAGAGCATTTGCTGGAATGAGCAGGACACCAGAATAGAATTAAGCATTTATACTGAGGACAAGGCTATCTGGAGTTGACCCAGGGCATGTTAAAGGAAGCAAGAAGTTTAGAAGGGATCTAGTCCCTCAAGCCATGAGGCATCAGCCAACCTCTAGCACTTGAGGGTAAGGAGGAAATTCTTCCAGGGTGCGTCTGCACATTCCTGTGGAGCTGGGGCCTCCGACCAACCACTGTCAGTGACAGGACCAGATTAATGCAGGGACTGTAGGGGTTGGAGTAGGAAAGGGGGCCCCAGGCTCCAACCCCAATGGCCCCTGCCATATCCGCCCCCTCCCCCCACCTCCCTGCTAAGCTCCTACAGCACAGGGGGGCAAGAGCCTTTGTCCTGCCAGCACTGAGTGGGGGCGGGGCCCTGGACCAGAGGCGCTTTTGCTCCACACCAGCTGGTCCACCCGCCACCTTGCCCCCAGAAGCACGGGCCCCTGCAGTCACCTCCCAGCAACATCCTCCCTCCCACCACCCCTGCCCCCACAATATCACCAGTCCGCAGCAATGGTGGCCGCAGCCCGCCCAACCCCCTCAGCTCTACAGCACCAGCGGGGGCCCTGGAACCCCTGGCCCTGCTCCCCAGTGGTGGGGGGGGGGCAATGAGGGGCCCCACAAAGCAGGGCATGCCTGGGCCTCCCGGGCCTTGATCCAGCACTGTTCACTCCATTGCGGGGACAGAGCCAGCTGGCCCTCAGTATGGAGAGGAGTGAACAGGGCCGGCCCAAACTGCCCCTGGGGGCAGACCAGCCGGTCCAGGGGCAGGGCAGGAGCATGGCCTCTGTCCCCCCAGCACTGGGCCCCCGTGGTGGTCAGGGGCTGGGGCCCCAGGTTGTGGGGTGGCCAAACTAGAGAGGAGGAGCAAAGTGGTGGGGCAGCCTGGGGCTCTGAGGCCCCTTAATCTGGGCCTGGACAAGACAGTGACGAGACATCTTCCCTGCTCTTCTCTAGTCTGGCAATTCCTACATTCCTAATTGTATTCATCACAAGGGAAGGCCAAAGCCAGATCCACTTAACCAAAAACAAGCCCTCCCTAAATAAGCTGGGAGAAATAAGCTCTTTTGGCGGGGACTGTCTTCTTGTTTTGTTCTTACAGCGCTTAGCGCAATCGGGTCCTGCAGTCCATGACCAGGTACGTCCACACTGGAGCCTTAGGTCAATTTAAGGACAGTTAAGTCAACCTACAGACCACTGTGTCCATAGTGGGTGCTTATTAAGTCGACTTAAGCACTTCCTTAAGTCGACTTAATAACACCACCTCTTAAGGTCGACCTAAGGCTTACATCAACTTTATTAAGTCGACTTAAGCCAGTGTGGACAGGAGATAGCCCTTAAATCTACCTAATTAGCCTCTAGGCCCCCTTGCAGAGTTCCTGGCCACTCCTCCATCGAGCTAGCACCTGCCAGTGTAGACGCAGGGCTGTGGAGTCTCTAAGTCAACTTAACAAGGTCAACTTTAAGTCAACCTTGGTTAAGGCGACTTAATAGAGCCTCCAGTGTAGACGTACCACTAGATGCTACCACAATACAAATTACATTGTCTTCCTTCAGATTCTTTCTTAAAACTCTCCTTTGTCCTGAGGCCTACAAGAAACTTGACAACATTTGGGCAGCTGATGTTCTGAAACCACTGCTCGTCAGGCCAGCCAGCACGGTTTGACAGTCACCTTGTAAGGTCCTAGTTTTGCACAATGTGTGAATGTATACAAACATTATAGCAGTTGCCATGAGATAAACTGTATTGATCTTGCCCTTTGACCAATCTCTTGTGCTCTGCCCCTTTGTTCAGTACCCAGAAATTATTCTAACTTTGAAACCTGTGAGCTGCTTTTCAAGAGTGGTCACTTTGTCTCCTTTACCTCCGATGCTACATACACACACATATATGCACACATACACACACATAAACACCTATCTTGAGAAGCATACACACATATGTATGCACATGTACACAAAAACATGCACACTTTCCTTTTATCTGAGGTTTAAGAAGGGCAGCATTGACTCCTTGAGCAGTGAAGAGTTTAATATCCAATATATCTCACAAACCAGAATTGCTATGGAAAGGTGCTTATATGAACTATTAGAAAGGAATTGGGTGTCCCTAACATTTGGGATACACAGCACTTGTTTCCAGGCCAGGCATATTATTCTGTCATAAGCTGCCATTGTGACATCATTATGGATAATAAAGTTATTTTATATAATTTATTAGAAGTTTCTACTATGTATTAGCATAAAATATTTTCTCCTTTTGAGGTTGATACAGTGATAGTCATGGTAACTAAGGGAGCTTAGCTTTAAAGGCAGAGGGATATGAAAAATGGAACTAATAAAAATAATTTAAAACTGTCTATGGCAGTTCTAAAATAGCTTTTTTCCCTCTAAAATATGGGACATAAACAGAATAAAGAATGGTTTGGCATTCTATGACGGTTTTATTGGCAATTAGCAGTGGGGTACTGCATAACTCATGATCGTACTATCTATCAATCCAATATCATGAGGGCTGCTTAAAATAATTAAAAAAAGTTTAGCTGAAATTCTCAGATATACACAGGATTCCAGGAGCTGGGGCTTTATGGAAAACACCAAATATCACAAAACTCGTGATAAAATCATAAGATCTGTCTACATTGACTCAAAGATCATCCCTGATATATAGTTCTGGTCAATTTCCTTATAAAGATAGTTGGGAAATGGTAGTTCGTTGCCTGGGTTAAAGTTTGTCCATGTGATTTTCCCCAAACCTTTCCCCAGCACCCTACAGCAATCCCGGGTTAATTTTAGGGACTCTGGAAAAGGGACCTCCATTTCTGTGAGCAGTTGGATGGAGGCAGTAAAGCTTAAAGCTAACTTCCAGCAGACTGCCTGTAGCTGAGCTAGCTACTCCATTAAGACCTGCGTGTATAAAATAAGGGCAAACAGCTACAACGAATGCGGCAAACGACAATGGCAGAGATTGAATTTTGTTATTTAAAATGGAAATTCTATAACGTGAAAAGGCAGAAAGCCAAACTTAACAGCGATGGCAATTTCCTGAGCAGCAAATTGAAGAAACAAAACATCATCCCCAGAGGCCTCCCCTTCTGTAACCCGCTGATCACAACATGCAGCTCCAAATATGCTGGACAGCTCCCATGAAAGACTTCAGATAAATTGAGGAACTATCTCCTGCATAGTACAGACTCCAGAAGACCTCAGACAAGACCAGGCAGTTGGTCCACTAGAAGATATCACTTCATCCACCTTGTGTCTCTTATCAATGAGACAGGTTCAATGGCGCAGGTCAGCGGTTCTCAACTGTTGTGTCATGGCAACTCACCCTGCCATCAAAAGCACCCCCCAGCTCCCACCACCAAAACAACCCCCCATGGAGCTTTGTTCCAACAGCAACGGGCTTGTTACTGCTGGTGAACAGCGGAGACAGCACTGCTTGGGAGGCAGTGGTATTGCACCACCACCAAAATTGCTTGCGGCAGCTGCTTTTTTCTGTGCTGGAGGCTGGTTTTTGAAGACCTGCTGCTGAAATCGCCTCCAGCAGCAGTTCTCTTTCGGTGGTGGAGATTGCTCCCTTAAGAGCCACCACCAAAATTTCTGGTGGCAGGGGGAGCCTCACCGGTGGTGGTTTGTGGTGGAGGGGGGCGGCCTGTGTCTCACACAGTTGGGAGGGTTGCCAGCCGTGTTGCAACACTAATAGGGTTGAGAATACCTGGCTTAGGTGACACCTGTATACTAGTCCTATCCTTGGTCCTAATTCTCTGGAGCCTTTTGTATAAACAAACAGAACTCACAGTTCCTTTCTCAAAGATCTTGCAATTTAAATCTCCCTGTTTTAGGTATTCACCTGGTTCCCACTGCCATAACATCTCTAAAAAACCATTAATATCTTTGCCCTTGCAACACCTCTGCTAGTGATATTATCCCCATTTTACAGATAAGGACTGAAATTCACAGTAACTTGCCCAAGGTTACACAGGGAGATGTCTCTGGTAGGGCAGGGGCTTGAATTTATGTCTCCTGATTCTCTGACTAGTGTCATATCTACTAAACTATTTTATGGCACAACGTATGGGTAGAAGAAAATCAAAGGAGGAGGAAGGGTGAAAGGAGGATGAGAGCCAATAAGACACGGGTCTTTGGAGAGAGTGCAGTTTAATGATTCCTAAGGGGTGATGGTTTGTTCTTCAGTTTTTAAATAACATTATTTACTTGCTATTCATTTCCTTTGGTTTAAAAGTTTCAGTCCTCCAATCAAGGAACAGAAATAATATTACATGACTTAGGCAACTAATTACACACCATAAATAATGAACAAGGACTAGGCAAAGAAAACAGATGGCTAACTCCTCGTTGAATAAAAATGGATTTGTCCAGAGTATTCGGCCAATACTTATGAATATATCAGGAAATAACTGAGATTGTGCATCAATAATTCACTTACTAAAAATAAGGAGGAGGTGGCTAAAGATTGAGGGCGTAGTTATAGGAGAAAGTGTTACCATTAGGGTGACCAGATGTCCTGATTTTACAGGAACAGTTCTGATATTTGGAGTTTAGTCTTATACAGGTGCCTCTTACCCTCTACTCCCTGTCCTGAGTTTTCACACTTGTTATCTGTTAACCTTAGTTACCATTTGTACTGGTACAATTATAATGTTATAGTTAAACTGAGATCATTCTATTGGTGCAACTCCCTACTTTTTTTCTGGAGTAAGACTGGCTTCCAAAGTGACACAAGATAAACTGAAAGGAAGGCCCTCTTCATGTTGGAGTAAGAGTGTCCACACATGGCCGTCTACCGGTGGCACTATATTGATTTAAATTCCCACTTTAGCTTATCTCAATACAATGTCTCCTATAGTCAAACTTTGAGTCACACCAGCTCCAATCACTGCAGCGTTAAATTATCAAAGTCAAAACCATAGGAAAGTCACAATGTACACCACACTCATGTGGTAATGCTTCACACAACGCCAATACCTACATTTTACATAGCGCTTTACATTAGTAGATCTTAAAGCATGGCAGTATCATTGTCCTCATTTTACAGATGGGGAAACTGAGGCACATGGCAGTGATGTGGCTTGCCCGAGATCACCCAGCAAGGCAGTGGCAGTTTCAGAAACAGAACTCATATCTCCTTTTTGAGACCAGCTCTAGTGGTCTACTCCCTCGGACACTGCCCCACATAGCCCGGGCCACTGTCAAACATCCAAGATACTGAGTAGCTTTCATGATGCGGTCCTGACTTTCCTGATTAGAGGTGTGACTTCCACTATATTACTGGTCATGTCATTAAACCCATGCTGTTAAATCTCCAGGAGGAGCTGAATTAATGTTGCTGTCAGCACCCAGCCAGGGGCTTACAAGTATTAAATATGTGTTATCCAGCCCATTATAAATTCAGTGCCACAAGTCATTAATACCACTTTCGCCAAGGCACTCTAACATATTTACTGATGCATGATTAGGTGATACAGTTCCTATTAATCATGCATTTTTAATACATGTCTCTCAAATGTTGCACTGAGGGGAGAGAGTATTAGTGGTTTTCTCTCTCCTGTCTTTTTAGGGATGGGACTTTTTTCGCTTTTACAAAATCTTGTGGTTGGAGATGCTGCTCTGATGGCTTTTGTCCCACAATCCTCCTACCCCCCCCCACCCCCACCCCCAGTATTCCAAGTGCTCCAGAGAATTGGTTTCAGGCATGCAGCCATCTCAATTTCACAGACCTCCCTGTGCATTTGCATCGGGGTGGGAAGTGGCTGCTGCCGACGGCCCTTGCAGAAGTGACTCGGTGCCCCTGGCAAGCTGCTGGCCAAAATGAAAGCAGTCGCACACACACACACACTTTTTGCTTCTGACACCTCATGCTGATGTACAGCGTTAATAGCAGACTTCATGACACAAGTTTTATTTGTCCTACAAGAGCCCAGGGACTACGCTACCTGTTCCCAAGCGCCATCTACTGGCACCTTATCTATTAGCTAACTCATTGGTTTTCTAGCTCTTTTCATTTGCAGACCCCTAAAAAATTTTGAATGGTGGTGCAGTCCCCCTTGGAAATCATGTGATGGATGCCTGAGGTCTATGGATCACAGGCTGAAAAGCACTGTTCTATGGTAATGACAGCCTTTCCGGCCTGCCATCTTAGCAGGGTCCTAGGACCTGAGTCTGGAGTACTCGCTCCTCTGAGTCAGACTGATGTGTGCATGGAAAGGACTTGAGTGTAGAGCTTAGATATACACCGACAGGCCGGCCAGGTGGTTGGGTCTCTCTGCTCACTCTCCCTGATACCTGAGCAGTTTGCCTGGTGTTGATACTGAGAGGCAGGTCTTGCTCTGGTGACCCATGTGCTCTTTCTCCTGTTTCTACCCACCTTCCCTGCGGTATGGTGGGCACGAGCTGCAGACACTGGAAATGTTGCACCCTTCACTTAGTGATGGGGAAGAGTTTGGCAACTGGCGGTGGTGTTAGGGGAATGGACTCCTCCATATATTTCTTCTAAAAGCACACTCACTTTGCCCTGCATCGTCCCCAAATGTGCCTAACAGTGTCATGAGCCCTCTTTTTCTTGACTATTGGGGGCTGTGCGGTCTAGTGGCTAAAGCACAGGTCTGGGACTCAGGGTCTGTTCCCAGCTCCACCAGTGGGCTTGCTGGGTGACCTCAGGCAAATCATGTGCGTTTTGTTTCTGTATCTGTGAAAGGGCTTGGAATCAACATATGGAAAATGCTCTATACGAGCCAGACATTGCTGTCATGATGCCCCTTACTGACATAGCTATGCTGGTAAAATGCATCAGTGTAGACATGGCCTTAGGCCACTCCCATGTAACTGGAGTGATAGGACAAAGCTGAGCACAGGAGAAATTCAGGCAAAGACCCCTTGCCTAACACAGGGTGAATAACCCCAGTCCCGGAGTGAATTTCCTTTGTGGACAGAGCTTGTGACCTGGCCCTCTGGTCTTTGCATTCCAGAAACCTGGCTTTCACGGCACAATTGCTTCTGCAAACCAGACCTCTAGTGGGAAAATATTTATGAGAAGCTGACTTTGAGTGCCCACCTGTGCCAGGTTGTCAGCTGGCATAAACTGACGCAGCTCCTTGGGAGTCCACAGAGCTTCACATCAGCTCAGGATCTGATTCCATGCAAATGAAAGGTACCAGCCATCGCTGTTGTCACCATGTTCCACAGTTGGTACTCTAGCAGGTGGGAGATGGCAGGAGTTGCCAGCTCACCAGTGGAATGCTGCAGAGAGAGCAATGGCCAGAAAGGCAGCCCAGGTTAAAGGGCATTGAGAACTCTGGCAAGCTGAAAGGAGAGATTTCCACACCACTGTGGGTCTGCCCACCTCCCCTTTGGTTCTCCTTGTTTGTTCAAGGCTGCTGGCACAGATTGCTTGTCTTTGAGATAAGGCCCAGCTGCTTTGGATCTGATGCCAGGCAAGATCTGTTACTAGTACTTCTGCCAAGGCAAGGGGGCTTGGCAAGGATCTCGCCTGGATGCCAACCAGAATGCTCTCTGTGAGCAGGGCAGCAAGAGCAAGCTGAGTGCTCATTGAACTGGCCTATGCTGTTTTGCTTTCCAGACTTTCTCCTGTTGGTGAGAATTGTACTAGCACCGCAGGACCAGCCGGAAAAATCCCTCATGATGAGCTCTGGTAACAGTGAAGCCTCTCCCCTGAAGCACGCAGAAACATCTTGTTGTCTGCCAAGGGCTATGCTCTGCGGGTGGGGGTGAACTGCACAAAGAGATTTATGTGCATTTTGACTGTGCTGAAAGCAAGAGAGAAATGTGGGATAAACCCACCCAGATCCAAGTACCCCAGAGACAGTGCTGGGTCCCCCCCACTCTCTCCATCAACCTTCCCATCTCCCCTCTTTCTCTCCCTTCCCTCCCCCACTCTCTGTCTCCCTCCCTTCCCTGTCACACACTCTCCTGCCCTCCAGGATCTTCAGCGGGGACAATATTTATACCAGTTCTCTCGGGCTTCTAAGCATTTCCCTGCTTTCCAGAGTGAGAGCCAGAAGAATAGCTATCGTCTGTCTGGCCCTAGGTGTCTATACAACCTGTGCTGGCCACCTCCTTCAGACTGCATGAAAACAGCACCATTAAGTCAGCAAGAGCAGCACTAATCAGGTAATGTGGACACTGCATGCAGATGTCTTCATCTTTCTTATACCATGAATAAACAGGTCACCACCAGGAGTCAGAAAACTCGTTTGGAAGATGCTTCCCCCCAGCATTGCTGAGACTTGCCATGTGTGGTGTTAAGCCCCAGCTCCTAGAGTGATGGGATCATTTTAGTTACTGTGATCATTATAGTAACTGGTGAGAATCCATGGGGTTGTCTGAAATAAATATTCAGTCTCTCACCCTGCTGGCAGCGCAAAAATCCTGAAAACATAACTCTGAAGACTCAGAAACTTGAAGGCAAATAAATAGAACCCGCAGTTTATTATTTTGCAACGTCTCATGATTTTTAAGACAATCTCACAATTTTGGGAAGCACATAGCTCATAATAGTGCTTGGGGTTAGTAACACCACATCCTCCTGACCCCATCAGTTGCCACGAAATGATGTTTCAAGGGAAGTGTCTGGAGTTCCTTCTTCTCAAGCCTTATGTTCACTGCTAAAAAAAGTGTTTTTTTACCTCGGGGTAACTAATGAGTGAGCTATCCTGAGGAAGAATACAGGAAAGGCAAAACACTCTCACCAGGGTTGATCTCGCATAGTTTACCTCATGATAAAACTTTTAAGTGCCTGTCTTCACTGTGCATTGACCTCGAGACAGCTCACCCATGGCAGTTCCCCTGAACTCCATCCATGCCTTCTCGAGGGCTCAACAATTTTTCATTCCTCTCTTCCCTCTAGCATTGCCAGCTCTCCAGGTTTTCCCAGGACCATCCCTTTTTGAGGTCGCTGTCTCGGGTGTTCAGTGCACCCAGCCAGTTGTCCCATTTTACGGGCTCAGGATCACCCTCGATGTCCCGTTTTTTTGTACCTCAGAGGTGGGAGCCCTCCCTCCCTCTAGTTGTATAACTTTGCCTGTTCTTTTTATGTCAGTGACTCACAAATCTACTCCTGCTGACAAGCCATGGCCCTGCATCCAGTCCATCCTCTAGCCAACATCTCCATGTGGATGGCCAGCCATTATCTCAGTCTGAACGCTGGCAAATCTGGGCTCTCGATCTTCTCCCCATCCCTCCAATAAGCTCCTTCTCCCCACCGTTTTCTATCGCTGTGGTAAACACTACTATCCTCCCCATTGCTCAGGCCCCTGGCTGTCATCTTGAACTCTGTCAGCCCCTCCCTTTAGACCCAGGGTTCCAATCTGTGCTCCAGGGTCACTTAAGGTTCGGTGCTGGGGACCCAAATGCTAGTCTTGGTCCTGGCAGTGAGTTGCTGGGGGCAGCCTTTACCCCACTCAAAGGGAAAGGGGTTACAGATGCCTGCACCTCACTTACCTCTGCCAGGCACCTCACTGCCCTGCCACAGGGATAAATTCATGCAGACTCTCGCGTTAGGTGCTAACTCTTCATGTCACCATGTCGGTCCCACAGCACAGCCCAGGCCATACCATCCAAGCCCCTGGAGCTCCGCCTTTGTACCGGTACCACCCTACCGCCTTTTTCTCTAACCCTGTCTCTGCAAAGTAGAATGGGGCAGAAAGTAAAGCACGGGTAGGACATTGTTCCTCAATCTTGTTGACACCAGGGACCAGCTTGCTGCCTTCCTATGATGGCTCAGAGAGATCTTAGGAACTGGCACCAGTCCATGGACTGCTCCTTGAGAAGCAACGCTCAAGGAGATGATGGTGCTCACTGCCTCTGACATTACTGGTCAGGCATTCCCCGCTCCACAGCCACACACCTGTCTACTTCAGATTGCCATTCCAGGGTCACATCGCTTCTCTTGTTCTATTTAAGAGCAGCAGGTGTTAAACTGGGAATCATGAATGATTCAGGACTACAAGTTTTCCTCCATTCACAATGGTAAAACAAACAGATCTAATAGCATTAGACTCTCCTAGAGCAGTGGAGGGTTTTCTAGTGAATAAAACAGCTGAGTGAGACTAAGTAGTCCTCTAGCTCCTATAGCGCATAAATGGAAGTTATTAGTATATATAAACACGCATTAGCATATGTACACACAAATTTGCATAGATAAACACTCCAGTCTCTTTCGAGGCTTTGACTCTGTGATCATGTGGATGTAATTATCTTAAGGTAAATAAATCTCTGGCTGGATAGATTTCTGCCTCTGCTACTCTATAATGATACTACACATAACTGTGTTATAAAAGCCTATAAATAAGCTAGGCTGATCCTGAGCTGCTCACTGTCTTTTCAACCGCGCAAAGTTCTTGTGTCATCAATGGGAGTTTTACATGAGTAAAACTGGAACAAGAACTGGATTGCATCGGTAGATCTTTTGGTCATGCATAGCTGTGGGAAAACACTAAAGGGAAAAAAAAGGAAAGGGTATAAAATTAAAAATGAAATAGTAATATTAATAGTTAACAATAGAATCACAGAAGAATAGGGTGGGAAGGGACCTCGAGGTCATCATGTCCAACCCCCTGCTCAAAGCAGTACCAACCCTGATTAAATCATCTGAGCCAGGGCTTTTTCAAGCTGCATTTTACAAACCTCTCAGGATGAAGATTCCACCACCTCCGTAGGGAACCAATTCCAGTGCTTCACTACCCTTGTAGAGAAAACGTTTTTCCTAATATCCAACCTAGTTTTTCCTAACATCCAACAATAATATGGGTTAAATTCTACTTTTAAACATAATAAGCAATGGAGATTAGATACAGATTACAGATCAAGGATACAGATTAGCTAGCTAGCTAGGATCTTCTACTTAAGAAGCTGGACTGAGGCTTCTTCGAGATTGGGCTGTATTCCTGGCTCTGTTACAGACTCGCTTTATGTCCTTGGCCAAATCACTTAAACTTTCTGGGCCTCAGTTTCCATCTGTAAGACAGGGATAGAACCACTTCTCCAGTCCCACCCTTTGGCTTGTCTTGTTTAGCTAGATGGCAAGTTCTTGAGGGCAGCGTTCATCTTTCATTATGTACAGGCCACAATGAGGTTCAAACCTCTGTTGAGTCCTCAAAATACTATAATAACAATAATAAGAAGGAAGCCATAACTGGGCCCTATCTGCATTTCTAATACTAGCTAATTAATGTTATTCTACATTTTCATAGAGGCACTTAATTGTGATCTTTAATGCAGATCACGAAGCATTCCCCCTCCACATACACATTTAAGAAACAAAAAGAAAAGAACCAAAATAAACCTGGCTTTCATTTCTCCTGCCTTCTACCTGCTCCTAAATAACAACTGCCTTTTGGCATAACTGTGGACATTTCGGTTCCACAGCCAGGCAATAGCCTTGTGGATCATATATTTCCATCTGTTGTTTACAGCTTTAGATCCAGGCATATGCAATTCCTAAAACAATTAGAATATTTGCAAGTCAAGTCAAATCCATACACATTTAATCTAAATTCAGAATTCAGCAGCACCAACTGGTTCTAAAAGACTCGGGATCATCCACGGCTTAAAACTTCACCCAGAATCCAAAGTGAATGGTTATGTTTTGAGGCACGGACACATTTAGAGAATTTGGATTTTACCTTTCTCTTTTTCAAACAAACGTCCCTTTAATTCTATGCTTCCTGCTCTCAGCTGAGATCAGAATTAGCAACAGGAAAGCACCATGTGCAGGGCTATTAATCTGGTGGTGTTTCTGACTCAGAGGTTCATAGGGTCCAGTTTGGATAAACATCCCAAAGTTTAGGTAGTAAAAATACTTTGTACTTCCATAGAACCTTCTTTCTGAGCGTCCGATGCCTTTTTATTAACATGTGAATTCAGCCCAATGAATGCTTCCGTGACGCTGGGATCTCCCAAGGTCTGTCCACACTGCAGTGTAAAACCAAGGCTAGTAGAACAAATATTAGCAGGCCCAGGTTTGTTACCCTAGGCCAGGATTTGTTCATCTACACCAGGGGTTGGCAACCCCTGGCACACGGGGCGAGCCTGAGCGGCATGCGGTGCCGCTTAGGCTCCCCCGCTGGCCCACAAACTGCGTGGCTAGCAGCTGCGGCCCATGGCTGAGGGCCCTTACTGGCCCCGCCCCCTGCTGGACGGCAGGAGGGGAGTGGAGGGGAGCAGAGCGGGTCGCGTCGCTGCCAGCAGGGTAGAACCGGCCCCGGCCATGGCTGGCAAAGGGGCGGGTCGGCCCGGCCCGGCCGGAGCCGCTACTGCTGGCGGGCAGCCTCCGGTTTCTGGCCCCGCTCCCGCCAGCAGTGGCGGCTCTGGGTGGGCCGAGCCGACCTGCCCTCCTGCCGGCCATGGCCGGGGACAGCTCTGCTGTAGCGGCGCAGCTCTCGGCCGGCCGGGGAGGGGCAACGTGACCTGCTCCGCTCCTGCTGTCCAGCAGGGGCCCTCAGCTGCGGGCTGCCCCTGTGGACGGGAGCCAGCCCCGGGGCTGGAAACCCGGAGGCCGCCTGCTGGGGGATGCTGGCCCAGGTCCCGGCTGGCAGGGCAATGGAAGCCTGGCCCTGCCCCCTTTTGGCCCCACCCCCGGCACCTGCTAAAGGTGCGGTGGGCAGGGCTGGCACAGGGGCCGGCAAAGGTTGCTGACCCCTGATATACACTCATTTGTAACCCCAGATTAGGAATTGTTGAACTCTGGGTCCCAACCTGGGGTTCCAGTGGCTACACTGCATTATGTGGGCCTGAGTCCAGCCATCCATAACCCAGCCTTCCTAGCACACTCCTAAAATGTGGCCGCTCTAGCTCCATGTTAATTGTGCAGCGTAGGAAAACTTGCTTGTCCACCAAACTTAACTGTCCACAGGACAAAAACAGTTGGTCATTGGGACTGTGGGATACTTTTAGCAGACTCCCCAGTTCAGTGGGGCCACATCTTCACTGAAAAGCAATTGCACTTGAACCCTGGGTTCAGGCTTGACTTAGCCTCTGATCATCTACTTTTGTGAGGTCTTGGACCCTGTGTCCAAGTTGTGGATTAGCATGATTTGTGTATAGATGGAAGCGGGGTTTGCAGGGAGGGGCTGACTTAGTTTGGATCTAGGTAGTTCGGGTACCAATTGGTCCATGTTGTGCCAGCTTCCCTGCCATAGGTTCCCAGGCTAGCTACGTCTGCAAATGCTGCGATCATACCTCCCACTGCAGTGTAGACAGACACTAGGAAACAAGCCAGCATTCTGTTTGGTTCAGTGCAAACTGGGAGAAAGGATGCATCCTGCACCTGGACTCTGACTTTACAGCAGGGTCTTGGAAATGAAGAGGATACAAGGTGTACAGGGTAAGGCGGAGCAACTTCAGCCAGAACTCCACGCTACTGGCACGAGAATTGTGTCTGAATGGATTCACCTGTGTCTACTCCTAACATTATTATTGTTTACATGCATTGGGTAGAATGGAGGAACCCCCATTACAGACCAGGGCCCTGCTGTGCTAGGTGCTGTACAAATGCAGAAGAGAAAGATGGATGTGGGCTCCAAGAGCTTACAATCTAAATGTGGTGCAAATCAGCAAGTGCCAGAAACTTCATTCAAGGACCTAGTTTTTAGTCCTAGTGTGAGACAAAAAGATTTGGCAAAGCTCAAAAATAACATCTGAACCTCCAAGCCATGCTCATAGACCCCAGCTTGTGTGCCTGACCAGGAGTCTAGTTCTCCCAGCTGGGGAGGACTCCTTCCTACCTTGGAAGGGCACTTGCCAGGGGACATGCTCATTAGCCATCGGACCACCTTGTGTGCCTACGTTGGTTGTTCTGTCTGAGTGATTAACATCTCCCCATTCACCCGCCAAGGAACAGAAGGGCCCTGCTGCTTCCTCCTGATTTAATGACGAATCACCCTTGAGACAGTCATTGAGAGGAGACGCTCGTCAGGCACTGATCCCTCAGGAAGCGTTTACCAAGTCCAGGCCAGCCAGCTTTTCAGCCAGGAACCTGATCCCACTGACTTTCCCCAGACAGAGTTCCCAGTGTCCCATTGTCTAAATGGTGACTTTTTATACCTTTCTATATACAATTTTCACCTACTCACCTACCCATTAATTATTACATATTCTGTTACGTACCTTGACCTCTGACCCTTGACAACTTCCCATTTTCACCATAATTGGGGTTATTAAAACAACATCAGGCAAGAGAAGGGGCAGTGAGAAAATATGTCCATTGGCCATGGACATAATATACCCCCAGGCATTCAAGGATAACTTGTTATTCTCCTGACTGTTATCTATGTGCAGCTGCAAGCATACATCTTATGTATTTTGTCTTATTATGTGCCTGGTATGCAGAAACTGAGACATGTGCAAGGTTACTCAGTATTGCTATTTGTCTCTGCCAACCAGAAGATGTCAGGCTGTGGAGGCCACAATAGTTAAGCAAGCAACTTACGCTACACTCGGCCGCAAAACAGTGGTCAGGCAACTCAAATTCCTTGGGTCTCCACTCCAGCAGGATCCAGCAGATAAAGAAGCCATTAACATCTGATGGTCTTTTGGGTAGCTTCTGTGTGCAGAGAGTTGGCAGTTTTGGGGGACATCAAGAATGGAGGTCTCTTTCTATAAGACCCACCCTAGCTCATCTAAAAGTTACAGATCTCTGCTTCTTAGGTTGAAGTCCAGCTTGGGCCGAGAAGCTGCACAGCAGTGGTGCTGGGGTTTCATTCTCTGTCTTGGTTGAAAGAATGGCATCAAAGGCTCATGTCCTTCTGATGCCCCAGATGTGGCTCTATGTACAGGTCTCTCAGCGGAGATCCTGAGGCCCAGCCACACTCTGCAACAGCAGTGTCCATAGTGGGAGGCGACTTGAGCCTATAGTCTCAGGACTTAATTCCCAGCCAGGTCTCAGGCACTACTTGGGAAGGGTCAGCCAGCGAGAAGCTAATTAAATGTTGAGGAACCTACTGAAGATGCTCAATGCTGTAAAGGTAGTGGCTGCTCGCAGAGGAGAGAAGCTGGGGGGTGGGATCTGATCTAGTCCCACAAGGGTTGCGCCTGCTGCTTGGAAAGACTGTGATGAGGGATGCCTGCAAAACGGGTGTCAATCTGGAGTGCGTCAGAGCACTGCACCAACGTGTCTGCATCCTAGAGAAGGTGGAGTTTGTGTTCAATACTGGCTCTGTGACCTATTCAACCATCCAGGCTCCCAAACCAACAGGTCTGCCATAAGATATGGGGTATGAAAACCCTCCAAACCTGGGTGCTGGCATTTTATCCCCACTCCACTCCCCCACCCCTGAGTGTAAATGACAACATGAAGTACAGGGCCAGAGGGTGAATCTGGCCCTTTGATGTCAGGTTTTATTGTGTCCTTTAAACCTCCAACTAGAGGTAGAGAGAAATAACCACCTCGACACAACAGCTGGAAGTGCTCTGTGCCTGCAGTCTGCTACACTGATCACGCTGAAGCAGAGAGCTCCCCTCTGCATGAAAACACCTGCACACAAGGTGAACCCAGGGAGCATGGACAAAACAATTCACAAGCCTTCAGGGACAGGCCTGCGCCTTTACCAGTTCAGCAATCTCCATGGTTGCAAGCTTTCCTGCGACTCCAGACCCTGCAAAGATGCAGCTTCTCAGCTGTGGGCAGGACTCCAGCCCTTGCTAGGATGTCACAAGCATATCTCTCTGTCTCAGCTACTTTGCTGGCCTGCAGTTAGCACAGTGTCTTCAAAGAAAGGCAGCACTACAATCCCCATGGGGAACTGAGGCAAAGGGCTTGTCTACACTTACGGAGCAGCACTGGGGATGCGCTGCTGTCGAGCTTAGTGACAACACGATCTACATCTGAACATGCTTTCCATGTGTGAAGCTCTAAGGAGTCATGCCTTCCAGGATTGCCACCCTAGATGGTGTCAGACTCACTTTTTTAATGAAAATAAAATTAAATTCCCATGGAGAAGAGCCATCCACAGATAAATGGTTCATAAACCAGCCTGCACTCATGGAAACCCACCTGTCCACCACACCATCCCTGAAAGGGGAGACGGCCATCTCCCTAACATAGCAACCTCAGATCAGAAGGAGAATGGGTAGAAAGAGCCACGGTAAAGGTGGGGAGGACATGAAATAAGGTTCACTCTAAGCCCATCTCTAATGGAAACCATTGAGCTTGCTCTGCACTTGGATGGTGGATCTCTGGAAGAAGCAATTGCTAAGGAGCCTGTTGACCATTCTGATCCCACCACTGAGAAAATGTATTTCCAGGGGGCTGCACCAGGCCATAACTAGCCAACTAATCCTCCCTCACCAATATTTATGAATTACTTTCAGAGCAACTAAGAAATTAACCCCAACCCGCTTTAAGGGCCAGATTTTCTGCTTCCCTCCATGTATGTTATCTCAGCACCACCCTCTTGGCTTCAGTGGAATTGCTCCTGGGTTACAAAGAGGAAGGATGATCCATAGGGGACTATCCGAGAACTGGATTCTAGTGACTTTTGGCAAGTCATTCAGCTCAGGCTCAGGAGCCTGTCCCAGTCTCTGGGTTTCCGAGCCCAGGTTGGTACCTCACAGCATTATCTACACTAGCACGAGCCCCTCCATCCAGAGTCTATGAAGCCAAGCTGCCCTTCCATGGATCTTGTACATGCATCCTCTGTGTGTCTGCCTTTCACCAGAGGTTACTACCACTGCTTTACCTGAGAGGGGAGCTGTGTGGATAAATGCATTAAAGATTGTGGGGTATTCAGAGACGATGGGGCCAGATATGTAGACATGAGGGACAGATTGCATTGGAAAACAAACAAGGAATGCTGTGGCACTTTTAAAGACTAACAAATTTATTTATCACATGAGCTTTCGTGGGAGAAAATCCCACTTCATCAGACAGTGCCTGAGCATGGAAATCAGACCTCATCTCGCTTCCTTCCTTCCTCTAACACACCCACTGGGATTGCTTTCTTTGTTCTGCTTTTCAAAGGACATTTTCTCCCAATATCTTTCCACCCGGCAGCAACCCTAATTACATGGCGATCACTGTGCAGAGCCGGCCGAGATCTGAGTCCCTGAGGCCCAAACACGAAGCTTTACACATACTTCAGAAGCATGATTCTCTCCTGACTCATTCCGGCCCTGCGTCAATCAGTGTAACGCTGTTGACTTCAGTGGAGCCACTCCAAATTCACACTGGGGTAAGGAAGAGGAGATTCAGGCTGAGAGATTTTTCAACTGTGTTTATTTAAGGCTGTGTCATCCCTTACTGCTTTATTGCTTTATAGCTGGAGGACTCGCACTGAGACAGGCAATTTGAACACATAGATAGCTACATATCATGCCAAGCTTCTGACTTGTCCGTGAGATTAATTCTTACCTCCCAAATCTTTTCATGTTAGAAAAACTATTGATGTCAGTATCCGATAAAGCAATTCCAGAGATGAGTTATCCACTCACTTAAGAAAAACAAAATGTAAAGATCTAAATGCTCCAGGAGTTTCATTCCATCAGTGCTATATAGTCCTACATTCAGCACAAGGAGCAGTCTATCTATAGCTAAAGTATATGTGTTACCTCCATTGTCATAGTATCTTGTTACCCGCACCTCAGAGTCCGGATCCGATTTGTCCTGTAGTGGGTCAGCCACACAGCAACCGTGTGAAGGGGGGGGAGAAACTGAGGTAGGGAGATCTGGGATGGAATGCTGGCTGGCTCCCAGATGTGGCGTAGATATGCCCTAAGTGACGTGGCCCAGGCCACGGAGAGAGTCAGCGATAGAAAAGAGGAACTGAACACAGCTGGGCAGCGCCCTAGAGTTTCTGGGGCAGTGATTCTCAACCACTGTAGGGACACATTACCATGTCACCACACAGCGGTGTGTCACAGAGAGCCAGGGAGATGGCTGGATTTGGTCGGGGGGTGAGCCGGTATGTCCTCTAGGGCTGCGACATGCCATCAAGTGTGTCACAACCTGGAAAAGGTTGAGAACCACTGCTCTGGGGGAGTCTTGGCTGGATCATTCTGTCTGCTTTCGGGCAGAGGCTCCTTTGAGTACAGTGGAGACAGGTGAGCATTCAAATCCCACCCCTTCTGTGCGAAGCCTTGTGATATCCCGTAGCACGTCCGCAAGGACTGTCTCTGCCACGAAGCCCATCCCTGAGGTCCTGGCTGAGCAGCCTCCTCATTGCCCAAAGGAAAGTTTGGCTTTTGGGGTGAAAATCTGAGCAATCTTCCAGCCTCGCGGATGCCAGGTGGGCTCATCTCCCAGAGTTGCAATGTGCAGACTCTCAGAGGAAGATGAGCCAGGCTGTGGCACAAGGGCTGGCGCTGGGGTCATCGTGTATGACTGCCAAAATGAAAGAGATGAGTGAGCTGAAAGGGGAAGCAAAGCAACTGAACTCCAGGAAGAGGAAGGCAGGAGACACAGAGAAGGAAGAAGATGGAGACAGCCTCGCTAGTGCTTGCAATAGCAATAAAATGCAACTGCCACCATCACTTGATGGTAAAGCAAACAATTGCTAAAGGAAATGGAGGTCCAAACAATTGCTACTGGCTGCCATCAGCCAGTTTCCCAACTCAGATGTAGAAGGCTGCTCCTAGTTTGGATTATTTATTTATTTGTGCTTTAACACAGCTGTCAGACTGCCAACACATAGCGTGTGAACATGGCTGAGTCTTCAGTGACCAGGGTTCGTGAGTGGTGCAAGGTAGATCTCGAGTTGGGTGTGTTTGGACTCAGGGTTCTGGTTCTAGGCTAGTCTCTCTGGGTTCTTATCCTGCCCTCCTCACTGGATCATCTGAGCTCCTGCCCCTCATGCACCAAGCGACACAACATCTGTCGTGGGCGATTCATTCGCTCTGTATCAGCCTCTCCCCAGGGAGTGAGTGTGGGAGCATTACTTGGCACAGCTGCTCTGTGGCAACTGGTCTAGACAACACAGGGCTGGTCAGAGCTGGTTCTTGCTGCTCACCCTCTGCATCCCAGATGGGGAAAGGTGGGAGTGAGTCAGATACATGACAGAGAAAGGGTTGATCCATGAGGTTTTGATCCAGCAACTAGATACTAAAGTGATAGGCACCCTAGAAATGCCATAGATAGATTGGTGTGTTTAGGGGTAGATAAAGATAGAGCCTGATCCTTCCCTGCCTTGACCTTGTTTTGTCATTTACACCTGGGCAGAAGTGTAAACTACTTCCAGTCTGATTTGGCAGTGCTGGAAAGCCTGGGAGCCTGAAAGTCAAAATTTCCAGCCCCCCATTAAACTGGGGATAGGAAGTTTAGGGAGCAAGTCAAAGATGCTTGAATCGTGAGGGTTGGTGCTGTGCAGTAGATAGAAAAGGGCTACAGAGTTTGAATTCAACTGCAAACTTAGGAGTTTTCAGATCAACAAAGTTGTCTGTAGCAGAACAGAGACAGGACTGGGCTAGAAGGACTATGAAAGGGATGTGTTATGGAGGCTGCTGGATACAGGCAAGCCTCTGTAGTAGTCTCTGAATGTAGCTCCCAGATTGACTAATCCAACCTGTTGTCACTGTCCAGGATCTCCCCAAATCATCAGTTCCAAGGCCAGAAGGGGCCATTGTGACCATCTAGTATAACACAGGCCACCAAACATTCCCAAAATATTCCTGAAGAAGATCTTTTAGAAAAACATGCCATCTTGATTTTAAAAGTTTTAATGATTGTGAATCCAATACAAGCCTTGGTAAATTGTTCCAGTGGGTAATCAACCTCCTTGTAAATGTATGCCTTATTTCCAGCCTGAATTATGCTAGCTTCAGCTTCCAGCATTGGATGGTTTTAGACCTTTCTCTGCTGGACTGAAGAGCTCATTATTAAATGTTTGTTCCCCATACAGATACGTATGAACTGTGATCAAGTCACCCCGTCTTTAGTCTTCTCTTTCACTCCTTGCATATATCACTAAAAGACACACTTTCTACTCTTTTCATCATTCTCATGGCTCTTCTTGAAACCTCTCCAATTTATTGACATCCTTCTTGAATTGTGGGCACTAGAACTGGACACCATATTCCAGCAGAGATCACTCCAGTGCCAAATAAAGAGGTAAAATAACCTCTACTCCTACTTGAGATCCCCCAGTTTATGCATCCAAAGACAGCATTAACCTCTTTGTTCATAGCATCACACTGGGAGCTCATGTACAGCTGATTATCTACCACCATTCCCCATCTTTTTCAGAATCACTGCTTCAAAAAATAGAGTTCCCCATCATGTAATATGGCCTACAGTTTTTGTTCCTAGATGTGTACATTTACATTTAGCCACATTAAAATGCATATTGTTTGCTTGCACCCATCTTAGCAAGCAATCCATATTGCACTGTACCAGTGATCTGTCCTCTTCATTATTGACCACTCCCCCCAATTTTTGTGTCTCCTTCAAACTATCAGTGATAATGTTATGTTTTCTTCCAGGCCATTTATAAAAATATTAAATAGTGTAGGGCCAAAAATCAATGCATTCAGGACTCCACTAGAAACACACCCATTCAATAAAAATTCCTCATTTTCAGTTACATTTTGGGACCTAGCGGTTAGCCAGCTTTTTATCCACTTGATGTGTGCCATGTCAATTTTATATCTTAAGCATGCAGTACCATGTCAAATGCCTAACACATGTATATTTCATCGATGCACTAACCTTTATCAATCAAACTTTCAATTGCATTGGAAAAATATATCAAGTTAGTTTGAGAGGATCTATTTTTCATAAATCTATATTGATTATCAATAATTATATTACCCTCTCTTAATTCTTTATTAATAGAGTCTGTAGCCGCCACTTCATTATCTTGCCTGGGATCAATATCTTACTAACAAATCTATAATTACCCTGATCGTCCTCTTTATCCTTTTAAAATGTCGGCCTGACATTAGTTTTCTTTCAGTCTTCTGGAACTTCCCTGGCATTCCAAAACATATTGAAAATCAGCATTAACATTTGAGCAAGCTCCTGAGTGAACTTTTTTTAAAACCCTTGGATACAAATTATCATCACCTGCTGATTTCAAAATGTCTAACTTTAGTAGCTGCTGTTTAACATCCTCCTGAGATGATGATAATGCAACGGAAACAGTATTAATATATGATATGAGATCCCCTGTTTTTTCACTAAATACTGAACTCTTTATTGAACACATCTGCACTTTCCACATTATTAAGGATAATTCTACCAGTTCCATCTAGTAAAGGACCAATATCATTGTTAGGGTTCTTTTTGTTGCTAATATACTTTTCAAAAAACTCCTCTTTGTCTTTAACTTTGCTGATTATAGATTTCTCCTTGTGCCCCTTTGCATTCCTTATCAATTTTCTACATTTCCTAGCTTCACACGCTCTTCTAAATCAGGTCAGTTTTTTTTAGCCAATGCCATCTTCTTCCTCGATTGTGGCTTTTAGGGGCATCTAATAGAGTGTTCTTAACAATTCCAAATGATCATTCACATTTTTCTAATTATTTTTTTCCTCCCAGCTAATTGGATCGTAATTGTTTTTAGCTTTGTGAAATTGGCCCTTTTAAAGCAGTGGGTAAGTATAATACTGGTTTAGACTTCATTCTTTTTTGCACATTATAAATGTGATCAAGTTCTGATCACTTGTATTAAATTACCTTTTCCCCCCTGTGATTAAGATTCCTCTTTATCTGTCAAGACAAGGCCTAATATAGAATTCCTCTGTGTTGGATGCATCATTTTTTGAGTTAGCAAATTGTTGTCTATAATACCCAGAAATTCCAAGTATGTTTTAGTATTGGCACCATCAGGCTTTCAGTATAGGTCTCTCAGATTGAAGTCCCCCGGAATTACGCAACTTTTCCCCCTACACATCATAGATATGTGCATAAGGAGCCGGTCATCCTGTTCTCTGGTGTGATTTGACGGTCGGTAGCAGACACCCTCTAATACCACATCTTCTGTTTTATCTATTAGGACATTGATCCATAAACATTCAAGATCATTTTCTTCTGAGTTATCAGTGATTCAGAAATAGATAATGCCATTTTTTACATAAAGAGCCCCTTCCCCTCCCCTTTTGCCCATTCAACCCTTCCTAAATAAGTTATAACCATTGATTTTAACATTGCAGTCATGGGAGTCATCCCCCCAGGTTTGAACAATATCAGCTAGATTGAATTTATGCTCATAAATGAGCAATTCCATTCTGCTTGTTTGTTACCCAGGCTCCTAGCACTAGAGGATCCTAGCTAGAAGCCCTGGATCCAGGGAGTTAATCCAGACTCATCTCCGATTATAGCAGGGCAGAGATATGAGCTTTTGGAACAGGGACAAGCACCACCAAGTAAGAAATTCAAATTGTTTCCACAGGACCCCAGCCACTTGTGTTACACAAGAGGTGCTCACATGATCCACCTCTATGAGCTGGCGAGGGACTGACCTGCTCTCTCTTACACCAATGTAAATACATAGTTTTTATAGAGCCACACTGAATTGACACTGGTGTAACCGAGAGCTGAACCAAGGAAGGAAATTCTATGCAGGCACCTGAATCTGACATTTTAGCAATCTGACAAGGTAGCTTTTGGTCTGTTGCTGAAAGGCTAAGCAGGAGGGAGGGCCTACTGGCATGCCTAGTTCTGAAGGGGCTGCCTGGCTGAGATTTCATGGGGCTGAGCCTGACTCAGTGCTCAGGCTGAAAGAAGAACGTGAAAGTGGGAAGAGGAAAGCAATGGAAATCTAGCAGGTACAGCTGAATTGGGAGGGCAATCTGTCACAGGGCCACTGGGATAAGTAGATGCTGAGTAGCTTTCAGGAGGGGAGAGGGATGTATTTGCAGAGGAAAAGGTACATTTTGGTGTTGGACTTCCATAGGAACATTTTTGTTCTCCTGAGTCAGTCCCCAGGCCTCTGTGTTGCAGAGAAAGCTGACTACGGTGCTAAATGATGCCAGCTCTTCTACAGGCCATCAGGCCTGAGTCTGATCTCACTCATACTGGTTGGCTTCCAGCGGCATCTGTGAAGTTGTTCTTGATTTACACAGGGGCAAGCAAGTATAGAAGTGGGTCAGATTTTCAAAGGGATTCATGCACCTAGAGATGCAGATAGGCACCTAATGGGATTTTAAGTGCCCAACTAGATTAACTCCCCGTGTCCATGATGCAGGGGTTCTGTCCCCCTCTTCCAAATCCAAGTCGCGAAGAGCTTGCAGCGCTGCCGAATGCTTATCCCAACCCAGGTCAAGCCTCTTTCATTTGTTTCATTACAAACAGTGATTCTCACCTCTCTCAACCTGACCGCTTGTTATATGTTGGTACTGTACACACCTATGCAACTTGTTTGATTTGCTGAAGTACTTGCCCTGATGCAGTGAAATGTAATCACAGGACTTTATCGTCTCCTCCCTTACTGTAAGGTTTTTTTCAGTGTAAGTTTTCTCCACTTTCTGGCATCTGGCAAAGTGGAACTTCACCCATGAAAGCTCACGCGATAAATAAATTTATTAGTCTTTAAAAGTGCCACAGGACTCCTTGTTTGTTTTCCTGAACTAGACTAACACGGCTCCCCCGCTGGAACTCAGGCTTTCAGTGACAGTGGGGGTTTCTATATGTGTTTGTGGGCACATAGGTGTGTGCATAGGGTGCCTGTGTGTGCACCAGTGTGTACCTATGTGGTGTGTGCTTCGGATTACAAGTGTGTGCAAGCATGTGTACAAGGGAGTATGCATGGGATTACAATATATGTGTGCACACATGCAGGATCACAGTGTCTGTCTCTGTGTGTGCGTGTGCAGATATGTTTACGTGTGTGTACACATGTTTGCACAGGATGGTTGCATGTGTGTACATGTGGGCATATGTGCAGGATCACTCTGTGCGTGTGTCCGTATGTGTAAGGACTCATGCATGGGATCACTCTGTGTGTGTGTGTATCACAGTGTCAGTATGTGTACGTGTGCATTTCACCCACAACTACCTTCCCTTCCTCCTTCTGGAGCCCCAAATTACTTGTGTCTTGTGGCGCCCCAGAGCTGTCTCCCCACTCTGCTGGCCCATGCTGGTATTTACAGCAAGATTGGAGATTGGGAGTTCAGGCTATGGGCAGGGCCACCGCACAGCTCCAGCCCCAGCCCCCACCATTTCACACCATGTGCCTTTGCCCCGTGCTACTAGTTCTCTCCAGCCTTTGCGTTCCCCCAATAAACCTTTCCTCTCCCAGCAGAGTCCACTCCGCCACCCCGCCCCCAACCCTGCCAATGCCTTTTGTGTGTGCATGTGTCTGCAGAAAAGAAAGATCCGCCTCTGCCCTGTCATCCTTGTCTCTCATTCTCCTTGACTGGTGGAGGCGGAGGGCGGAGGGCGAGGAAGGGCCTCATCCAAATTCACTGCCAGTGAACCCGGTCCTAATGCAATATTATCTTCAGCTCCCTGCAGAGGCCAGGGAGCACACTGCCGCCTTGCCAGAAGATGCAGAGATGAGTCAAGCCCAGCCTGTCACCTCTGGGGCTCCTGTTACATAAGGGCTGGGGTGGGAGGAACAGAGATCCCATCCATGCCCACCGCAGCTGATTTGCTGCTGCATCTTCGTGTTTACTTAGAGCAGCTGCTGGGGCTTTTTCTGCTGTTTGGGGCCCTTGTTGTGGGTCATTTTTTTGTATGTCTGCACCTTCCCCTCTACAGACCTCCCCTCACAGTTAGCTGCCACCTCTGTGCCTCTCCCTTCACCCAGCACAGCAATCGCCTGGCCTGTGGTCTCACCTGTCAGGGTCCAGGGCTGGGTTGACATTTTGGGTGTCTGGATCATGATTGCCAACTTTACATTTTAGTTTTTACTGACATGAAGCTCTGAAGTTGATTTTCTTTATTAACACAGTAAACTTTTTACTGATATCACTAAAAATACCATAAACAATGTAATAACATCACAAAAGTGTATACTCACTCACAATATTTTGTGCACAGGAATTTGGAATTATGCAATTATTTTAGCGGCTGTTAGTTTATCAATCAGGTTCTTTGGGCATGTGCAATAATAAAAATGATAAAATCATGATCAATGTAGTTTTATGATACAAGGAGTGATTCTGAATGACAACAATCAATGTCAAAATACAATATGTTTTATTTCTACCCCATTTATGGACATTTTCATTTATTTACAGATTTACTGACTGTTGAAATTGTGCATATTTTAACCAAGTGTCTGTAAATTTACGGACGTTGGCAACCCTGGTCTGGATGGAAATACCAGGCAGAGTGGGACGGTACCGGCTCTGCCCAGTGACAGATGGAAAACCCCCCTCATGGCCAGACATCTCTTGAATAGGGTGGGATGTCATTGCTGTTCAGAAAATGAAACAGCTCCTTCTGGGAAAGAGGAGCTGGGGCAGGCACTAAAACACCGCAGGTGGCCTGTGGGGCTCAGGGACCATGGCAGGCGATGTGTACGGTATGCCTCCAGGACACCACTTGCGATTCCAGCAGTGACTGACAGTTGTGACCATCTGTTCAGAGTCTCCTGTGCAACCATCTCCATCCAGATCCTCATGGATCATATTCAGCTTCCACAGTTCCAGCCATCAGCTGGTTCTCAGGGGCCCAGTCTCTTCTCCAGGGCTGCTGGAGAGTTACTTCACATTTACACCTCACTCAGTGAGGTCAGCATCAGGCCTGACTCTGGACTGCAGAGGAGAAGACTCTTGGGCCAGCAGCAGAACGATTGAGGCCATATCCACGCTGGGAGCTCTGTGAGTACAGCTGGGAAAGTGATTCCCGTGCAGACAATTCATACTGCTTTAGCTTACTCTGGTCCCCGGATCAAAATAAGTGACCCCCGCATAAATGCAATGACATGAGGGACTTTTTACGACACACTTCTGACCTACACGGCTGGGCCAGCAGAAGTCGGCAGCATAGCCACGGCCAGGGAGATCCCAAAGAGAAGACTGCGACAGGATGAGCAGAGAGAAGGGGGGGGGGGGCTGCTTCTGGGCACACAGTCACCCAAGTGTCACCACTGATTTCAGTGACGTGACACGTGATTTGCACTAATGCTCTGAGTCAAGGCCACAGAGAAGTTGTGGAGGCGGAATTCCCTTCCCAGCTTACACCCACGTGCTCAGATTCTGATCTCAGCTCCCCTGGTGTACATCTGAAGTCACTCATTGACTTAACTCACCACTTCCCAAACACTGGAAAGTGGAGTTTCCTATTCAAAAGTGAATCATGTTCTGTTAAAGGCCTCCCCCATCTTTATGTTGACATCATCCCTAACATCCTGGCAGCTAGTCCTTTGCATCCCCCCATTCCCCATGTGAGCACACTACATGTATTAGGAAACACTGAGATAAATGGAGCAACTCCATATTTAAACCATTGTGAGATAGGCACCTGAGCTAAAGTTTGTAAAAAGCTTTGCAACGCAAGTTTCTATAGAAACCTAAGGTGCAATTATTAACAATTATTATTCTCCCAGGACAGGTTTACAAAGGTCTGTGTGGCTAGAAGATAGAGCACAGGAATGGAAATTTGAATACCAGGGCTCCAGTCCCAGCTTTTCCCCTAGGTGATCTTGGGCAAGCGACAACCTTGCTCTGTGCCTCGGTTTCCCCATTGGTAAAATGGGGATAAGCATAACTGACCTTCTTTGTTAAGTGCTTTCAGATCTACAGACAGTAAGAACTAGATGTTAATATTGAAGCACCTACTGCGATTCACAACAGTGCCTAGAGTTTAGGTGCCTGGCACCAAATCTCTTTGTAAATCTCAGCCTAAGGTAACAGCCCAGTGCGGGAATCCAGCACTGAAAAAGAATTGCAAAGGAGTTTTCAAGTTTGTGGGCAGAGTTCTCAAAATGCCCAGAAGATTCCCAGACCCCATTCATATTCTGGACTCTTCCTTCGCTATTGTCTCAGTCCCACTTTCTCACAGGACAGATGGGGCTTTCGTGTTAGGCGACAGGTGTTCTGAGAGCCACTGGAATATTGTCACACACTGTGCCAATTACAGCAGCACTGGCCAGCCCCGGGGGATAATCCTTCTCAAGAGGTTCCTTCAGGGGCTCAGTGATTTTATTTGCTCTGAAGTGTTTTTAAATTGGAGCCTAACAGTTCGAGAATCACTAGCTGCTTCCTGAGAACAATACAGCATTGCAAACCATTCCTCCCATCTGCTCATCTATTGTGTAACCGATACGCAGCCATCACGGGCTACAAAACTGGAGCAGGCCACAGCACTCGGAGCCTCACAGTTGTTTTGTGTACCACGTGGTGGGTAATGACAGGAGAAGGCTGCATGCTTGTAAAACTGAAGTGGCCCTTTACTGAGCGTACTCTTTACAGAGGTGCTGTGACTGCTGCTGGCTGTCCAGCCACGTGCAGACAGACTGACTTCCTGAGTTTCCTCCAAACTATTCCCTGTCTCGAGCAACCTGTGCTCCTCCTCCCCCTGCACTCCCACAGGTTGCTACAAAGATGGCAGTGGGAGCAGAACTCAGACCCTCCAAAAACTTCAGCCCCACCCAGAAGTGTTTGTGGCAATCAGGGCAGACACCCCCTGGAGAGAGCAGGGGTCCGAAACCTAAAGAATAAGTGACTGAAGAAACCAGTTGTATACTGTGTTAGGTAGAAATAAAACAAACAAGGAGTCTAGTGGCACTTTTAGGCTATGTCTACACTTTATTAAGTCAACTTAGTCCACTTTGTTAAGTTGACCTAATCACCCTTAAGTTGACTTAATAAAGTCGACTTACGGGTTACTCCCCGTCCACACCGTCCTTGAGTCGACTTAAGGAGTCAACTTAAGGCTTAAGTCGACCTAATGGGCGGTTCTTATTAGGTTGACTTAAGCTTTCATTAAGTCAACTTAAGAAATTTCTTAAGTCGACTTAATGAAAGTCTGGTGTAGACAGGGAGTAATTTAGGTCGACTTAAGGGTCCTTAAGTGGACCTAAATTGCTAGTGTAGACATAGCCTTAAAGACTAACAAATAAAAGTATCAAGGGAGGTCTTCTATAAAAGTGTGAGTCAGAAAAGTACAAGTATCTCATATCCAGCACTGCAGTGTACCATATTCCCTGCTATTCCACCAGCCTCCTGCTCTGGTGCTTCTGTCCTGACTGTAATAACTCCTGCTGGGTCTGGGACCTGCCCCACCCCCCAGCAGTTTTACTGTGGCATTTCTGTCTCCACCCATGGCAGCCCCTAGTATTCCAGTCCTGTCCCATCCACCTAAACCTTAAAAAATCCAGCTCTCCGGATGCACCTTCATCCATAGTCTCAGCCCAAAGCCTCTCTGACTCAGAGCTCTGAACTACGCTAACGCATGTGGTGCCTTTTGAGCGTTATTCAATAAACCTCGAAGAACGGGATTCGATCCCGACCGATGCCAAAGCAACAGCTCACCCACCCCAGAGAGGGCCACCACTGCAATCACAGGGCAGCCAGGAAAATTCATCATTTCTAGATGGAACAAGGTAAACCCAGGATGCCTGCTTTGCCAAGCGCCTCACAGTCTCTGCAAGGCAGCCCAGAGTGCCCTTCACCTTTCAGGAGGGAGGGGGCTAGCGAAGGATGAAGCTGATGGGAGGCGATTGTCGTGCTGCATCTGAGAAATATTTCCCTGACTGAAATACCAACCCTGAGGAGCATCTCTATAAGAAAGGCTGTATTTTCAAGTTCATTTGTTTGGCCGTATTTCATATGCAGCCTGACAGAGTGTCCCATTTCATCAGAGCAAACGGCGCACATTAGCCATTTCAATCCCCTTTTATTATTTGTTCTTGCCACACTTTATAGCTGTGCTTGAATTTGTGACGCTTGCAAGGAAGCATGAGAAAGCCAATATTGAAGCTAGCTGGGTGGACCAGCTACCCCAAAGACCCCCAAACTCCTGTACCAGTCTGCCCCTGCGGTAAGGCAACATTTCTAGTCTTACCACAGTCCAGCATCACGCAGAGCATTTCACAGGAAAGTCAGATGAGACACCCAGCCCAGTTTGCAGATTGAAGGTTCAGAGCAGTTTTATGAACATTATGAGCCAAATTCTACCCTGAGGGGAGAGAATTGGGAGAAAAATACATGGTAGTGGATAGTGCACCAGATGGCACATCAGCAGACCCAGGCCCTGCCTCCACACGTGGCTTGCTGGTTAGGTATAGCACTTTCTTCAGCAGCTAAATTACACTGGAACAGGGTGCTGTGGGTGCAAACCCCTGGCCAGCCTGTTACTCCAGACTCCCTAGCCAAGGGGCAGCAGAGCTAATTGGCTGGACTAAGGGCTAATTGCCTGACAAGAGGCAGCTGTTTGCCTATGCAGGCTCAGCAGTTGCCAGATCTTGATTAGGAAAAGGGTGACAGCTGTCCAGATGACCCAGAAGGGTTTATAAACTGGCCCAGACTGAGAGGGGAAGGAAGTGCTGAGGTCTGGCTAGTCTTTTTGAGCATGTTGCAGCTACTGCTCATTATAAAGGAACTGGAAGATGGTGCAATCTCTATGAACATCTTGTAAATAAAGCACTGAGGTGGAAGGGGTGAAAAATTGGTGATTGTAGCCTGAAGGGTCTCCATATAATTTTGGGTCAGAGGGGAGCTAAAACAGAAGGGTGGAGGTGAGCAGCCCCTTACAGACACTTTTCTCAGGGGCTTGAAGGTAGAGACATTTTTTGCTAAATTGAATTTCACCAAAATTATGAGGAGAGACTGAAGGAACTAGGCTTATTTTGTTTATAGAAGAGAAGACTGAGGGGAGATTTGATAGCAACCTTCAACTACTTGAAGGGGTGCCCCAAAGAGGAGGGAGCTAGGCTGTTCTCGATGGTAAAAGAGGACAGAACAAGAAGCAATGGTTTCAAATTACAGCTGGGGAGGTCAAGGTTGGATATTAGGAAAAACTTTCTCACTAGGATGGTTGTGAAGCATTGGAATGGGCTATCTAGGAAGGTGGTAGAATCTCCATCTTTGGAGATTTTTAAGGCTTGGTTAGACAAAACCCTGGCTGGTGTGATTTAGTGGAGTGGTCCTGCTTTTTAGCAGGGGGTTGGACTAGATGACCTCGTGAGGTTCCTTCCATCCCTATGATTCTATGAAAATGTGCTGTTTTGGCCAAGCCAAAATGTTTCCCAGAGATGTATTAGTTGTAATTACATTTGATCAAGAGGCTTTCAATCCTGAGGGTAGGGTGTTGGTCTGGGATGCAAAAGGCCATATGTAAGGCCCTGCTCTGCTGAATTCAGCATGATAAGGGGTGAAAAATTGCTCTGCATCAGGCAGAACAGAGACTGGAATCTGGGTCTCACACTTCTAGGGCTGGACAGATATACATACCTTCTGGAAGTGAAAAGCACAACACTTTTCAATGACAGAGCGGCAGCTGACTGTGACTGACATGCTCTGGTATTAGCTGCAGATTGGAAGGCTGCAGACATCAGCTGTGAATGGATGCCTGAGAGCATGAATTTCCTACTGGGCTGCTTCCCAGCTCCATCCTAACCACTAAACAGGTTGGTCTGACCATGAGATATCTCTCTTACAGTTATTTTTAGTCAGGGATGACTCTTTGCCAGAGGCTGAGACTGGGTAATGGGCTGGATCACTGGATGGTTACCTGTTCTGTTCATTCCCTTTGAAGCATCCGGCACTGGCCACTGTCAGAAGACAGGATACTGGGCTAGATGGGCCATTGGTCTGACCTAGTTTGGCTGTTCTTAAGTAATGAGGAAGATGAAAGGAGGTGTCTAGAAGCACAGTGTCTCGCACCAAGATCATCAGCACAGCAGCTCACTCAGAACCTGTTTCCAAAGGGTTGGGAGCTAGACTAACTACCACTGAGGTCACTCCATTGCCAGGAGGTTCCCATGGCAGGAGATCCCTTGGAACCTTGGCCCTGATCCACTTATGAGTTAGGGCTGAGTTGCTGAGGGGGACGTTGAACTAGGTTTCCAGTGAGATAACTCCCAGTTCAGAATTGTAAACTCCATTCTGTCTGTCTAAGGTACTTACAGAGCCACAATCCCTGTTGTATTTCTGAGCACCTCACAGCCTTTAATGTATTTATCCCATAGCCCTCCACTCCCAAGATAGGAAAGTGATGATATCCCCATTTTACAGAGGGACAACTGAGGTCCAGAAAAACTCAGGGCTTGTCTACACTAGGAGTGGGATTGTAATTCAATTTTAAGATGTCAAATTACAGAAGGTGAAGGCAAGGGAGCACAGCAAATTGCTTGCTTGGGGTCTCACATCCCCACTGCTCACATTACTTCCTGCAGTGCATTGCACTCTGGGTGGTAGGCGTAGGAGCTTGTGGGGAGTCAGTTGTCCTCCGTTCACTCCCCCTCTCCTCTTCTCTAAAGGAAAAAAAGCAGGAAAATCTTTCCTTGCTTTTTCTCTGCCTCAGGCACAACAGAGAAGCACAGTGCTGCATGCAGAGAAAGGAATTAATTGAAAACTTCCTGGGGCTGCAGGCAGGGGAGGAGCTATGTTGCTATGATGTAGAAGACTGGGGAAACAGGAAATTCAAGATTAGAGCCATTCTTTGGCTACAGGAACCTAAATTCACATTGCAGATTTCGACCTCACTGCTATGTCACTTGCAGGAGTGGTGTTATCAGCTCAAATTACAGCACCACTTAATTCGAATTTAATGCTATGGCAGTGGAGACAGGCTGCAGAAGGTCGAGGTAAGCAGCATTATGTTGAATGTTACTGTCAGTGTGGACCAGGGCTAAGTGATTTACCAAAGGAGTCTAGCAAAACAGGGACATGAGTCCAGCTGCATGACCCACTAGACCTGTCTTTCCCCCTGCTTCTGTGTTCTTCTCTGCACCACATTCCATGGAGAGTCCATCAGCTGCCCAGGATACTGGATGTCCACTAAGCAGGTGGAGAAGGGTCTCAGAAGTCTCAAGGGGTACGTCCACACTGGAGCCTTAGGTCGACTTAAGGACACTTAAGTCGACCTACAGACAGCTGCTTCCACATTGGGCGTTTATTAAGTCAACTTAAGCGCTTCCTGAAGTTGACTTAATAACACCACCTCTTAAGGTCGACCTAAGACTTAAGTCAACCGTATTAACTTATCGACTTAAGCCAGTGTGGACGGGGAATAGCCCTTAAGTCAACCTAACTGGCCTCCAGGCCCCCTTGCAGAGTTCCTGGCCACTCCTCCATCGACCTAGCACCTGCCAGTGTGGACGCAGGGCTGTGGAGTCTCTAAGTCGACTTAACAAGGTCCTAACAGAGCCTCCAATGTAGACATACCCAAGGACTGGTGTGCCCACTACAGCTGCACATTGCTCTCCCTGTAGGACCACAGTTTGGCTGTGGGTGAAGAATGCCAGCACTGACATCAGATGCATTACAGTCAAGAGCTCCACTACCATAGCAGTCACCTGCATACTGTGCTAGGCCAACAGCAGCAGTCATCTGGGCCGTGATGCACTTCCCATGGCTCCCAGCTTTTGGGACCTAAGCCACTATGAACTTCCGCCTCCCCAACATTGCCCTCTGAGGGATAAAAATGTTGCCTTTTAAAGTGGCGCGGGTGTGGGAGGCTGGGCTGTGGGCAGAGGGGACAGTGTCTCCTAGGATCAGCAGAGAGAGACTCATTGTCAAGCCAAAAGACCTGCTGTGAGCCCATGAATCACAGGCTGTCTGGTGGCTTGGAGCTGCCTGAGGAACTGTATAAACAAACTAAGTCAGGTTCCTAGGTGGGCGTTGCTGGGAGAATCAACTTGCCAGCCAGCCCCCACAAATCAACCCTTTTTAAGATCCCTCCTAGTCATGCATTTATTTTCCCTTTCATTATATTCAGAGATGGGGAGCGAAAAGACTCGGACTGGGTATTTTGCAGAGGTGATGAATAAGGTGGTACAGGATGGAGGATGCAGAATAATGAATAGAATGGGGGAGGCACAGTGGCCCCCTCTGTTGCTTTGATAAGAACAAGGGGCATTCAATGACAGTAAAAGGAAGCAACATTTAAACTTGAGAACAGGAAACATTTTGGCATTCCAAGCACAATTAGACAGCCGAATTCATTGGCACAAGGGATCATCAAGGCCAGGAGGCCTGAAGGATTCAGCACAGGATTGGATATTTAATAAGGAAAACAAGAAAACCCAGAGTGACAATAGAGCGGATTAAAAGAAAAAACAAGAGTTTTAAAAAGAGCTCTAAACATTCCTGCTACAGGGCATGAGCCACCTCTTAATGGTGAGGGTCAGAAGGAAACCTCCCCTGAGGTCAGATTATTCCATAAATAGCTCTTGCTGTGTTCCTTGGACCTTCCTCTGAAATAGCTGGTCAGCCTGGAAAGAGCTTGGGTCCGATCCAGACTGGCGTGACCTATGTTGTTTGTGAGGACAGAGAGGAGACATTCTCACATAGGGGTTTGGTGATCACTTCCTGCAGAAAGGATAAATTCGTCTGGTGGCAAAGACTGCATCCTTGAGTCCACTTCTGACAAGTCATATCCTCTTGTGGCACCAATGGGCAAGATCTGGGAATGTGCTTCCTCCACTCCCAGGTCTCCTCTCCTAACACTTTCCAGAAGGACACAGGATTGATTCCTCAAGCTCCACGCTGGGTGACCATTTGCTAAGGGATGCCTACTTATGCTGAGTACATTCCCTTCTGCTTGCCTCTGCCGCAGATGTATCCTTCAGTCCTTCCAGCTTTTCTGATACACTGGGGCACAAGGGACAACTGTGGCTCTCCAGGAAGAAAAGAGAAACATCCAAATGGAATCCAAAATGGCAAAGATACATGTTCTCAGCTTCTATTTTCATGGTGCAGCAGTGAATA